>VZQC01007452.1:1036540-1267374 GCA_009823505.1 Rhizomys pruinosus
AAAAAAAAAAAAAAAAAAAAAAAGAAACAGAATCTATTGATATGCTGTCTACAAGAAACACATCTTAACTTCACGGACAGGCACCACCTTAATGTGAAAGGATGGAAAAAAAATATTCCAAGCAAATGGTACCAAAAAGAAAGCAGGTGTTGCTATTTTAATATCAGGCAAAATAGACTTCAAAGTAAAAGAAATCAGAAGAGACAAAGAAGGCCATTACATTTTTATCAAAGGAATAATTCACCAAGAAGATTTCACAATTATGAATATGTATGAACCAACCTCTCGCCCTGTACAAAAGTCAACTCCAGATGGATCAAAGACCTCAATGTGAAACCCCAAACTCTGAAGGCGATAGAAGAATAAGTTGGCAGCAGACTACAAAATATAGGCGTAGGAAAAGACTTCCCAAATCAGACAGCAGCTGCTCAAGAATTAAGGTCGACAATTGACAAATGGGACCTCATTAAACTCAAAAGCTTCTGTATATCAAAAGAAACAAGGAAGTGAAGAGAAATCCCACAGAGTGGGAGGAAATCTTCACAGCAGAAACATCTGAAAAAGCATTGATTTCCAGAATATATAAACTACTCAAAAAACAAAGAAGAAAGAAAACAAATGACCCACTCAAGAGATGGAGCAAAGAGCTGAACAGAGACTTCACAAGTGAGGAATTAGAGATGTCTGAGAAACACCTTAAGAAGTGTTCAGCCTCACTACTCATTAAGGAAATGCAAATTAAAACCACTTTAAGATATCATCTTACTCCAATAAGACTGGCTAGGATCAAGAAAAATGATACCAAGTGCTGGAGAGGTTGTGGGGAAAGGGGAACACTCATCCACTACTGGTGGGAATGTAAACTTGTGCTGCCACTATGGAAAGCAGTGTGGAGAACCCTTGGAAGACTTGGAATGAACTTGCCACTCGACCCAGCCATACCACTCCTAGACATGTACCCTCAAGACTCACCCCACCGCATAGATACATGCACGGCCATGTTTATTTCAGGTCTCTTCACAATAGCAAGGAGCTGGAACCAACCCAAATGCCTCTCATCTGATGAGTGGATAGCGAAAATGTGGTACATCTTCACTTGGGGTTCTATGCAGCAGTAAAGAAAGATGACATCATGAGCTTGATAGGAAAATGTCTGGAGCTAGAGGACATCATGCTGAGTGAAGTATCACAGTCCCAGAAAAACAAACGATGAATGGTATCCTTCTCTGTGGATGCTAGTGCCAATTACCTAGTTGTAAGTGTTTCTTGTGCGTGGCCCCTTGAGCTTTTTTCCAAGCAGTTGGTAGTGATGCATATTGGAAACAACAACAACAACAACAACAGAAAGGACTGCATCAAAGAACTGACTGAAACAGTGGACTTCTGCTCAAACAGTTAACTTCCTCATGGAGAATAATGAGAAAGACTGATAAAGAGATGAAAAGCATGTTTGGCTGAATGCATGAGCTCTGGTGGGGTGGGGAGATAGAGTGGGGACACGGGTTTATATTTGATAATCTTGTACAAAATAATATATTTAAAAAGATTTAAAAAAAAAGAAACATCTTAACATGATCACCTATCCATGAGCTAGTTGAACCTTACATACGTTTATAATAATTCTTTAAGAACTCTCATCCTTTATAATTGTTTCAGTACCTATTTCCTTTTTCATTAATAATCATATAAACCAGTTGTCTTACAACGTGTGGGCCTAGTCAAGGCTCCTTTGGCATTTTAGACCTTGGCCTGCTGGATCATTAGCCAGCCTCTATCTGCCAAGGATAGGAAAGATCCCTAGCCTGGCCTACCTCAGGCTTTCCTAGGAGGCCCTTGTTGAGCATATGGTAGAAAATAATATCTTCTGTAAATGAAACCTGTCTTTGGCCTCATTGTGTTTCATCTGAGCCTCCAGCTTTCCACATACTCTCTCATCTATACCACGCTTGATTTTCCTTTCCTGTGATGTCACTCCTGCTTTACTTGGGTTGGCTTCCTGTTGATGCCTGACCTGGCCGCATTCTATCATCTGGCCTGCTGCTAGTGACATGGCCTCAGTTGGCCCCATTCCTCTAGCTGTAAGAGCCTTGCCCTCTGCTGCTCTCGTAGGGAGTCTTCATTAGCCCTGTTTGCAGTGTTCCTGTGTATGGTATGTAGAGAACAATTAAAAATCAAGCCCTTCCTTGGATAGTGTCTCATGGCAACACTGTGTGATCTGTTCATGACAGGATGTTTATGACGCTGACAAAATTGTGAGTTCTGTGTAATTCTGGTAGAGCCCGTGTCCATCCAGGGTCAGATGATGTAGAGACAATTGGCCAGCTCCTGTTTCTGTTCCAACCTCCTTCCCTACCTCACTTTCCAGAGCCTTTGAGTTGTGCTCCTAGACTGTCATCTCTACCCTCTGTGCAGCACCCTAAAATCCTGCCTGTGATCTTTGATTCCAGTTCTCTGTACTCTTTTGCAAGGCAAAGCTCTTGTCTTGTGACTTAACTTTTGTTCAAATGAAATGAGATACTTGGTTTATCATAGAGGCATAAAGTAGACAGTGCTTGCCAGGTGTGGTAGCTTACACCTTTGAGCCCAGCACTCAAGGGGCATAGGCAGATGGATCTCTGAGTTCCAGGCCAGTGAGACTCTAGCCCTAAAAAACAAATGTATACATGCAAGCATTATACTTGTACACATAAAATAAAAATAACAAATAAAAATTTTTTTTAAATGTTCAGAACTGTACATGTCCTAGTTTGCTTTCTGCTTCTCTGATAAACACCATGACCAAAAACAGGTTGGGGAGGAAAGGGTGTATTTCATTTTATAAGTGATAGTCAATTGTTGAGGGAAGTCAGGGTAGGAGCTCACGATAGGGGCTTGAAGTAGAAACCAAGGAGGAGTGTTGCTCCCTTGCCTATTCCCTGGCTACCTTTTCTATACAGCTCAGGCCCACCTGCCTAAGGACGATAGTGTATACAGTAGGCTGAGCCCACCTAGATCAGTTATCAATTGTGAAAATGTTCCACAGACATGTCCACAGACCAGTCTGATGGAGGGAGTTTCTCAACTCAAGTTCCCTCTTCCTCGGTATGTCAAAATTGACAACCAAGATTAGCCACCACAGTACACTTTATGTCATGTGTGTATTACTACAATTTAAAAAATGTGAAAAACAACTACTTGGTTTAAAAGGAAGTGAGATTGTGGAAATATGTTAGGAAAAAATATCATTTGCTGTTCATAGGTATAGGTCTGCCCACTGCCTGTTATGCATCATGCATGTAACTTGTGGAAGACAGGCCTCAGGAGACATTCTAAGAATAGCTGGCGTCTTCATGGCTTCCTGTTAGAGCCAAGAGTAATAATGAGGCCACACTCCTCCCGAGCTGAGTGTTGCCCCAGCGTCGTAATTAAATTAAATCCTCCCATGAAACTCTACGTGGTTAAGTGAGTGGTCTCTCTGCTGCAAGTTTACAACAATTTGAGGGGGATCCCTGGACCCTAACATAGCTGGAGGGACTAGAGACATTTGGCTGGCTGGCCAGCTGTGTCTTTTGGGTAAGAGAATACTTTCACTTTGGTTCTGGTTAAACTCGAGTTTCTGGTTTGGGGCACTTGGTTAGGAGAAACTGGATGCAGTATCGCTCCTTGAGCGTGGAGATGGGATGCCCCAACTCTCCAATGATGGAGTGTGAACAGGGGATTCGCCTCAGTGATTTAGAATCTAGGTGAGGGTCCAGATTTTTGGTTCAGGGACTGACAGGGGGTCGGCTCCGTGCGCACAGTGCTTCTTCTCTTCGTGTCCGCATAGTCTTTGGTGTTGTTTCCTTGTTCTGTTGTCTGTTGCCTTAATTTTCATTCTTTGAGATCTCAAAATGGGAAATTCTAAATCTACTCCCACTCCTTTGTCCCTGGATGATCTGGCCGCATCTCCCGTGGGATACTCTGGACCCTATGTGAATTGGAATGGCCAACCTTCTTGGGGGTTGGATGACCATCAGAAGGCTCTTTTGATTATTATTTATTTGTTTGTTTGTTTATTTATTTATTTATTTTGGTCTTTTTGAGACAGGGTCTCCCTGTAGCCTCAGCTGTCCTGGAACTCACTCTGTAGACCAGGCTGGCCTTGAACTCACAAAGATCCGCCTGCCTCTGCCTCCCAAGTGCTAGGATTAAAAGCATGTGCCACCATGCCTGGCTTATTTATTTATTTTTATGTGTATGAGTGTACCGTCTGCATTTAGGTTGGTGCACATGTGTTGTGCAATGCCACGGAAGTCAGAAGAGGGCGTCAGATTCCCCTGGGCTCTGTTTTTCATTTTGTTTTGTTTTTTGTTGTTCTTTTTGAGACAGGGTCTCCCTGTAGCTCTGGCTGTCTTGGAACTCACTCTGTAGACCAGGCTGGCCTTGAACTCACAGAGATCCGCATGCCTCTGCCTCCCAAGTGCTAGGATTAAAGGCGTGCACCACCACGCCCAGCATTTATTTCTGTATGTGTATGAATGTACTGTCTGCATGCAGGTCTGTGCACCCGTGTCGTGCAATGCCGCGGAGGTCAGAAGAGGGCGTCGGATTCCCCTGGAACTGGAGTTCTCCTGGAATTGGAGTTTCAGACGGTTCTTAGCCGCCATGTGGGTGCTGGGGATCGAACCTGGGTCCTCTGTAAGAGCGGTCGGCGCTCTTAACCGCTAGGCCATCTCTCCAGGCCCCCCCCACCCCGGGCTCTTTAGATAAACAGCTTGTTAATTGAGTTTTTCAGGTTGGTCTCAGAGACCCTGGGCATCTAGATCAACAGCCCTATGTCATCGCCTGGCAGGAACTCATTCGCAGTCCTCCTGAGTGGCTGTGCCCCTTTCCCCACCCCAGCAGAGAGTCCTGGTCACTAGGGCCACACAGCCCTCAGAACTTTATAGGATCTGGAATGGCAGTGGCCACTTGGCTAGGCCTCTTGGCCCAACCTCCCCTTTGGTTCAGGGGTCCCTAAGTGCCACCGAACCTGACCCCTGCTCTGCTGGGAAATTTAGACTCCCTTGGGGCCCTACCCCACCCCAAACCACATGAGCCTCTGTATCTCCTACTGCAGGCTACAGGAGAAGAAAGGGATCCAACTTTTTTCAGATTTAAAGGTGGTAACTATGTCTTGTGCTTATGGTAACTGTTGTTTCGTTTGTCTAAGATTCATGTAGTTGTGCTCGTCATGTGTCTAAGTTTTCGTGTGTGTTTGTAATTTAGTCATTGTAATTGTCTCAGGTTGGTTCTGTCAAACAAAGTGGCCACTTCAAGTTTCCATCCTTTATATGCACAGAATCATTTGTTTTGGCATGCCAGACTAGATATGCATGTGCAAACTTTAAAATATGAATATTTAAAAATGCATTTAAAGGCCTAAAATTTGGATATCATAGACATCTTTCTATCAAATGCTTCACAACAGATGGTCATTGTTTATAGGAGTTAGCTTCTGAGTTGACTGTTTAAGGATTCTCTTTTCTAGATGACTTTTTGGTTTGTGTTTGCTTTCTACTTTGTTTTTTTGAGACCTCCGTGGGCCAGATTCTCGGGGTGGATGTATCCCTGATTTAATATACTAACTTGCCTTCAGGGCTGGGAATGAATTCGTAGACTGGGTTTTGTTCTGGATAGGGCAGTTTTGCTGCCTCTTGGGCTGGGCATGGTGGCACAGGCCTTTAATCCTAGTCCTTGGGAGGCAGAGGCAGGCAGTTCTTTGTGAGCTCAAGGTCAGCCCATCTGGTCTGCTTTGGTGAGTTTCTACCCAGCCGCTACAAGGAGACTCTTATCTCAAAGGACCAGAGATAAACTTCCTTTTGCTAGTTAATAAAATTACTTTAGTGTTCACTCAGGAATCTTGGTCTGACTTGGGTGTGGAGGGCTTTGGAACTTAGGGAATTCCTGAGCTACCTAGAGTGCCCACATGTCAACTGTGTGGTCTCTGTTAGAGACCCATTTTGGGGTCTGGCACCTGGAGCAGTCAGTGTGCCACATGGCTTCTGGGGCTGCATTATAGGATCTGATCTCCAGGATGGTCTGTGTCTGGGAGGCAAAGGAACTTCCCTGGGTCTGTGCCCTCCTTGCTGATCTGGCAGGCAGTCCCTCCTGCATGCTGTATAGTTTGTGTTTGTGGAAGAGTTGATCTCAGAGAACTGGGTGAATCAAACTCAGGAAAACTGTACTTCACAGCCGGGTGTGGTGGCGCACACCTTTAATCCTAGCACTCAGGAGGCAGAGGCAGGTGGATCTTTGTGAATTCAAGGCCAGCCTGGTCTACAGAGTGAGTTCCAGGACAGCTGGGGCTACAGGGAGACCCTGTCTCGAAAAGACAAAAAAAATAAATAAATAAAAGGAAAAAGAAAGAAAACTGTACTTCACTCCATGCTTTTAGTTTTCATTGGATGAAGGCATTATATAAAATTATTGTGATCACCTTAAAATGTTAGAGCAGCCCTCTCACACCAGGCTCCTGATGTTTTTGGATGTGTGTTTGAGTCTTTCTAAAATTATGGAACCTCAGTTCAGCTTATGGGTAGGAACCTATTTGGAGGGTGTAAGTGCCTTAAGCCCTCATACTTAGTGAGATCTTATTCTGGCATGCCTGATCAGAAATATAAATATTTTAATGGTATAACCTGGGTACCCTAAAAATATCTTTGATATTTCCTTTGGTGTCCAAACTCTCTCCCAGAACAGAGGCATGTGTATCTCTTGGTCTGGTTTGGGTGGAGAACTGATACCAGAATGGCCTGGACCAGCCCTATTTCTTGCCTCCAGGGGTGGAAGAGGGCAGCGTGGGATAGCTAATGGGCTTTATGGTGTTCCTGCAGTGATTCCTAACTCTTCCCCCCACCTCCTCCCTCCTCATAGGAAGCAAACATACCTCCCTGGGCTTGAACTGCTGTCCTGCTGGTCTGGCCACTACTGAAAGTTCCTCAGCCATGTGTGGTGGGCCACACCTTTAATCCTAGCATGTCTTCAATCCCAGCACAGCCAAGGTTTAGGCTAGGGTCAGAAATACAGTTTCTGAACAAAATGGAGTTTATCCGGTCCATCTCATTTTCCATGTCTTATTAAGTTGGAAACCCAGTTAGGGATATTTACTATATTCTGAAAAAGCTCTAAAGTTTTGGTTTTAAAACAAGTTTGTCATGACATTGTGTCTGATCACAGTGTTTGTTTTCTGGGAATGCTTCTTAGTATTTGTTCACAAGTAAGGGTCAATCTGTTTATGAATGTTATGTCTCATGGTATTAAGAAAGGTAATGAGAAGGTGAGAAAAATGTTAGAGAGATATAGAAATGGAGATATTTTTAGTAAGGATTTATATGAAGATGGTGAGAAAGTCTATGCAAGTGATAAAGTCTGAGGAGGTTTGTTATGGCAGGTGAAAGGTGAGACTATATGAATAAGCTTAATTTTCTAAGGTTCAGTCAACTAGTTTATGAATTAAAATCTAAAAATATAAAAAGAATAAAAGGGAAAAAAAAGAATCAATGTATATCTAGTCAAGGTTTGTTTGAGTGTTCAGTTTTTGCCCAAGCTTTATCTACACATCACATGGCACTTCAAGGTTTAGTAAAAGGATAAGATACACAGAATTGTTTTTAGTTTTCAGTTCACTCCTAGCTTGCAATGGGCTCCCTCTTACAGGTTTGAATTAAATGGACCCAGACAAATAGTGGGTTACCTATGGCTACTGAAAATGTACTTTGTTTCTTGCAAGAGTTGCTTTTGATATTTCCTTTGACCTAACCAGATAATTTGGCTCAAAAAGCTAGGTTCTATCTTCCTGAACCAGCTGCATGCAGTCCAGAAGAAGACAGTCTTGGATGAGCTTGGTAATCCTTATCAGTTTATTTCCTGTCTTATGGTATGTGGTACAACTCCTGTCTTTCTGGGAAAACTATAAATCAGGATAGGGGGTCTGAAAAAGAAAGAGATTGTTCCTGTTTGTAGTAATTGTAGTAAACAGTTTACATTTAAGATAAACCTAAAATTGTTTAATTCTATCTCGTGGGCTATGCCTGCTTAACCTATGGTGTTAAGTCCCTCCTCCAGTCAGTGTTATATAAGGCTGCTTGAATTACTGTCCAAGCCTTACCTAAAATATTATACAGTAATTAAAGGTGTTAGACTGGTTTAACTTAGCCTTTCTGGATGGATAACGACCATAACTTAATGCCCATACCAATTCGCCTGAGGGACTTAAGGAACAACTTTGTTTCTTGCCCTCTGAGGTGAACTAACTCCCAGGGGACTGTGTCTGGGGCATCTCCTGAAATGTCCGGCAATTGAGGGTCACCAGTCCTCCTAGGCAGGGAGGTCTTGGAGATCAACCAGACTCTAGCCAATGTCCAGTCTGTAAAGAGGAAAGTCTCTAAATGCTTCAAAAGGGAAGCCTGGTCCTGCATGACCTGACTTTGTCCTCCAGAGGATGGAACTGGTAAAAGCCGAGAAGAGCCAGAGGCCTCTCCTCCCAAAATCCAAGTGGCCCCTGAGGACCAGATCCTCAACTGACCTTCAGAAAACAAAAGTTGGTTAATCTGGACTAACTGTATGGACTTAGACACACAAAAGGAAAGTATAACCAAAAGATAAGTAATCATTATATTTCCTTTTAAAGTCTGAGAGATTGTAACTCCAAACTCTAGATTTTAAGTCATTTAAAGTCATATGAGATCTGTTGTTACCAAATAATAAAGTTTCCTCTTTCTATTTAAGCAACCACCTAAGGGAAAACTCACACCATGACTATCAAAATTTCCTGGAAAGCAGATCCTGAGTCCAGACACCATGGCCAAATGAACAAAAGGAGAAGCCCAATATTGGATGCTTTGAACCCCTCATTGAGAAATCTAATAGACTTTTAAGCTGGACATTTAATTAACCCTATTCCTCTCTTGGTTCCCCACCTAGAAAATGTACCTAGCTACTCTCGCCTTCATAGGCACCGGCCAAGGATTTTGTTCTCTCTGTTACTATACTTTTGGGGGTCTTTTAGATAGAGCCACTGAGCAGGAATACCCCAGTCGCCACCCCCTATGCCCCTTTTCAGCATGGAAGAAGTCAGAGTGTTCAGTGCCCCAATTCCCTCTTGACAATTGGGGTAACCTCAGAGGGTAATGTGATATAAGTAGGAGCTAAAAATTGGCTAGGCAGTTTAGGGTCAAGACCTAAGGAGCCAGTTTCTTTCTCAGCTGAGAGCTGAAGACTTCCTAGATCTGCCAGTGGACTTATCCTTCTGGTTGCTCTGACTTGTGGCCCATGCATCCTTAACTCACTTGTCAGATTTATTGACCAGTAGGTAAATTCCATTAAAATCATGGTGCTAAGGACCCAATTCAACCCCCCTAGTGGAGATCATTCCATCTTGGAAACACCAACTGTGGTTGAGTCTTGTGAGCTTCCTTCAAGGATTTGAAGGCCACATAACAAGAGGGGGAAACGAAGGAATGAAGGGGAGGATTGTAAAAACTCAGGCACAGTGTTCTCAGATACCAGTAAGCCATTTTTCCTTAGTCATTCTGAGAATGATTGGTTTGTTTGCTTTGCAAGTTTCTCCTTGATTGGTAACTTTAATTGTGATGCTAAACTCTGATTGGGTGTTGTACTTAAAAATTACCCTGTAACCTGAACTTCATGGCCACACTCCTCCCAAGTTGAGTGTTGGCCTGGCATCATAATTAAGTTAAACCCTCCTATTAAAAAAAAAGAGTAATAATGAAATCTTAACTATCTTTTTCTTTACTGGTCAATGTTCTTTGAACAAATTGACATTTCTTGGCCATATACCCATCATTTGATTAATAGTATTGCTAGCAAAAGTGAGTGATTAAAAAAAAACTATTTCTATCGCATGAATATATTGCTAAAGGGAAATTGACTTAATAGTATTTTTGGAAAGTTGATAGTTAAATACAAAGACACAAGAGCGCATGCTTTTACCCAGTTACTAAAAATGTAAGTCAAATCTTGCTTTAGCACTGGCAGATCAATAAACCAAGGGTAATTTGGATGTAGGGTATCAGGTCCTCAGGGGTACAGGATTATAGTGTGATACAGTGTCTGTCTTTTAACCAGACACCAGAGTTCAAGCCAGATGGAGAATGTAAGAGGGATGTGAAGGGGATCTTCTGTGTCTGACTGTCCAAAGTGTTCCTCAGGAAAGATTCTTATAAGGTTGGTCTGGGCAACAGAAACAGAGCTATTTGAAGATGTCAGTGGTCTCTAAAGATCTCATTTCTCTAGCATCTTCTGAATAGGTCACAGTACCTCTGCTTACATAACATCTTCACTTGAGGCAGCTCAGTACTATGTGCTATGAAGTGAGTAAATGTTGTCTGTCTGCATGGTCGTATTCCTTCTGTTACATGCTATATGAAGTCTTAAATATTCAGTAAGAGTAAAGTCTTGCATATCATTTTCAATTGTGATGAACAAGTATTTTTTTGAGACAGAGTCTCAGATAGCCTAGGCTAGACACAAACTAACTACTTTAGCCCAGAATAACCTCAGACTCTTGATCTTCCTGCCTCTGCCTCTGGAATGCTGGGATTTAGGGCATGTTTCACCACGCCCAACTTTAAAAAAGTAATATTAGTGGTAGCTTTCTATACTTAAATCATATGGAGTCTTTAAAGTTCCTTTTCATTAAGTGCATTTTTTAGTGGAATAAGAATGGATATAAAATGGAAATGATCCGTAGCTTATAATTTCATCACTTATTAAACATAAGAGTGTATCTTGTGTACTGACACCATGCTGGGTTGTAGAAGACAGTTTAGTGATGAAAATTCTCGCTCCATTTGAGAAGATTAGATCTGGAGGGTTCTTCCATCTCAATGCCTCTTGTTTTGTATATTAGAAATCTCAAGACAAATAACAGTACAGCCTCCCTGATGTTACCCAGGGAGCTAGAGATAAGGCCCTCCTGAATAGGAAATGGCTGACTGCAGGAATTAGTCTGTGTCCCAGCTGGTGACATGATCAAACTGGGTAGTTTGAGGGCATATAATACAAGGAATTCCTGCATAGTTAAGGTTGAGATTCAAGGGACCCAGCAAAAGATAATGCAATACTCCAGGGTCAGTAATGGAAGGGAGTTGTCATCACCCATTTAGGCAGAAGAGAACTCAGAAGAGCTATGGCTTTCAGTGGAAAGACATGTGTAACATGGCAGCAATAGGAAGCAACTGGGGGAATAAGTGCCTTAACTGGCCTTTCCTCATCCCCACAGTTTTCCATTAGGGCCTCCCACTGGCAGGACTCAACTGAAGTACAAGGTGTGAGAGGCTTATGATATATTCATATGGGCCAGGCTGGAATGACCCAAAGCAGGAAGAAAATGGAGGAGTGGATTTGGAATGGTGAGCAGACTTGCAATGTTTCCTACTGAGAGAGTTAAAATGTGGATTTGAAGAGAGAGTTTCACAATTAGTTGTTAAGAGAAGACCTTTGACTGGAAAGAACATCATGAACAAATTAGAAGGCTCGTGATCCTAGGATTTTTTTTAAAGCTTCTAATTTGAAAGAAAGAAATAATTTGGGATCAGACCTATAAGGTGTGTAAAACCCAAACAGCTTGCAGATTATCTTTAGAATTCCCTAGGACTCACCGGGAGCTGTGCTGCTCTCTCTTTCAAGAAACATTAGAAGACTAAGTCTGCCTTTAGTCTGCAGGTTGTTTTCTCATATTTCTGTCTACTGCTCAACTAATTTACTCTGAAAAATATTCTCCCATGGAACTCCATTCACAGCAATAGAAGCCTGGGTGTCTCCGCCCTCATGCATAGGCCCAGCCAGCAGAGAGCATGTACACAATCAACTCTCAGCAAGGCCAAACATCTGAGGGTCAAGGCTTTGTTCTGAAGGTGTATGTCTGAGGAAGGGAAAGCCTGCCTAACTCTGGGATCCAGACCCAAGTATACTTCCCAGCCTTGCACTGTGCCCTGTACAGGTGTGTGGGTGCCATACATGAGGGAAGATGCAGCGTGAGTCTGAGCTTTCTAATCAAGCAATCCACTTACCTTTTCAATGGAGAAGGGATGAGAGGAGAGAGTGGGATCATTTAGGGAAACCTGGCTCCTCAGGCAGACCCAAAGGGAAGAGGCAGTCCCACAGCACGCATTGCTCTGAGAGATGCTTCTCAATACTGGCTCATAAGGGTGGTTGTCAGCAATCTTTTGATCTTATTTCACAGGGTGGATGAGAGCTTTAAACACAAATTGGATCAAAGTGAGACCAGATCTGGCCTAGTAAAGAATTACAGCTGAAAAAGTTTGGAAAGGGTCCTGTGGGAGGTGTGACTATTGGGCCAGTGCAGCAGGGGTTCAACTTAAAAAAAAAATGTTTGGAAATAGGACAGAAGCACAGTGCTAAGCTGTTATGTAGATGCAGGTGCAGGGCAGGGGAGGAGGCAAGAAATGATCAGAAGAAACCACAAGCAGTCTAGTCTCCCAGAGATTAACAACTGAATGCTATGACTCTAATGGTGGGCGAGTTACTTCCTGTGGAGAACCAGGAACTGTGTTGACCCCTTTGGCCTGTCTTTCATATCCATTTGTTCTTGAGTTTGTGTTTTACAATGTTTCCTCTCACCCCTCAGGCAGATGTCCCCCATTGTTCTAAATCATCTGCATATTTTCTATTATTTGCCAATAATCCTAACATATCCTAATGTTTCCATTTATTCTACTTAGGCCAGAATCCCAAGGTGCATAAGACACAGGGCCATGGCAGCCTGGCCAATGTGGTTTCAGGACAACCAAAGCTACTATAGCAAGACCCTGTCTCCAAAATGCAAAACAACAAAAACAAAATTGTAGCTTCTACAAGCATTCCAACTAAGTGATTGGTATAAGATATTTTACATTTTCCCCCCAATCACTTTCTGGAGAGAGGTAAAAAAGAGGGTAGACATGCAATAGCCAACCAGATCCTGGTGCCTGAGCCTTCCTACTGGCAGACAGCGGAGGCTCAGGTGCACCAGGCTTTGTAGGTGAGAGATTATTCCCAGCCTGGGTGTGTCTGGCCCCAGCCTCTGAGCAGCCTCATCTGGCTGAGCAGAGGAGGCGATGCCAGTGTGAGGAGGAGCTGGTCACACCTGTGAAACAGCACTCTGCAAACTCAAGGTGCAACAGAACAGCTTCTCTCTGTGCTAATTTTAGGCTTGCTGCTTAGTTACACGGGCAGACTCCTTTGGGCAGCCTTCTGAGCAAAGATCCATGGACACAGTCCTGTTTCAGATGTTCCTCATTCGACATTAGTCACAGAAAAAATGGAGTTGATGGTATTTGCTGGTGTCCAATTCATTTTACTCACTTTGAGCTTCTCAGAGTTAAGGCATCCGTGTGCTCTGTTTACCTGGCTCAGTACCTTAATTATGGGTCCCTGCAGGCCTGAGTTAATGCTCCTTAATCTTTTGCAATTTTCACCATAAGCTAGTGCTAAGAGAACCTCCTGTCTGCAGCAGGAATAAAAAGCAGGAATGGCCCTCAATCGTAGCCTCCAGTTGGGCAGCACTCTGATGTGTGATTACTAATGGGAACTATTATATGGCTTCAGTGCTAGAGAAAGGCAGTCTGCTGAGTCAGTTGGCAGTTTCACAAGAGCCACAACATGTGTCATGTCATGTCTAGGCCCTTTAGAAGACCTTAGTGAGGCAGTGACTTACCCATGGCCCCAAAGTGTAAATGGTGCAAGGCTGGGTTTAGTTAGGTCACTTGGAATCTGCATGCTCTTTCCTAGTTACTGTGTACATTTGAGTAAGTGGAGTCCTATGTATGCAACACGCCCAAACACAGAGAGATGCCTTGAGTATTTTCTCCTGGTGATCTTCTAAAAACATAGTCAATGATACAGATTTGATCTTGTCGTATGAGAAGTGCTTGTATATAGAACTTGGCTTACTCTTCCTCTTTGGTGTCCCAGCCAGTCCAGGCTGTGGTAACAGAATACCACTGACTAGGTAGCTTATTAATGGCATACGTTTATGCCCCACAGTTCTAGATGCTGAGAACTAGACCCAGATACTGTTAGATTTGATATCTGGAGAGTGTCTGCTTCCTGGTCCACAGATGGCCAGCTTATAGATGATATGTGTGATGGAACTCTCTGGGTGTGGAGGGGCATGTCTTGTCATACGGGCACTGATCTCACCACCCATCAAAAGCCCCACCTTCTAATACCATCACCAGTACCATTGGGGTTAGGATTTCAATGCATAAATTTCCTTTTAAACCTAGGGTCTCATGTGGGCTAGGCTGGCTTGAACTTACTGTGTAGCTAAAGATGACCTTGAACTCCTTGTCCTCTTGTTTCTACCTCTCAGGTGCTAGGATTATAGACATGGACCTCCCACTCCAGCTGGCCTTATTAAAAAGTGAATTTAAAGGAGACAGCACTTTCAGCCTGTGGCATTACGCTCTGAGTCCCCTAAGATCTCTATCCTTTTCACTTGCAAAATACCTTCATCATACTCCAGAGCCTCACAAGTTTTTAACTGGTACAAGTATTGATTCTAAAGTCTAAAATCCAAAGTATCTTCAGTCATTCAAATCAGTTATGGGAAGAACTCAGCGTATAAGTCATCCTGACGCAAACTTCTCTTCCAGTTGCGAACAGGTGAAAGTAAATGCCGCTTTAGTGGTAGGGCTAGCATATGATAGGCCGTGACAGGACAAGACGGGATATGTTAACATAACACAGCACAGCATACCATAGTGATTTCCATTTCAAAAAGGGGGAAGAAAAGGGGGGGGGGCAAAATATCCCAAGTAAGTCCAACAAGGCAGACTCCATGAGATCTTGATTTATAAATAATCATTTTGGATAAATAATCCCTCCTCCAGATGCACTGTGCCAAGCTCTGGTATTTGGGACTCACAGGAGTGTTGATCTCTCTAGGACACACAGAGATTCTTCTGTAGCTCTGACCTGCATGCCTTGCATTCCCAGGGTTCTTCAGTAACCTCACACAAATACCTTTCTAAGTGAAGGCCATTTGGCCTGTTGGAAACCAGGTTATGACCTCCCTGTTGAAACATGGGCTAGGCTTGGTCACCTTCAACTTTAGGGTCATTCTTCCCTTATTGGGCAGAATAAGGCCTATTCCCAGGTAGAAACTCTCTGGTCTTACTCCGTAAAGTCCAAATCTGACAGCTTTCCTTCATTCCTTCCCATTTCTTCTCCTTCCTGTGTCAGGCTGTGCTTTTCCAGGTAAGGTGACTGCTCAAGTCTGGTCCATACCTGTCTCTTAGCCAAGGCTTGCTTGGCCATGCCTCCTGTGTTCTCAGCCTACCTTGCTTTCTACAGTAGGGAAAGACAATGAATTTCCCCAATTTTTAACTTCTAGTTTCTTTTTTGCTTCTTTTTTTTTTAAACTTTTATTTATTTTTGTATGTGTATGAATGCACTGTCTGCATGTAGGTTTGTGTACCTGTGTCTTGCAGTGCCGCAGGGGTGAGAAGAGGGTGTCGGATTCCCCTGGAACTGGAGTTAAAGATGTGGATGCTGGGGATTGAACCCGGGCCCTCTGCAAGAGCAGTCAGTGCTCTTAACCGCTAGGCCATCTCTCCAGCCCTTTTTTGCTTCTTAATAAACTTGTCTTTAGGTCATTTATGTCTGTTCTAAGCTTTCTCATAGCCTTCGGTCAGAGGGAGCCATACCTTTAACCTTTAGCTTAGAAATAACCTAAGCTAAATATCCCATTTTGTTTTTTTCACAAGCTCTGTCTTCCACAAAACCATTGAAGTTGAACATAGCTCAGCATAGTTCTTTATGCTGCATAATAAGGGATCACCTTTCCTCCAACTTCTAATAACAACTCCTTATTGCCAGCAGATCAAAGTAGAGTATTTACTGTCTGTGTATCTGCTAGTGATCTGTTCATGTTTATCTGGGGATTCAGCGAGAGGGTGGAGGCTTTAAACAGCTCTGTGTTCTCATCAGAATCACCCTCAATGGTCTGTTCAGTATAGGACTTTTCAAGCACGCATGTCAAATTCCCCCAGGGTCCACTAGTTGTGTAGTTCCAAAGCTGCTCCTCCATATTAGGCTTGTGTCAGCAGAACTCCTATATCCAGTTACCAATGTTTGTCTTAGTCTTTAGGGAAATCCCAGGTTTGGTTATGTACCCCTGACTCTGGTACTACCCTCAACTGGTAATAGTGCCACTGGAATCCTCCTGGCTAGTAAGTTCTTCAGAGCAACGACTAATTTTACTTATTTATTTACTTAAAATTTTTTGATGTCTTTATTTTTATTTTATGTGTATGTGTGTTTTGCCTGCATGCATGTAAGTGCACCCATTTCTTGCAAAGCCCACGTAAGCCAGAAGAGGGTATTGGATCCCCTGGAACTGGAGTATAGATGGTTGTTAGCCTCCACATGGATGCTGAGAATCAAACCTGGGTCCTCTGGAAGAGCAGCCAGTGCTCTTAACCATTGAGCCATCTTTCCAGCCTTTTACTTATATTAAACCTCTCCTTAGTTCTTAGCATAAACCAGTTATGCAGTGGAAGGTACCTTTCCTGCCTGCAGGAGTTCACTTCACTAAGCACTGGTCAAGCACTTGCTATTTGCTTGATGCCTGACCACCTCATAGAATCACTACTATTTAATGATAGTTGTCATTTATTGGTGGCAAGAATAAGTCTGAAGAAATATTGGCAACTGATTGAGGTTGTGCGAGGAAGAACTGGCCTTCTTTAGGAAAGGGACTCCGGATAGGCTGACTAGAGCTCCGGGGATAAGCTGGCACTGAGGAGTGGGTGGGGAGAGGAGTTTGGTGAAATGGGTCCTAGCATAAATGACACATTGTGTGAATTCTGGGGAAAAGAGGGCTGCAGGAGACTGCCAGTGGGGTATAAAGGCCATTAAGACTGACTGAAAAAATATGT
Organism: Rhizomys pruinosus; assembly: GCA_009823505.1. Taxonomy (NCBI): domain Eukaryota; kingdom Metazoa; phylum Chordata; class Mammalia; order Rodentia; family Spalacidae; genus Rhizomys; species Rhizomys pruinosus. The sequence continues at coordinate 1,053,445 of VZQC01007452.1, forward strand.
ATGAAACACATAAAATACTATATAAAAAGAATAAGTCTGAATATAGAGTGACGTGATCACTCATCACGAAAAAAAAAGAAATAATAACTTGTACTTATTTAGCACCAGTAAATTTCTTTTTAATTTTTTTTTTTTTTTTTTTGTATATACATTTGGAGGCCAGAGCAGGGGGTCTGGTGTCTTTCTTTATCACAGTCTGCCATCTTTTTTTAAGTCATGTTCTCTCTCTGAACCAGAAGCTCACTATTTTGGTTAGTCTGCTTGGCCATTGAGCTTCTAGGATCTGCTTTCTCTATTTCCCAGTGCTGGGGTTATGGACATGTGCATCCATGGCTGACTTTTTATGTAACTGCAGGGAATTTGAACTTAGGTCTACATGCTTGCAGAGCAAGCACAATCACCCTTCCTCTGAGCTGACTCCCCAGCCCCAGTAACTATCTAAACAGTCATTACATACAACACCATGGTGTAAAGAGAGCATTGTGATTTCAGCATTACTGTGACAAATGAAGATACAGAGACATTTATCCAAGGTTGTACAATTAGTGTTGACACAAATCTTTTGTTGTTGTGGCTGCTATTGTTGGGGTCAGTTTCATGTAGCCCAGGATGACCTTGAACTTGCTTCATGCTTGATGATATCCTTGAACTTCTGATCCTCCTGCCTCTTTCTAGACCTCCCTACACACTGGCATTACAGGTGTGTCACCATGCCCAGCTCAGAGACACACATCTTGACTGTGTGGTTTGAGAGTCTGGATTTCTATCTGCTGGTTGTGGTGTCCACAAAGTAACTGCACAGCAAACTCTTCCCATTATTTCATTTTCTGGGTAAGGTGAATCATTTTTATATCAAGACATTGAATTTTAACCTGAGATCTTATATCTTTCTTATTCATCATGCTTTTCAGAGAATACCTGTAGCCCACTGAGATGTGGAGCTAAGTCTCCCTCACTAGTTCTCTCCAGAGGGCTGCGATGTTTGAATTCAGAGGTCTTCCTCCTCACCCTTCTCTTCCTCTTCAATCTTGTTTGAGTAGACTGTTTCTAGAGCAGTTTTAAGTTCAAAGTAATAGTGTTTTTTTTAGACTGTAAAAGTAGAAATGCCCACCGTATAAAGTTTAAAAAAACATATAAACTGAAGTATTAAATACAGTCACATGGAAGGCATGGTGGTGAAGGTATCCTCACTTTAAATATAGTGGATGAACTATGTGTGGTGGTGCATGCCTTTAATCCCAGCAATTGAGAGACAGAGAGAGGCATGTAGATCTCTGTGAGTTCCAGGTCAGCCTGGTCTACATAGTGAGTTCTAGGTGAGCCAAGGCTACATAATAAGACTCTGTGTCAAATATATATTTACTATGTGATGCTGAAGATTTAATCTAATACAAAATTTCCTTATTGGTTCGGTTCTCTGAAATGCTTACATCCCATCATCAGAGCTGTTTGGTTTGACCAGTTTCCTCTATCTAACTATATTACACTTTCACTGCAAGGCAGCATGTGATATCCTCAAATTCTCCATGGCCTAATTTCCTGACCAAATTTCCTGGTGTTACCTGTATTAGGTTCCAAAGACACAATTTTCTTAGGGTCAGTAAAGCATCATATGTTCTGAAAACAGCATCATATGTTCTGCACATACAGTGAAATTTACTCATTCTTTACGGTAGGCCATCTGTATCATATTCATCTGAGATAGCGGTTGAGAGCGCCGACTGCTCTTGCAGAGGACCTGGGTTCGATACCCGGCACCCACATGGTGGCTAAGAACTGTCTGTAACTCCAATTCCAGGAGAACTCCAGTTCCAGGGGAATCCGAGACCCTCTTCTGACCTCCGCGGCATTGCATGACACGGGTGCACAAACCTACATGCAGACAGTACATTCATACATATACAAAAATAAATAAAATTAAAAAAATAAATGGAGATTTTGGCCGGGCGTGGTGGCGCACGCCTTTAATCCTAGCACTTGGGAGGCAGAGGCAGGCAGATCTCTGTGAGTTCAAGGCCAGCCTGGTCTACAGTGTGAGTTCCAGGACAGCTGGGGCTACAGGGAGACCCTGTCTCCAAAAGACACAAAAAAAAAAAAAAAAAAAAAAAAAGGAGATTTTGGAGAATGCCTAAGGCTGAAGTCGGAGATCAGCATTTTCTCTCTACCAAAACATTTAAAACAATTTTATATTCCTGTAGGAAATTGTCAAGCATTTAAAAGTAGAGAATAATATAATAAAATCCACATGTCAAAACTCAGTCGTAGAAATCAATTCATAGCCAGTTTGTTGATCTGTATTTTGAAGCAAATTCCAGGCATTATATCACCTGGAATATTTCCTCATGTTGTGGTGAAACAGAACCAAAGTACAATGATTGTACTTTCAAGTTATTAATAATCCCTAATAGTATTAGGTTTCAATTCATATTTTCCTTGTTTCACACCTTTGCTAACTGGGTAGTGTCTTAGATGCTTACTCAGGTAGACCGGCTCTTCTCTGGGCCCATTGCCCATTTCCTGTGCCGGATTTCTTTTACAGGTCTTCTGAGTTGAGTGCCTTTTTTCTTAAATACGCCATCTCATGTTCTTCCCTCTGGTTGTCCCTGAGTGGCTTCCATGATACTTGCCTGGAAAGTAGCACTTCTCCCTTCTTGAAATCTAAATTGGATTGCTGTGGGGTTTTTTTTTTTTTTTTTCAATCTCCACATGCTTAATCAGATTCTAAGGTGGATGTAGCGTTAGCTGGGTTTTTTTCCCCCCTTCATACATTTGTTTGTATTGTGTCATTGTGTATAGTTTCTGGTAAGTCTGATGTGGTTCTAATGTCTTTGTGTTTCACTTATTATTTGTGTGCAGTATATATGTACAGGTTTACAATCTGTGTCTTTGCAGCTCTGTGTGTGTGGGTGTGTGTGTGTGTGTGTGTGTGTGTGTGTGTGTGTTCGTTTGTTTGTGTAGGCCAAGGGTTGATATTGGTTGTCCTTCATTAGCTCTCTACCTTATCCTTTGAGACAGGGTTTCTCTAACTGAACCTGGACCTCACTGGTTCAGCTGAGCTGACTGGCCAGTGAAGTCTGGGGACCCAACTCTATGCTTCCCCTAGCACTAGGGGTACAGATGACCATGACCACACCCAGCTTTCACCTGTGCACTGAGGCTCTGCATTTGGGTCCTCATGCTTGCATGGTGGCCCCTCTACTGGCCACACTATCTCCCCAGCTCCTGAGGTTTTATATTTCGCTTTTTAAGTTTTGTGACTTTCTCTAACCCCTGCTTTTAAATTTCACAGCACACTTCTAAGGTTGTATTATTTTATTGTAGATGCCCAGTGGATCTCTACCCACTTGTTATTCAGTTCTAGGAAATTGAACTTTTATCCCCTTTGATGGTTTCTGGCTTCATTTTTCTGTGTCGTCATCTTTTTATAACTTTAATTATTGGATCTCCTGGAGATGAATGTCTTCTGTCTTTGCTTATACTAAATGAGTTTGGGGTTTTGTTGTTTTTGATTTCCCTTTAGTCAGCTTCCTTTACTTTAATATTACAGACTTTTTTCTTGTGCTTTGACCATTGTCTTGTTTCTAGATCAGATGGGATCTCAAGAGTACCTCTTTGTGGTTATTACTACAGCCATATTTTTTACTCTGTTATTTCATAAATCTCAGTATGCAAATTAATTTGCCTCTTGCTCTAATTTGTTTCGTGTCATAGGCCATTTATTATGAGTGCTCAGCTTGGTGGTTGTCTTTTGAGCTGCTGCTGATCTGTCCCCTTTGGTTCCCTCACTTTTATTTTAGTCCAATTGTGTGTTCTTTCTGGCCCTTCAAGTTGAGGGGAGTAGCTTCTGTTCCTCAGTCCTTTGCAATGAAATAGATGGTCAGGCTTTTCGCTGGTCAGCAGTAATTGCCGCTTTTTTAAAGTTTGCAGTATCCTTTAGAATTATACATTTCAAGGTGGAATGTGGCTGAGGGCATTGTCACAGTGTTGTATCTGGTATGCAGGGACCCACCACGACAACACATCAGGTACATAGATAGTACCTAATTTCAGGGCATTGCAGTCTGTTGCCTCCCTAGTGCCACACAGCCCTTGCTAAATTTTCATATACAACCATCCACCACCACTCACATGCCCCCATTCCATGCCCCCCATTACCTGCAGCACTTCCAAGGATGTGGATCATAACTGGATCATTTGTCTTCTTTAAGCCCTGACTCACCATCTAGTTATTTCTTTGACACATGGACAAAAAGGCCAATTACACTGTTCTGATTCTTTAGAAAAATTATCTCATTATATTTTATTGTTGTTATTCTTTTCAGTTTGTACTTTGAAATATGCCATAAATGCTAATGGATATATAATTTAAAGCTTAATCATGAAGCAGATGACCATGTGCTCACCACTTAAGAAATAACCCTCTCCCTTTAAACACAACTACTGTGATTCTAGGCTGACTTCTCCTCTCCTTTGTACTGAGGTCCTGGGTCTGAGGATGTGGAAATGGCCTTCGTGATTTACAAGAGAAAATAGCACAAAATTGTGTCTAGAGGTGGCATGGTTATTTATAACCGAGATGCAGATGGTTACCCCATAGCTGCTGATGCCATGCAGGCCTCTGTTGCTCTTCCCTGGCAGATTCTTAGAAGTGCTATGAACTCGAATGGTGTCTTTGTGTGAATATGAAAACACCACTCTTGGTATTTGTAATGATTTTATGCACAGAAATCTTACCTATCAAGCTATGAATCCATGAGACCCTTGCAACCCGCAGAGTTTACAGGCTGCATTAGTCGGGGTTCTCTGTAAAGAATCAGAAATGATTCTGTATATTAGATTAGCTCACAGATAGATAGCTCTGAGTAGTTCAGCAATGGCTGTGCCAGACTGGAGAGGCTGAAAATCCTATAGTTGCCCAGTTCATGAGGCTAGATGTCTCAGCACTGGCGTTGAATGCCTGAAGGATTCTTGGAGATCTGCTAGTTAGTCTTCAGTCTACCTGGGAATGCTACGAAGTTTGCTCTACTGTCAGTAAGGGAATGCCACAGAAGCAAGATGAATTCACCCCTGAGACAGGGCAAGCAGCCACAAAGCAAAAGCTCCCTTCTTCCATGGCCTTTTATAAGGGCTGCAATCTGAAAGTAATATCCACATTCAAGGAATCCAATCAAGCAAGTTTCTCTCTTGTTTCATTTAATTCCAGATCTAGTCAAGTTGACAACCATCACATAGCTATCACAGAGGCCATAGCCTGTCATTTCATAATTCAAGGTTGACATAGCAGGTGGCTATAGTGCTGCTCAGATGGGCTTCATCATTATTGAATGCTGACTGTATCCCAGGCATTGTCTAAGATGCTTAGCATTCAGTGTTGAAAAGGACAAGCTCTATCTTTTCATCCCCTAACTCTATGACTGGGCTTATAAGAAAGTTGTTTTTGGAATGCATGGCTTAGAAGTCATTTAGCAAGCTGGAATAATTATGGAACTGGGTCATAGGCCTGGTGACTACTAGTGAAAGTAGGCCAAGGCTTCAACTTATTTGATGTGTTGTCTATGCCAAGTGAAATCCTGAGAAGTAATGTTGTATTAAGCCAATGAATTCAGGACTCATGTGGGGTTTGTCTGTCTGTCTGTCTGTCTGTCTGTCTGTCTGTCTGTCTGTTTTTAGACAGTACCTCACTATGTATCCTTGACAGGACTGTAACCTATAGTATATACCAGGCTGGTCTGTAACTGTGATGATCCTCCTGCTTCTGCCTCTTAGGTGTTAGAATTAACATGCATGCACCACTATGCCTGCCCATCATGTAGAATTCTTGCTTTATTTTTGGTTGAAATGGGGTTCTCCTATTTAGCCCCAGCTGGCCTAAAACTTGCTGTGAACATGCTGGCCTTGAACTCACAGAGCCTTCTGCTTTTGCCTTCTGAGTGGTGATTGAAAGTGTGTACCACCACACACATCCTGAATTTGTTTTTAAAGAGCTTTGTTTATTTGTGTGTCTATATGAATGTACGTGCCCCTGTGTGTGCACCTATGCACATGTGTGGAGACCTGAAGAGGGTGCTGGGGTGTCCTAGCACTGTCCTTTGTGGCAGAGTCTCTGCTTGAACTTGGGCCTCACATTTTCATAGCTAAACTAGAAGCTAAGAAGCCCCAGTGATATTCCAGTTTTCCCCTCTCCCCTATTTGGGGTTATAGGCAGGCCTGAATCCCTGGATTTTTATGTGTGTGCAGAGGTCTAAACTCTGGTCCCACGATTGTACAGCAAGCATTTTTAAGCACTGAGCCATTTTTCCAGCCCCATGTGCAGTTTCTTAGTCCAGGATGACCATATGTCCTACTTTATTCTAGAGAATCCTGGTCAACTAATTATCCTATCCCCATGTAGTTATTAATATAATTCATTTTCTGCTGAGCGTGGTGGTGCACACCTTTAATCCCAGCACTGGGGAGGCAGAGGCAGGCAGATCTCTGTGAGTTCAAGGCCAGCCTGGTCTACATAGCAAGCTCCAGGCCAGCTGTGTCTGAAGGGAGACCCTGTCTCAAAAAGACACACACACACACACACACACACACATATCATATATATATATATATATATAATTTATTTTCTACCTTAAAAATAGCTCAGCTCTGGACAGTAATTTATATAGTCGTATATATTAGTTAAGATTTCTTATGGCAACAAATCCCTTTAAAGTCTCAGTAACTCAAAATGCCAATTCTTTAGGTCTCTTGGGTCTGCCCATCACTTGCAGCTCTTCCCCAGCTGTGGCTCAAGTTTAGATTATTCCTCATTCTGATTTTTTTTGTTGTTTTTTTTTGTTTGTTTGTTTTTGTTTTTGTTTTTGTTTTTTGGTCTTTTTGAGACAGGGTCTCCTTGTAGCCCCAGCTGTCCTGGAACTCACTCTGTAGACCAGGCTGGCCTTGAACTCACAAAGATCCACCTGCCTCTGCCTCCCAAGTGCTAGGATTAAAGGTGTGCGCCACCACGCCCGGCTATTCCTCATTCTGAACTTGAGGTGTCCATGCCACAGATCTTTTTAGAAGACATAGTTGAAGATTAGCCCTAATCTGAGAGGTCTTATTTTCATGCCCAAGGTCAGAGCTTGAGAGTTCTAGGTGAGGTGCGATAGGCTATATTGTAGTTCATCTTCCATTGGCTGAGCAATTTACATGTCCCAGGCCAGTATCAGAGGATTCTGATTTAAAGTGATTCCTTGGAGGGGAGTGTTGTGGAAGGGGAGGATGATCAGGAAATAGTAACAGTGGCCACCTCACAGTTCTCCCGCTTTCTTTCAGCCTTTCTCCAGCCTTTACAGATGGTTTCCTTGCAGTGTCTGTGTCAGGACAAAGCTGAAGTAATTAAGAGTTGGTAGGGAAGGAGTCTGCCTATATTTGGAGTACAGAATGTATTAAGAGATTCCACCACTGTGTGAAGCCTTTTTTATGTTCAGATAATACCAGAGGAGGTGGGGATTAATGTTGGACAGCTGGAGTGGCCCCAGCAGTACTGCCTGTTGTAGAAATCTGCACCAAGTGAGCTGTCACAGCTAAGTGGAGCCTGAGGTTACATCTTATTTCCACCACCCCAACTGTGTTGGATAATGTATGAAGCTTGGTATCTAGGGCCTGTTACGTTCCCTCCACCAACCAATTTCCACCACCCCGTGTTGGATAATCTATGAAGCTTGGTATCTAGGGCCTGTTACGTTCCCTCCACCAACCATTCTATCCGCTCCTCTCATCCCTCTACCTGAGTTTTAAAATTTTGAGATAGTCTCAAATATCCCAGGCGTTCCTGAACTCACTATGTAGCCAAGAATGACCTTGAACTCCTAATCTTCCTGCCTCGACCTCTCCAGTGCTCCCCAATGCTGGGATAACAGACATGCACTAGCAAGCCTGGTTTATGCAGTGCTACGGATTAGACCCAGAACCTCATGCTTTCTAGACAAGCACTCTGCCAGTTAAGCTACATCCTCAGCCCTGTCCATGGGGTTTTTAATTTTATTTTTGACCAGTGTTCCTTCACTCGTTGGTATTAATTACCAGTTGATTTTTCCTAAAACAATTCCAGAAATTCCTTAAGATTACTGGTGCAGTAGTGGCGTGACGATGCCATTTCTCTCATATCCTGTTTCATTGTGATATATAGAGGCAAAAGGGAAAAAGATTGGAACTTAGTCACCCTTGTTGAGACAGAAATCCCAGTGTTTCAAGCAGAAATATACTATTATTTCACTACAATTGCAAAGACTCATTGGAGGGAATAGAGGAGATTCCCCTTTGGTCTGTCACCTGCCTGGTACCTGACTTTTTCTCAAGAACAGTTTTCCACAGAACTTTGCGAGGTTTGAGGCCGCAGAGCTGTTCTTGGGCTACTGCAATATGGCGGAGGCGGAAGGGGAGAGCCTGGAGTCCTGGCTGATATTTGGGAGACAGAGTGTCTGAGAAGGTAAAGACCAAGGTCATTGAACTGCTTTATAGTTGGACATTGGCCCTTCCAGAAGAAGCAAAGATCAAAGATGCCTGAGAGCCTCAGCTAGGGATAGGAAGGAAAATGGGAGAGAGCCAGTGTTTCCCTTCGAAAGCAGTTACCGGAGCTTTCTGGGAAAAGCTACCTCTGGCTGTGGAGATAGGCCATCCTACTCACTACCTCTTGCTTGGCATAAAATAAACTGCCGTCCTCCCCTTAAGTCTTTAAGGGAAGATTGTCTTTCAATACTCTGCATCCTCCTGCTTTGACCCCCACCCCTCCTGACACATGGGAGTGTAGTGTGGCACCTGTGGTTGGACCCAGGAAGTCTCAGGGTCATGCAGATTGCACTAACTTGATGCCCTTTTGTGCCACACCAGAACACTCAGTGTCCCCCAGCTACAGAGAGGTGCTGTCAGTGATATGTTGGGTCTGGAGATGAGGAGATGAAGGCTGTGACTGAACTGAGTTGCCAGACCGTATTGCTTCAACAGTGCTCGGCGTCAGCTAGCATGGCCCAAGCTGTTCCAGGCCAGGAACTCTCAAGCTTCAAGGCAACAGCAAACTGGGCTGCCAGAGAAGCTGGGGAGGGATAACCAGCTAAGTCAAACAGACTCTGAAGAAAGGTGGCACAAACTGTACCCTTTTGCTCCTCCTACACCTTGAGAGTGTTCTTGTTCTAGGTCCAGAGTCTTCTGACCCACCTTTCCCTACTGTCCTACTAGCAGGTTTTACAGCTTCCTCAGGACAAATCAGGAGCAAATAATTTTCACTGCTAAAGTGATAAACCTAAGAGTTTTCCAGTGACTGGCTCCTTAGGCCCTGGACTGTCTGGGATTACTGTGCGACTCTGTGAAGATGAACCTCTATGATCTTAAGACATTACCAGTGTTTCTTGATACTCCTGAGGTCACTGCTTCATGGTAAACAGCTCTACTGGATGAACCAACTACCCCTACCCATGTCTTGCTGCATGTGAAATAAAACCATTTTCACCCCGAAAAAAAAGAACAGTTTTCATATATAAACAGTGCTGCTATTTTATTTTTTTGTATTTTAAAAAAATTTTTAAATTAATTAATTAATTTATTTTTTATGTGTTTGAGTATAGTGTCTGCATGTAGGTTGGTGCACTCGTGTCATGCAATGCCACGGATGTCAGAAGAGGGTGTCAGATGGAACTGGAGTTAAAGACAGTTCTTAACCACCATGTGGGTCATGGGCATTAGACCCAGGTTCTCTGCAAGAGCAGTCGGAGCTCTTAACTGCTGAGCCATCTCTCCAGCCCCAATTTTTTATTTTTTTGTTTCTTTTTTTATTGTTATATATATAATATATATATGTATATGTACAAGATTATGTTACAAATCAAATCTAGATCCGTGTCAGCCTCAATTTTTATAAGAATGATCAAGTGCCTTCAGAGTCAGTTATGCTGTTTTGTTTTTTTTTAAAACAACAACATGGATGGAGAAATTATCTCTATTGATAAAATAATTGAGTTTAGCAACAGATGCCAAATTGAACTCAAGGCCTGCTCAGTTGGTGGCAATTCAAGTGTGGTATAATAAACATAGGTAAGTACCCATGGTTGGAGAGGTCCTAGACCCTAGAGAAGAACTTCTGTCAGTTTGCTTGACCAATGTAATTTCTTACTATATTCTAAACCCATAATCGTATATTCACAGACAAGTGTAGTTCTCATAACTCATCAAAGAAGTTTATATTTTTTACAACAGATAGAGACTATTACAAAGTTCCACAGCTGGTCAGCATAGAAAATGAGTGACTGTGAGGTGCCCAGCCTTAAGCCTTATGTCAGCAATGCAACGTCTACATCTGAGGCTCAAGGAACATTGTGGAAGAGGGGGTGGAATGAATGTAGGAGCCAGAGGGACAAGACACCTGCTGCTAGTTACTGCACTGGAGGTATGGTAGGGAAGCTGCACCCATGAACTCTGCACAGTAGGTAGCCTAACAAGATCAGCATAATGACAAAAACAGTTGACCTGAAAAGTTGAAAGGCGATATTTGATGGGGTCCTAGCTCAAGATGAAGAGCTACAGGCAGTCAGTGAATTCTGAGGGAGGGAAAATCCCTCTTCTCCAGAAGCTAGCTCCCCGATAGGTTATCTAATCCTAAACACAGATAGGCAAAAGCACCACTAAATGGATTCTGCATTTACTATATGTGTGTACATATAACCTGTGTATGGATATGTAACAGTAAGAATCAAATGAGAACAAGACATTGAGGAGGTGAGGGAACATGGCAGGAGTTGGAGGAGGACTTGGGTCAAAATAATGCAAATATAATACTTGTGTATGAAATTCTCAAACAATGAAATATTTTTTTAAAACGTGGCTGGCAGTCGGTCACATTCACTCGGCAGGTAAGTGGCTACAGGCGCGTCCTCCATTCTTTAGTAGGAGTTCAACTTGCCATGGGTCATAGAATGCTTGTGGGGATGAAGAATTTTTGTCTCTAGAATATGAACCTATAAAGATATGAAGTCTGTCATCCCACTGTATCTCCAAAGCCTAGTGGAAACAATGTGGGTGTTAATGGTTGCCAGCAGATGCAAAGCCTGGGGCTTGAGCAGAGTAGGCATGTATAGAGATATCCCTTTAAGGAGCAGTGCCAGAAATGAGATCAAGCTGGGGCTTCGGCCTCATTGCTCGGCCACGGGGTGGGAACCTGGGGGAGGCTGGATTCTTCCCGAAAAGCCAGGAGGCCAGCCATGGGTGCGCACAGCCACGGAGTGTTGTTACTGGCATGTACTCCCTCCCTTGGCACTTCAGTGACTGCCTGTTGATCTCCACTATGGCCTCAGCATTGATTTCAATGTGGGATTTTATTCTGGCTACTGAGGCTTGTTCTGCCTCCCGGAACCGTGTGGTGAAGCACTGGGTATTTAACATGCCACGGAGCTGCCCTCAAATCAATGATTGAAATGAGGGGTGGAGGAGCCCAGGACCTTCACTTCTTAGATGGTATAGCTCTGAGGCATGTGGAGCCTTCTCAGCAGCTTACCCCGGAGCCTCTGCCACTGTGGTATTGGCTGATGCAGCACATACTTATTCCTTTCTACTGCTTCTTCTGCCTGTGTTTACCTCACCTTTTAACTCGGCTTCCATTCTCAAGTGTATGTCTTCAGGGAGACATATCTACTGGAGAAACTTGAACTGGGTCCTGGGTCCTGAAAATATAAGTGGTGGGTATTCTTGAAACTATAAAACCCTGTTTAAAAAAAAAAAAAAGTAAAGACGTGAGCTTTATTTTACGTAGACTCAAATTAATATAACAGTGGGGGAGATCTCCTGAGCCCAGCGGAAGGAAGAGGGGGAGACAGGTAGGAACTGGGTGCCTCAGTGAGCTGATTGTTGATCCTTTTGGTCCTGCTGTCTTTGGTTTGATTGGCCTTTGTGGCCTTGAGGTTGGAGTTCTCCTCCCAGCTGGGATTAAAGGTGTGGTCTTTGGCTTGATTGGATCTAGTGGCTGTGGGGGCGGAGTTATCCTCCCAGCCGATATTAAAGGCAGGCTTGTGTGACTCTTGAGATTTGAGATCTCCTGAGCCCAGCGGAAGGTAGAGGGGAAGACAGGTAGGAACTGGGTGCCTTGGCGAGCTGATTGCTGATCGTTTGGTCCTGCTGTCTTTGGTTTGATTGGCCTTTGTGGCTGTGAGGTTGGAGTTATCCCCCCAGCTGGGATTAAAGGTGTGGTCTTTGGCTTGATTAGATCTAGTGGCTGTGGGGGCGGAGTTATCCTCCCAGCCGGTATTAAAGGCACGCTTGTGTGACTCTTGAGATTTGAGATCTCTTGAGCCCAGCGGCAGGTGCCGGGGCGCGGGCTGAAGAGCCCCCCCCCCCCCGCCAACTGAGATTACGAAGAAGGATCTGAAGGAGGCAAGCAAAGCACGCCTTCAACACAGTGAAGAGGCATTCAGGACTCACATTGGAATACAGGCAAGGAGAAGCCCATATGCCAGGATCACGAAGAAGAAACTACACTGGAAAGGTGCAGGATAATCCCACGCCAAGCTTTACCAACCCTATGGATGACTCCTGCAGTGGGATCCCCCCGGGGATGCCCCAGGACACAGACATCAGAAACACAATTGGGAACATACTTAAAGAACTACAAGATCATAAAGAACAAATTAAAGAACTAAGAAAAGAGAATGAGGACCGAGAGAGAGAGAATGACAAGCTCCGGAAGGAAGTAGAAACACTGAAAAGATCCCATGCTGAAAAAGAAAAAGAAACCAACCAGCAAACAAAAGAGCTACAAAAAGAGATCGAGAAGCTCCAAAAAGAAATAGAAACACTAAAGAAATCAGAAGAGGAAATGAAAAAGGAAATCAAACACTCATCCATTCAAGAGGAAAGGAATGAAAAAAGCCTCAGAAGCAGAATGGAGGAAGCAGAACAAAGAATATCAGACCTGGAGGACAACACAGAACAACTAAAAACCTCAAGGAAAGATTATGAAAAATTTAAAAATACACAAAAATGGAACAACCAGGAGCTGTGGGACACTATGAAAAGATCAAACCTCCGCATCATAGGAATAGAGGAAGGAGAAGAATCCCAAGAGAAAGGTATTGATCAGATCTTCAACAGAATAATAGATGAAAACTTCCCCAAACTAAAAAAGGACAAACCAATACCAATACAAGAAGCACATAGAACTCCAAACAGACAAGATCAGAAAAGAAATTCTCCACGCCACATCATAGTTAAAATGCTGGACACCCAAAACAAAGAGAAAATTCTTAAAGCGACAAGAGAAAAACAACAAGTGACCTATAAGGGGAAACCTATCAGAATAACAACGGACTTCTCACAGCAAACGATGAAGGCAAGAAGAACCTGGAGCAAAGCATTCCCAGTGTTGAGGGACAATGGATGCCAGCCCAGGTTACTATACCCAGCAAAAATGTCAATCATAGTGGAAGGAGAGAGGAAAATCTTCCATGACATAAACAACTTGAAAGAATACATGTCCGGAAAACCAACCCTTCAGAGAATACTTGAAGCAATCCAAAGAACAGAAGAAAGGAGCAACCAACCCCAGGCAACTAGAAGGAGAAATCAATAAAAGCATAACTGCAGAAGTAGAAACCTAAATCAAAACCGCAGATGGATAATAAGGCAAAAGGAAGCAACACAAACCTATCAGTCATAACCTTAAATATTAATGGACTAAATTCCCCAATCAAAAGACATAGACTGGGAGACTGGATTAGGAAACAGAATCCATCGATATGCTGTCTGCAAGAAACACATCTTACCTTCAAGGACAGGCACCACCTTAAAGTGAAGGGATGGAAAAAAATATTCCAAGCAAATGGTACCAAAAAGAAAGCAGGTGTTGCTATTTTAATATCGGATAAAATAGACTTCAAAGTAAAAGAAATCAGAAGAGACAAAGAAGGCCATTACATTTTCATCAAAGGAACAATCCACCAAGAAGATTTCACAATTATGAATATATATGCCCCAAATTCTGGTGCACCAAACTTTATAAAGACAATTCTCCAGGACCACAAGTCACAGACTAACCCCAGCACACTCATAGTGGGAGATTTCAATACCCCACTGAGTCCTTTGGATAGGTCAACAGGACAAAAAATAAACAGAGAGACATCTGAACTGAACGATATGATACACCAAATGGACCTCATAGACCTCTACCGAACATTCCATCCTAATACCAGAGAATACACTTTCTACTCAGCACCCCACGGAACATTCTCCAAAATCGACCACATCCTGGGACACAGAAGAAACCTCTACAAATACAAAAAGATTGAAATAATTTCATGCATCCTGTCAGACCACAGTGCAATGAAGCTCAACATCAACACCAGGACAAGCCCTCCTGCCTACAAGAACACATGGAGACTAAACAACACACTCTTGAATAATGAATGGGTCAAGGAAGAGATAAAGAAAGAAATAAAAACATTCCTGGAACTGAATGACAATGACAATACAACACAACAAAACTTATGGGATACCTTAAAAGCAGTCCTAAGAGGGAAATTTATAGCCCTGGGTGCCTACATTAGAAAAACAGAAAGAGCACAAGTGAATGATCTAACACTACAGCTAAAAGCACTTGAGAGGCAACAACAGATGAACCCTAAACGCAACAGACAGGAAGAAATAACAAAAATCAGAGCAGAAATCAATGAAATAGAAACAAAGAAAACAATACAAAAAATCAATGAAGCCAAAAGTTGGTTCTTTGAAAGAATAAACAAGATAGACAGACCTCTAGCCCAGTTAACAAAAAGAAAGAAGGAACAACTCCAAATCAATACAATCTGTGATGAAAAGGGAAATATCACAACGGACAAGGAAAAGATCAAGAAAATTATATGGGAATATTACAAGAACCTATATTCTACCAAGTTTGAAAATCTAGAAGAAATGGATGAATATCTGAAATCTTGGGAATCACCAAAGCTTGGCCAAGAGGAGACCAGCAGCTTAAACAGACCCATAACATATGAAGAAATAGAGGATGTAGTAAGAAGCCTCCCAACTAAAAAAAGCCCAGGCCCAGACGGTTTCACAGCAGAATTCTATAAAACATTTCAAAAAGACCTACAACCATTATTTCTGAAACTGTTTAGAAGTATACAATCAGAGGGAATTCTCCCAAATTCCTTCTATGAAGCCAACATCACTCTATTACCAAAACCAGGCAAAGATCCAACTAAAAAGGAGAATTATAGACCCATCTCCCTCATGAACACAGATGCCAAAATTCTAAACAGAATACTGGCAAATCGCATACAGACCCACATCAAGAAGATCATCCATCATGACCAAGTTGGATTCATACCAGAGATGCAGGGATGGTTCAACATACGAAAATCAATAAACATCATCAAACACATAAACGGAATCAAAGACAAAAACCACACCATCATCTCAATTGATGCTGAAAAAGCCTTTGACAAAATCCAGCATCCCTTCATGCTTAAAGTCCTAGAAGGAATTGGATTGGAGGGATCATTCCTCAATGTAATCAAAGCCATATACAGGAAACCCACAGCCAATATCATCCTAAATGGGGAAATGACGGAAACATTCCCTTTAAAGGTAGGAACTCGGCAAGGCTGCCCCCTATCACCACTCCTCTTCAATATAGTGCTTGAAACACTTGCTAGAGCAATAAGGCAAGAAAAGGATATTAAAGGAGTACTAATTGGAAAAGAGGAAGTCAAACTATCCCTATTTGCTGATGATATGATTGTTTACTTAAGAGATGCAAAAAACTCCACCAGAAAACTCCTAGAAACGATTAACAGCTTCAGCAAAGTGGCAGGATACAAAATTAACCTTAGAAAATCAATGGCCTTTCTTTACACCAAGAACAAGCAACTGGAGAAAGAATTCAAAGAGACCTTCCCACTCACAATAGCCTCAAAAACAATAAGATACCTAGGAACAAACCTAACCAAAGACACCAAAGACCTCTACAACAAAAATTTTAAACCCTTAAAGAAAGAAATTGAAGAAGACCTCAGAAGATGGAAAAACCTCCCATGCTCATGGATTGGGAAAATTAACATTGTAAAAATGTCCATTTTACCAAAACTCTTGTATAGATTTAATGCAATCCCAATCAAAATCCCCAAGAGTTTCTTCACAGGCTTGGAAACAAAAGTTCTTAAATTCATTTGGAGAAACAAAAGACCCCGAATAGCCAAATCAATCCTGAGTGAAAAGAGCTACACAGGAGGGATCTCTATACCAGATTTTAAACTATACTACAGGGCTATAGTCATAAAAACAGCCTGGTACTGGCACAAAAACAGACCTGTTGACCAATGGAACAAAACCGAAGATCCAAATCTGAGCACATACAATTTCAGCCATCTCATATTTGACAAGGGGGCCAAGAAACCACAATGGAGAAAAGACAGCATCTTCAGCAAGTGGTGTTGGCAAAACTGGATCACCACTTGTAGAAGAATGAAATTAAACCCCTACCTCTCACCCTGTACAAAAGTCAACTCCAGATGGATTAAAGACCTCAACGTGAAACCCCAAACTCTGAAGGTGATAGAAGAAAAAGTTGGCAGCAGACTACAAGACATAGGCGTAGGAAAAGACTTCCTAAATCAGACAGCAGCTGCACAAGAATTAAGGTCGACAATTGACAAATGGGACCTCATCAAACTCAAAAGCTTCTGTACATCAAAAGAAACAATCAAGGAAGTGAAGAGAAATCCCACAGAGTGGGAGGAAACCTTCACTGCAGATACATCTGACAAAGCATTGATTTCCAGAATATATAAACTACTCAAAAAACAAAGAAAAAAGAAAACAAATGACCCGCTCAATAGATGGAGCAAAGAACTGAACAGAGACTTCACAAGCGAGGAATTAGAGATGTCTGAGAAACACCTCAAGAACTGTTCAACATCACTAATCATTAAGGAAATGCAAATGAAAACCACTTTAAGATATCATCTTACTCCAATAAGACTGGCTAGGATCAAGAAAACAAATGATACCAAGTGCTGGAGAGGTTGTGGGGAAAGGGGAACACTCATCCACTGCTGGTGGGAATGTAAACTCGTACAGCCACTATGGAAAGCAGTGTGGAGAACCCTTGGAAGACTTGGAATGAACTTGCCACCCGACCCAGCCATACCACTCCTGGGCATGTACCCTCAAGACTTACGCCACCACAGAGATACATGCACGGCCATGTTTATTTCAGCTCTCTTCACAATAGCAAAGAGCTGGAACCAACCCAAATGCCCCTCAACTGACGAGTGGATAGAGAAAATGTGGTACATCTACACAATGGAGTTCTATGCAGCAGAAAAGAAAGACAACATCACGAGCTTTGCAGGAAAATGGCTGGAGCTAGAGGACATCATGCTGAGTGAAGTAACACAGTCCCAGAATAACAAACGACGAATGGTATCCCTCATTTGTGGATGCTAGTGCCAATTACCCAGTTGTAAGTATTTCTTGTGTAGGGCCCCCTGAGCTTTTGTACAAAGCAGTTGGTTATAATGCATTTTGGAAACAACAACAACAACAACAACAGAAAAGACTGCATCAACGAACTGACTGAAACAGTGAACTTCTGCTCAAAACAGTCAACTTCCCCATGGAAAATATTGAGATATTGAGAAAGACTGAGAAAGAGATGAAAAGCATGTTTGGCAGAATGCATGAGGTCTGGCGGGGTAGGGGAATGAGCGGGAACATGGTTCTAGATTTGTTAAAAATAAATAAATTAATTAATTAATTAAAAAAATATATAACAGTGGGAAAAAAGCTGTAATTTAATTCCCAAATTTTATGGCTCTTAATGATAATGGTAATCATTTTTTTTTTAGAGATAGCTAAACTTCCCTGCTCTGAATACTTTATGATTAGTGTTTCCTGTAGGAAAGTCTCTTTTGACCTGCAGGGCAGTCTTAGTCTCTGTGAGCACACCCCATTCTCTTGTTTATAAATGCAGTTTTCCTGCTGTCTCCTCTCTGCCTTTGCTCATCAGTGTTCTGGTTTGTGTCTGGATCCTCTCATCAGGTGACCCCACAATATACTCCAGCCTTATCTCCCCAAGTCAGCATCTCGGGAAGGAATAGATGAGATGGTTATTCTGCCTGTACTGTGCAATGTGTGGACACAAGAGGCACAGTCACACTAACCTTTCCTTTTGCTTCTTTGCAGATATCTCTGTGAGCCTGCTAACCCTTGTGGTCACTGCCTGTGGTCTCGCCCTCTTTGGTGTTTCTCTCTTCGTGTCTTGGAAACTCTGCTGGGTTCCATGGCGAGAACGAGGCCTGTTCTCTGGTAGCAAAGACAACAACCAAGAGCCTCTTAACTACACGGACACAGAGACCAATGAGCAGGAGAACAGTGAGGACTTCCTAGACCCACCCACGCCCTGCCCTGACTCCTCCATGAAGATCAGCCACACTTCCCCTGACATTCCCCTCTCCACCCAGCCGGGGGTCCAGGAGAATTGTGCCCCTGGCATCCGTGTGCAACGGCAAGTCACAGAGCCAACTCCATCAGCTCGGTCAGTGATGCCCCTTCCTTCACCCTTCCCTTCTCCCTTGCCAGTGGTCACCGATTAGTTGGGGAGCCTATAACCGTTTAGATATCCGCTTAGTTTCAGAGACGTGTAGGTGAGAAAACTCTGTATTCCTGTGCTGAGCTTGGTCCTGAGCTCTGTGTAGACTCTCTGGAGTCCATAAAAGTAATGGTTGACATTGTTACCATGTGTCAAGTATGATATACAAGCTTTATATAAGTTCTGAGGTGCACAGTATTATTTTCCTTTTACAGTAGAAAAAGAAGAGATTAAGAAGGTCATATACTAGGATGTACCCAGGTCAGTCTTTGAACCCTGGTTCAAACAACACTAGAATCTGCTGTCTATATTCTTTGATGTCCTCCTTAAGCTATTGAATTTATTCACCGTGCCTCTGACCTGGCCAAGCCTTGCAGTCACAGATAAGCTTTCTTCAGATGTCAGGGTGTACCTCGAAGTCTTTGTGCATCTCCAGGCTTTGTAGCACTTGCAGACCATCTTTAAGCAGTAGATAAATGAAATGTCCTTATTTGCATACGTGGCACTGAGCAAATTACATAGCCTCGATGTGTATCCATTTCCTCTTCTTTGAAGAACAAACTACCAGCTTAGAAGTGGTTCTGAGGATGAATGGATGATGCATGCCTGCACACAGCTGCACTGGTGTCTGTGTTGCATTTTGCCTTTCACATTACTGTTTCATCACCTGTCACTGAGGCATACCTCTCCCAAAACACTAAGGTTGTGGACTGTCACTGAGACCCTCCTCCCCCAAGATGCACAAAGGTGAATGAATTTGAGGTTCAGCTGCCACTTCTAATCACTGGTTATAAAATCCAGTTTTTTGTGTGGGAGAGTTTAGGAAAAGAGACACAGCAATCAACCTTCTTTAAAGTTAAAGTATTTGCTTGACTGATAGCCAGAGGACTACTGTGTGCAGCACTCTTTTGAAAAACTGAATGTAGTTTAGTGGTGTTTTTAAAATATCATTTATTCTCTAGAAACAGGAAATAAGATTTTTACCCATTTTATGATAATGAAGTTTATCCTAGAGACTCTGTTCCTTCACATTAAGTGGGATAGAAGGTGACAGTTTATAGTTTAATTTTTTCCAGAAACTTATTTTAGCATCATTTCCAATTCTGAATCAAACAGCTAAACTTAAAATATTCCTCTGTAAGGAAATAGTTGGTTGTTTGCCATCTGATTTACAAGAAACCTTCAGATTTTGTTTCTCGAATATTTCTTCAGTCTTTCCTTAAGACTTAGATATAGAGCTATCTGAGGCCACCGTGGAGTGCATGCAGTGGGTCAAACTTCAATAAAATCCTTTTATTCCTCCAAGACCCAGAGCCTTTCATGTGTGTCCCTATTGAAATCAGGTCCTGCTTGGTTCTGTTCTGCATGCAATTGCTCCTGTATGAGAAACTCAGAGGGATAAAACAGTTCTCATTATACTTGATCTGTGCCTTCTGTGCTATAATTTTAATGAACTTATACCAATAAACCCAATAATTATCACTGTGTTTATTATTAAAAACAGTGTATGTATCAAGAAACAGTGCGTTTAAAAGAGAAAAAGGTTGTTACCTTTACCACAGATTTGTAGAAATTGAGAATAAAAAAGAGCACAGGAATAATCCCTGTAAAATGCATTTTATATCCAGATTATTTTAGTTTTATGCAATCAAATTATCTTTTCAAACAGGGAAAACTGAGTTTAGTAATAGCTGAATTGCCATTAGCAATCTAACCGCTTTCCAGACACATTTGACCTAGTATTAACAATTTGCATTGTTACGCATTTGAAGCATTCATACCTAAATTATTACTGACCTAGTTTTACAGGTTCTGTCTCTCTGAAAATATATATCTTTGGCCTGTAGTATATGATCCTCTCATTCTCTAATAACTATGTTGCTGAATAGGAAAAACAAGGCTAGAGATCTGGCACAGCCATTAAAGGCTCACAACCAAAAAGACAAGAAAATACACAGAGAGAGAGAGAGAGAGAGAGAGGGAGAGAGAGAGAGATCACCTTTTATTGACAAAATGGTAAAAATGAATAAAAATTCCTTCATGTTCCAAAACATTTTAATTTTTTAAGGTTTTTTAAATTGATGTTTTGTGTATTTCAGACATCATTTTTCAATTAAGTTCAGGCATATTACCTTTTCCCTTCCCCCCACCCCACCCCACCCCAGATCATGCATTCTGCCATAATTGTCCTGAATCTTTCTCTCAGTCATTTTTTTTAGTTCTTTTGTTGTTGTTCTCTCCAACTTGTGTTGCTACAGTATATATACATATACATATATACATAGTTATATATACATAAATATATACATGCATATATCACTTGAATTGGAGGATTTTTCCTAAAAGATGTCATATTTTCCTTAAGGAAGTGCTCAAAGGTTCCTCCTTGGCAATCCCAAACAGCCATTAATCCTTCACTTTTGCTCCACATTGGGCTCTTTCCCTCCCATGGTTCCCCAAATGAAGTCCAGTAAGCAAACGTCCTGTCTCAGTCCCCCTGTACTGGCCTCCATGATACAGCCCAGGTAGTCCAATAATGGCAGTCTATATTCTGACGAGGCTGACATCCCAAAACATTTTAATTTTTATATGACTCTAGGGACCAAACCCTGGAGCTTGAGAATGCTAGGCATGCCCCCATCCAAGCTATGACTCTAGCCTTCTGAAACATTTTTAATACCCATTTTGAAGTAGCGTTTTTGGGGAAGGGGAATGCTCTCTGCTGAGATGGCCTTGAACAGTCTGCTTCCGCAGCTGTGGTTTCTTCTCCCTTCATCCTCCTTATGTCCTCGACTTTCTCGCTGCTGTCTTACCACTTCCATCCTGCAACTGTTGTCACTTGTCTCAGTTCTCAGAACAGCATGTAGGCCCAGTGCACATAAGACTTGGCCTGCCAGTTGAGGGTGCCCGCGTACCACTGTGGTTGGCATGACTTCTGCCATAGGGTTCACATCAGAAATCACCTCCTCACCTGGCCTCTTCATACTGCCCTCTGTAATGTCCTAAAGAGCTTTGTTTTATCTTCTAAGACTGTTTCTGGTCAGGATGACTTTCAGCTCTTCTCTCAAGACCAAGCATGTTAAGATTCTATATCTAATTTGTTCAATTACTATTGTAACCATCTAAAATTCGCATTCTTTTCAGTCTGGATGAAATCTCTCTTGGATTAACGACCTTATGTGTTGAGACCTTGAACATCTTAATTTCTTCAGAATTTTTTTTTGTCTTTTTGAGACAGGGTCTTCACTAACTCTAACTGGCCTAGAACTCACTATGTAGACCAAGTTGCCTTGAACTCGCAGAGATCTGACTGTCTCTGCCTCCCAAGAACTGGAATTAAAGGTATGCGGCACCACAACTTTTTTTTTTTAACAGAATGTTTCAATATATGAAAATTCCTGGAGCTCCAAAATAGAAGGAACCCCAGATTGCATCTACTCCATTTCCTGACTCATGTCCCATGATGAAAGTCCAAGCTTTGTTTAAGCCTTTGCAAATTTCCCGCATAACACTTGGTTTTATAACACCTGAACTGGTCATACCACAAACTGCTTATCAGGTCTTTGAAGGCCCTGTATCATAGTGGCACAGCCTTACTCCTGCCCAGGAGGGCCACCATGCTGTACAGCATCCAAGGTTACTGTTCACCTGGACTCAGGAGAAAGCTCCTGTGCCCTGCTGCCTTTGCCTAGGTTGCTCCCTGCCGTGTCTAAGCCTCTTCTGCCTCGAGTCCTTAACACGTTCCCCTCAGCCAGAGATGCTTTCCTTCCTTTCTCCACCCTGCCTGGTCACCTTTGCAATGTTAAGGTCCTAGCCTGAGTGTTTTCTGCTGGTAGGGGAATCAGACTCCCCGCCTAAAAAAGGCTGCGCTCTGCTCCCCCGCCTTCTGCTTTCGGCCCTCATGTTCTCACCCTTGCACAGCATTCAGCTGTTTGGATGTCATCGTTATCTGTACATCACCTGGACTTCACTCTAGACTGAGGTGTGTGTTCAGAGACCATATCTGTTTTGTTTCTTTTTCCATGTCCAGCCCCTGGTGCAGCCCCAGGCACAGAGCAGATTTTCTTCCATGAATGATTGACAGAATACATTATGCAGCAGCAGGCCATTTTCCTATTATTTTGCTGACTAGGATGGCAAAGGGCCAGAAATATAGACCAAATAGGCCCTGAAATGGTGTGAAGCTTGTGGAAGGCCATTCACCTCAAGCTTTATATTAAGAACACCTTTGTTTATATCTTTGACCTAATCTCTGAATTAAGTAATCCATAGGATGATAGAAATATTTTGGCAGGGCTTAAAATGAAAAATAACCATCACACTTTAAATATGAGTCCTTTATTGGCCACAACCCTGGTAAACAGTTGAGAGATTAAATGTTATAGTAACTCGGAGTGGCACTCTTATTTTTGTGACTAGAGATTGAACCCAGCACCTAACACATGCTATCCAGATGCTCTACTGCTGAGTTATATCCCCAGCTCTGTATGGCACATTTTGATTAAGCTGTTTCTGTATTATGAACAAAAATTTTTGAATTACTCCATGGCATTTCATATATTTACCCTAAACATGTCTATTAAGCCTCTGTTGTGTGTAAAATTACATATTAGGTACTGGTAGTTCTTAAAAAAGCAAAGAAAATGTACCCTGCTCAGAGAAGGACCCAAAGAAGAGCTCCAATCATCCAGAAGTGCTCAAGTCCTCATTAGAGGATTAATCTGGTGGCTGTGTGGAGTGGGTAGAGCCTGGACAGAGGGTACTGATTCAGGCCTGAAGTGGTAAGGCTCGAATATCTGGGTGCAGTGGGAGTATAAAGAGACAGTTGGCATGAGCTACTGAGCGAAGGGAAAGGTGCTTGAAAGTGACTGGAGGTTTCTAGCCCATGTGACTCGGGAGTGGATAGGAGAGATCAAGTCCTCCGGTGAATCCACTTGCACTGACCACACACTTCTGGCCTTGAATAGAGACTTTACTCTTGATTATCTCATTCATGAGCTAAGTCCCTAAACTCAAAGCCATAAAAGCCTTGGATTTCTGCTTCCTCCTTCCAGAATGTTAGTGTATCTCCTGCTGTCCAGGGCACCCCCGCTGTGGCTGTCTGCCTGTGGTTCAGAACAAGCCAAACCCTCTTCTTTCCGTAACAATGTCAGAGGAGAATGGGGGTCCTATCTCCACTGTTTATATAGTTTCTTGCCCCATGATGTTAATTCAGAAGTTACATTTTTGCCTCTCTCTCTTCTCTCCTTGGCCCCTGAAGCCTATGGGAGAGAGTAGATCAGGGTTTATCTCTGAAATGAGGCTGAGGGAACATTGGGGAATGTGCACTTACTTATTAGGGTCACATAGGAAGCCCAGAGATGCAAGGCATGCTGGGGCTTAGATGCCTAGAGAGCTGGGACCAAGATGAAAATTGAGTTAATTTTCCTATTGAAGTCTATAGTTTCCTTTTGGAAGAAAACACAGAGAAGACAAACCCAGCTCAAATTTCATGTTCCGTGAAAATTTCCTGAGCCAGAGGCATTTTATTCTCTCTCAGTTCCCAGGCTAGCCTCTGGTGGGTACTTAGAGCCTGTCTGCTCTGCTTTAAGGCTCCTGTAGGACTCTCCTCACTGCCTGGCCACTTCTTTCTCCCAAAGCCTGGACTAGACTGCTCTGCATCTCTGCACCTTTCCCTCTGCTGGATGCCTGGCCTTCCACGTTCACAGGTGTTGGATTCCAGTAATCTCTTTCTGAAGATCTTATGGGTGTAGTTGGCTTTCAGGAACTGGTTGTGGAATTGGAACTGGTTAATTTACACTTGAGGGAAGGAGAGGAAGAAAAGCCCCTTCCCCAGCTCCTGCTGCTTCTACCCCACAGCTGCAGCTCAACCCAAGGCTCAGCTCAGATCCCTTCAAATGTAAAAGTGGGTTTATTAGTTGATGACAAGTCTGCCTTACAAATTTTGTTAAGTATCTTGGAACTCAAACTTTCCAGAGGTTCAGCTTGGGCCTGGCAGCCAAGAGCAGTCTTTACCTTCCTTTTTTGGAGTAGGGGAGGGCGTCTCTTCCCTGTTAGGAAACAGCATCTGCTGGCCCTGAGGAAGAATGGGGGCTGGAGGAAGCTGAGAGTTCCAACCCCAAGCGCCAGATTCTCTGAGCCAACCTTAGAGTATGACGCAGTTACAGAGGTGGCTGTCTCTCAGTCCCCCACCCCTCATCCTTTGAATTTACGTTTTCCAGTTTTCAGTAACTGTGTAAAGTCCTGAGAGCAAAGGACTCACCAACCTTCTCAGAAGACAGAGTGACTGTTTCAGACTGATTCCTCCTTACCGCTGTCATTCAGTGTCATAACCAGCACTACTCGGGAACATTAGAATCCCAGACCTTGGCACTGGAGAACCTCTTGTAAACTACACTTGAGACCATTTAGAACCACCACATCTGCTGTGTGGAGTGTGCAGGTCCTAACACTGTTCTGTATATTGCCTTTCCTGCTTTTAGACTTGCCTTTTTCCTGCTTCCATCTGAGTAGCCTATGAGAGCTATGGAATATTGATTTTCCATTTCTTGTACCTCATCTTCTCCTTCGTGTCCCTAGGGCAGCTCCCTGCTCTCATTTCTCGCCCAGAAAGTGCTAACAGTTAATGCAGGGAAGCTGGGACTTACCCTGCTTCTCTGGCTCTTGTGGACTTCTGTTCTACACACACATACCTACTTCTAGTAAACTCTCACTGGCTCCCAGAAGGAGCCCTAGGCAGCACAGAGCTGTCATGCTGGGTACAGTCTTTGTATCTACTTACATCCACTACTTTATAGTGAGATTAAACTGTTTTCCCAGTGGCAATTCTGGAAAGAAATGTTACCAGGAATAAAATTAATTATAAAACATTTAATAGGTAGTAATATTCATATTTCGATTGCATTTTTAGAAGAATCATTATATTAGAAATTGTGTGTGTGTGTGTGTGTGTGTGTGTGTGTGTGTGTGTGTGTAGGTCAGAGGACAGCCCCAGTACTGGAGCTGTTAGTGGGTGTCACTACCCCTGGCTTTTTTGTATGTGGGTTCTGGAGATTGAACTCAGGTCCTGTACTTTCAAGGCAAGCCTTTTACTGAGCCATCTCTCAAGCCTTACTGGAATTTTGAATAAGGTGCTTTCTGTACAGTTGGCTCTGATGATGAGATTTTTCTTCTGCCTCTGAAGTACAGATCTTTCCAAAATTCCCTCTTCAACCACCCCTCTACCTGCTGACAATCCCTTGTGGTTAGGAAGAGCTGAACATGTAGTACTAATCTCTCCAGATTTCATGTCTAAGAAAATATATATGTTGAACAGAATATGTTCCATTCTAAGTAGCCAACTCCATTTATTTTAAATTTAAATGTGTGTGTAGGTTTAGTTCTGCAGACAAGGGTACAGACAAATTGTTGCTGTGATGTGATGCATCTACAACTGGTACTCAAAAACATCAAGGGGGAACCTGCTGTTCACAGAGCAGCAGTCCAGCCTCACCTGAGGCTGGGTGTAGACACAGGATTGTCGCTCCATCAAACTCTAGTCCTAAGCAGAAGCACCCATTGGCTCTCTCTCAGACAGGGTCTTATGTATCTCTGAATAGCCTCCAACTTCCCATGTAGCTGAAGATGACTTTGGATTTCTGATCTTCCTGCCTCTGCCTTCCGAATGTCGAGATTACAGGTGTGTGCTGCCATGCCCAGTTTTGCCCAGTTTTACGTGGTGCTTGATGGCTGGTTAGCAAGCACTCTACCAACTGAGCCGCATCCAGGGTCACAGCCAGTGGCAATGGAGAGTACACTATACAAACAGTACTACTAACTAAACAGCACACAGAATGGTCTATACTGTTAGTTTTACTAAGTAGTCCTCACCCAGAGTGGTATAAACTGGGTCTACCAATGTGTGGGACTCTTTGAATCTAGCTTGCGAAGAAAAATTACTAGCAGAGGGAGATAGAGCAGGTGCCTTCATGTCCTTCTGGTTGTCCTCAGGGCACAGTGCTTGCAGATCTGTGCCAGTCCTTCCTGTACACCAAGGCCAATAGAGCAAGCTTAAAGCTCTGTGCTAGCACTGCAGTGGTTCCACTTCTGGACAAGGGAATATCCTGGCTATATTAGCAGGTAGCCAACTTGGCCCCTGAAAAGCATCTCCTGCCTCTCTGCTGTCCTGCAAGACGGTGTTAAAGAGAAATACTGTGGATTTCTCTGGAAGAAAGTAAAATCTTGAGCAGCTCCTTTCAGATCACACAGTCTTTGAACACGTGGGAATTTTTGTGCCTGGGGCCTGTCTGCTTGCTGTGGACTGTGTTCAGTGTGACAGGTACAAGTGACAGCTCTGTGACAGTGCTCTTGGTGTACCACGTGGGTGATTAGTGATCAGGAGAACATTTTAGGATGAAGAGAAATGTTCAGCATGACATTCGTGATGGTATAAAGGAGAATAATTTCAAACAGGAATCTGTGAACTCATTTTTACATCTTTATTTTATAAGGCAGCCTTAAGAAAGGAAAGCAAAACAAACACAGATGTTTCCTCTGCCTCTCCACCTATTTACCAAGCTCTTCAGAGACAACTCGGCTGTTCCTTTTCACCTTTCACTGGAGACACTACTTTAAATTGACTGGCTACATGTAACATAGGCTATAGACTCTGCACTCTAAGTTAAAAATAAGGAAAAATGACCTTCAGAAAAGCTGTGAGCAATGTGTGGTGCACACCTTTTATCCCAGCACTCTGGAGGCAGAGGCATACAGATCTCTTTGAGTTCCAGGCCAGCCAAGGCTACATTATAGTAAAACCCTGTCTCAGAACTAACTAAATAACTAAATGAATAATCCATCCATCAATCCATCCATCCGTACATACATACATACATACAAGAACACCCTTATTCTAGACCTGGTGGTGAAGGCCTAGAATGCCAGCTACTCTGAAGGCTGAAGCAGGAAGAAGACAAATTCAGTGCTGATATGGGCTACAGAATGAGTTCAAGGCCAGCCTGAGCAACTTCATGAGCCTTGGACTCAAAGTAAAAAGTAAAAGGGCTGGGGATATTAGAGCTCAGTGGTGGTGCATTTTCCTGGCATGAACAAGGCCCCCCGTTCAATCTCTGGAACCACCCCCCCACACACACACACACAAAGAAACCAAACCAGCCCTGTTTGTAGTGACTGCTTCTTTACCCCATGAAAACCCACTCAGATAAGACAGGTTTTAAGGAAAACTTTAGTGAAACCTCTAACCCAAACCAGTGAAGTAAGAGTATAGGTGAAGACTAGATTCCATTGACATGTTGAATTTGCAGATACCAGTATCTGACCTCTTCTAATTGAATCACAAGTTGCATTTATGATTGCTCCTCTTTGTGCGTTTGTGTGTGTGTGTGTGTCCCAAGAATATTTACATTTCAAAAATGAAACCTCCAGGGGCTGCAGAGATGGTTCAGCTGCTCTTTCAGAGGACCAGAATTCAGTTCTACATGCACACACACTCACATAGAAACCTTCCAATTGTTAATCATGTATGTGGTACAACAAAAGGCTCCTGGAAGCAGAACATCTCAGTCTTCACATGAGCAAAAACTGTTTTCTTATAATAAAATAATTTGATATAAGCCAGTAAAAAAATCACATCCTTACAAAGCTGTAAGCCAGAAACAGAACATTCTATGTAGTTTAGAGAAAAATGTATCTTGCTTGGTTTGGCTTTGAAGCCGCGTCTCACTCTGCAGCACAGGCTGGCTTCAAACTCGTGGCTTCAGCCCTCCTGTCTCAGCCTCCCAAGTTCTAAAATTATAGCTACCAACTACTACAGCAGGCATGAGATAGCTGCATTCTTTCTAAGACAACATACAGCAAACTACTTCAATTTTAGAATGTTATTTAAAGATGAATTATTTTATTTTTAAGGAGCTTGTTTGTATAAATCTTTATGTCCTACCAGCAAGATAAGCTTTAATGGCATGTTAAACCATTTTGAAAGTGCATTAAAACCTTCAAGCTCTCAAGTCACATGTTAGGAAGTTCAGTTCCTGATTGCAAGCCTTGGTTTTCAGCTCTGAGCCTTAGGGAACAACTTACTTACTGAATTTTTCCCTAAAAAAAACAACCTTAGGCCTATAGAGGCCTATAGATGCAAGCTCTTCACAGAATGTAACAGCACACCTACATACCAGGCACAGGTTCCTGAAACCCCATAACTAGTGAGATTCTAACTCTGCTGTGTCCTATGCTTCCTTCAAGGCATAATTCAATCCGAAGACAACTCAACCTGTCAAACCCGGACTTCAATATCCAGCAGCTTCAGAAGCAGGAGCAGCTGACTGGAATTGGTAGAATTAAACCCGAGTTGTATAAGCAGAGGTCACAGGACAGTGAGGATGGGAGGAGGAGTAACAGCAAAGCCTGTGGGAAACTGAACTTCATTTTAAAATATGACTGCGACTTGGAGCAGCTCATTGTGAAGATCCACAAAGCTGTCAATTTGCCCGCCAAGGACTTCTCTGGGACTTCAGATCCTTATGTCAAGATCTACTTGCTCCCTGATCGGAAAACAAAGCACCAGACTAAGGTGCACAGGAAGACCCTGAACCCTGTGTTTGATGAGGTGTTTTTATTTCCAGTTCCCTACAATGACCTTGAAGCTCGGAAGCTTCACTTCTCTGTGTATGACTTTGACAGGTTCTCTCGCCATGACTTGATCGGCCAAGTGGTGGTGGACCACTTCTTAGACTTGGCTGATTTCCCCAGGGAATGCATCCTTTGGAAGGACATCGAGTACGTCACCAATGTGAGTCTAGCATTTCTTTGTAAGGGGTGGATGGGTGGGTGTTCCTTATTTTGCATGGAAACAGATTACTTCCACACTGTGATTGGGAGGGAAGGAGTATAAAATTCTTGTCAGTGTCCACCTGTCTTTTAGAAGCTTTAGTATCTTAGAAAGATAGGTTTAAAAAATACTCATTTTGATGTGAGAATTACTTTTGCCAACTATTAAGGAATTTTTCTTCTTTCTTGAAAGCTTCCTTAGGTTGTAGTAAATGGTCCTGGTCTCCTGTTCACCATATTCTGTAGCTGAGTCTCTTTGACTCCAAGAGCACCAAGTCCTTGCTTATTTTCTCAAGTTGGTTCAAGAGCATGATCAGATAATGGTCAGATCCTCAATGAGACAGGGTCTCCCTGTAGGGCCAGCTGGCCAGGAACTCACTATGTGGACCAGGCTGGCCTCAATCTCACAGAGATCCACCTTCCTTTACCTTCCGAGAGCTGGAATCAAAGGGTGTGCCACCATTCCCAGATTAGTTTCTTAATTTTAACCCTAGGCATGGGAGTGGTTGAGTAGATTTGCATCACAGCTCTGAGTGTAAAACTCAGGAGTTAAAACCATAAAGAAGTCAGTCTGAAAAGAGGCTGTAGATTGTGGCAACTGTTGGTAAAACTGATCTGTAGAGAGTCTCACCTAACTTCAGGCTCAGGAGAGAAGGCAGAGATGCTCAGTCCACATGTCCATGTTTACATTTTAAACTTTGGAACACAAAGGGTATTTTTACTGCCTTTGCATCAAGTCATTCCCTGGTGAGTGGTACTGAATTCCAGGCAGAGGCGAAACCTGGACTTTCTTAGGAAACTGATAGTTCCAAGATGCTTGTTTATTGTCCAGATTCTCTGGGGCAACTCTGTTAGCTCACTTTCTTCAGCACCCTAAGGCCAGCATTGCCCTCTTCATATGGCACCCAAAAGGACCTACTGTCAGTATCTTTATTTAATTCAGACATTGACCCAGCTTGAGTTTGAGCCTTTAGTGAGTAGAAGACTCACTCTGCTCAAGAAAAGTCTCCAAAAATCTATACCCCATGACAGGACCAATACCTCAACTGCTATTCTTCTGCCCTCAGCCACTTTGAACTGGGGAGTCCCCCATGCTTTGGTAGTTCTCTCCATATGCTGTAAGGTACCAGTGCTGTCCAAGTAAGTGAAGGGAGGCAAAGGAATGTGCTGACCTCCATCATAAAGTCAGGAAGAAAACAGCGTAGAGCATAATAGCTGATAAAACTAAGGTGATTTTGGATATTGGGGAGGACAGACCTCTTCATCTTGACAAGTTATAATATATGTAATCCAAATATGGATGCTGGGGAGAGCAAGGGTTGTCCCCCAAATCCCAGCTGCCAAAACCAGAAGGCCACTGAGTAGTTTTAAAGAAATAAACAGGCTTCTCATAGTAAGATATAATTGCCCCCAAATTAACCCTCCCTTCAGGGCACATCCTCATAGGCATGGAGGTAGGGAGCTGCCATATGCCACTCCGTACGAGGCCTAAACCAAGGTCTGATCTCAGGCCAGGTAGGAAGATTTTTGGTCCAGCCAGATAGAGCCATATAATAGCTAGAGAGGTTCCTAGAAGCTCAGTGGGACTCCTGCTGGGATTTGCCTCTAGGGGTTCTGTGGAGAGAGCAACAGCCCCTGCACAGAAGCCAACCACAGACCAGGTAAGTAAGGCAGGTCCCTGATGGAAATGTCTCCTCAATCAGGTTCCTGTGGGGCAGGAGTAGAGTAGCAGGCCACAGAGATCTTTTGGCCCTGAGATGGCTGCCACTGCAACCCTCTCTTGGGACTAAGAGTTTCCTGTCCATTCCTAGAAAATCTTGGATTTCCATAGAGTTAAGAAGAATATGATTCATCAAGAAATGTTTGAATAACTATAGAAGACAGGAGGATATAAGATAGAATTAGAGATTATGAAATAATCTACATATTTTTTAAAAATGTGACTGTGTCAGAGACTAATCACAGGAACTGAGATTGGCTTTAAAATATAGAAGTATCAAATACCATATGGATAGTATATGCAGACAGATTAATGAAAGAATAAGTAAGCAGGCATGAACCCACTAGCTGAAGAATGGAATATCACTGGTACTTTGGCTGATCCTGAAGTATCTGCCCTAATAGTCCCTGTCAATCCAAAAGGAAACCACTATCCTGAATTTTGCTTTATGGTTATATGTGACATATGAGAAGGCATGTATGGCAACATGGCAAGGGATTGTCATATATATAATGATATATGTAACCATATATACAACAATATAAGTTGAAGTTCTGTATGTTTCTGCTTTGCATAGCTCTTCTTTGACTTGACTTTTTTCACAGTTGACACTGATTACAGTGTTTATTCATAGAGCGAAGGGAATAGCCACAGTTTATATATTTCATTGTGTATAATATTCCACTGTATTAACATATGACAGATTAACATTCTTAATTTTTTTACTACATTATCTTATGTATGTGTATGAGGGGCTACCTGCATGTATGTAAGTGCACCCATGTGAGCGGTGCCTACAGAGGCTAGAAAAGAGTGTTGGATCCCTTGGAGCTGGAGTTATGGATGGTTGTTAGCTGTCATGTGGGTGCTGGAAATCAAACATGGGTACTCCGTAAGAGTATCCAGTGCCCTTAACTGCTAAGCCATCTCTCTAGACCCTTGAGTTTTTTAAATTAGCATTCTCATATTGATGACATTCAAGTTATTGGGGGTTTTTTTGCTGAATATTCTAACAGAGGAAACTTTTATATCCATTTATGATTCATATATACCATGAGTTCTCCACGGTTTGTTCACTGATAAGGGGTTGATATACACATGTTCAACTTATCTAGGTAGTTACAAGGGCATTTCCACAATGACTCCTCAAGTAGACTCTCCCATTGGTAAAAATGTGACAGTTCCCAATGTTCCACCTTCTCACTATTTCTTGTACTTACTCACCACACTCATCAATATGCATGTGTGCTTATGCATGTAGAGTGATATATTGTGTAGTTTTCTCAGTTGCCAAGGTTCACCATCTTTTCATATATTTATCATATCTGCTTCCTACCTTTTAAAAAGGGTTTTTAAAAAGTGTGTGTGTGTGTGTGTGTGTGTGTGTGTGTGTGTGTGTGTGTGTACAATGACTGCAGGTACCTGCAGAGGCCAGAGGTGACATGACCCCCTGAAACTGGAGTTACATGCAGTTGTGAGCTGTCCAACATGGGTGCTGGGAATGGACCCGGGGTCCTCTGCAAGAGCAGAATGCGCTCTTTACCACTGAGCCAGCTCTCCAGCCCCCTCTGTTTCCTTTCTTGTGAAATGCTTTTTCAGCATGCTCTTTTGCTGTTTTCTTTTCCATATCAATTCATTTATGTTCCTTTTATAGTCTGGGTGCAAATCTATGTTGGTTATATTCATTACGATCATCTGTCACTTTGCATCAATTTGTGTGTTAACTCTGCGATGGTTTTTTTTGTAAATTGTGTGTTTGTGTGTGTACAGATGTGTGTGTCTTTGTGGAGGTGGAGGATGACTTTTAGGAGTTCGTTCTCTCCTTCCACCTTACTGAGAGGCAGGATCTCTTGTTTCTATTGCTGTGCAGTGTATCCCAGGCTAGCTGGCCCTGGAGCATCAGGGAGTTTTTCCTGTCTCTTCCATCCAGGAGTGCTGGCACAATAGATACATGCCACCTTCTAGCTTTTTATGTGTGTTCTGGAGATCAAACTTAGGTTGTCCTGTTGGAGTATCAAGAACTTTTTTTTTTTTTTTTTTTTGGTCTTTTTGAGACAGGGTCTCCCTGTAGTCCCAGCTGTCCTGGAACTCTCTCTGTAGACCAGGCTGGCCTTGAAAGGAGTATCAAGAACTTTTACCTGCTGAGCCATCTCCCCAGCCCTTGTGGTGACTTTTTAAAACAGATTTATTTTTATTTATATGTATGTGTGTGTCTGTGTGTGCATATATGTGGAGGCCAGAAGATAGAGCTGTAGTTATAGGCAGTTGAAAGCTACTCAGTATGGGCACTGATAACCAAACTCCAGGCCTATACAAGAGCAACCGGTGCTTTTAACCACTGGGCCATCTCTTGAGCCCTGACTTGTTATGCCTTTTGATAGAAGTTCTTATGGTTAGTATAGCAAAATATATCAGGATTTCTATTGTAAATTAGCATTCTTATGTCTTAGTTTAAACATCCTACCATGTCATGAATAGTTTTCTCCTTTATTTTCTATTTAAGTTTTAAAGTTTTCTTGCTGTGTATTAAAGGTAGGGCCTCACTATGTAGCCCTCGCTGGCCTTGAACTCACTATATAGAGTAGATCAGGTTGGCCTTCAATGTATAATGATCTTCTGGCTTCTGCCTCTCAAGTGGTGGTGGCTACTATGCTTGTCCAGAATGTTTAGTTTTGAATTTTTCTGATTCCATCTACCCCCAGTCAGTCTGCTCAGACTGCCATAACAAAATACCACAGGCTGAGTGGCTTAAAGGATACTTTCTCTGAACCCTGAGAATCAAGGTGTGTTGGAGGTTCTTTCTGTCAGGGCTTGCCCTTCTTTCTGTGTCTTCACCTGGCAGGGAAGGCGTGAGCCCTGTCCTTAGAGAAAAGTACCACCAGACTCGTCATAGGCTCCCACCCCCATGACCTCACTTAGATCTAACCACTATTTAAAGAGTCCACCCCAACGGCCATCACATTGGGGGACTAGAGCTTCAGTTCAGCTCATGATAGATCCACAGTTATTTTTCTAAATAGATGATTTTACTTAGTACATGGTCTGTCCTATGTGGATTACTGTACATGAAGAACGTGTCTTTGGGTGGCTTTCTCTAGTCATCATTTTACTTCACGGTGTCTATAACTATCACAATTTGCAAATTACTATTGTTCCAAAATAGACATTAACATCTAGAAAAGCGGATCTACTAGTTTAGCTCAGTCTTAACTGATACTTGATGTATCATATAAATTTGGGGGCTGGATTGTCAAACAGAAATAGTTTTCTCAGGATATAAAATTATAGCTACAATCATCAATCCACAGAAAAAAGTAGTTCCTTAGAGGTTAGAATTTTCTCCCCTTTACTTTTCAACTTGTCTTTCCCACATGCTGTTATATAAGTCTATAGTGAGCCTAGGGATTATGAATCCTCAAATTCAAACCATCTTGAACTGAATATAGTTTTTAAATGCATTTGTACAGCATTTATATTGTATTAGGCATTCTGAGGGGATGGGAGTGTATATGTCAGTGGTAGAGAATTTGCCTAGCTTGAGCAAAAATCCTTTCTACTGCATTTTTCTTGTTTGATTTTTGGAATGTATGAAGTCTAATGGATAGTTTAAGAAGAGTTTACATGTTTTTATACTGAGTCTTGTTATCCATGACCATAATGCCCCTCTCATAGTCCTTTAAAGTCATTCCTTCAGTCCTTCATTGATTTTCTTACATAAAGAGCTTGCATATATCTCTCATTAGATACCTATAACAGCATTTTCTGACTATTACTGGTATGTAGTTGAAATTTTTGTATATTTTATAACATATTGTATATTCTTAATTCTGTAACATTCTTGATTCCTATAGATACTTCTGAGTTTTCTGTATAAATAATCAATCATGTATGAATTATGATAGTTTTGCATAATGCTTCTTATTCTCGTGTCTTTTATTTTTTTTAATTTAACTTTTATTGATGCTTTGTGCATTTCGTACATCATTTTCCAATTCAGATCAGGCATATTTCCCTTTCCCTTCCCCCCCACCCCCACCCCATCCCAGATCATGTATTCTGCCATAACTGTCCTGCATCTTTCAGGTTTTTTTTTTTTTATTTTTTAGCTATAAGTGATAATCCATGAGTATAAGCATCCTTCGTGCAAAACCAATCTATAGACTGTTGTGCCCAAACCCCCACAGTCCCACCATTCAGTGGAGGTTGACAGGTTGTTTGTTCAATCAAGTTGATCAAATGAGTGTCCAGACTACATCGCTGTAGTTTCACCGTTCACCCCAATCGCAGCCTTTACATTCTACCACGCCCCCTCTTCCGCAGATTGTTCCCTAGGCTTAGAAAAGGGGCACAGGTGGATGAGAAGTAAAACTGTCCTCTCTCTCTGGAGCTGTTGACTTGGATTCTGGTCAATTCTGGCTGTTTCCTTTCATGGGCTGACAGTTTGTTCAGGAGTAACCTTTCGATCCTACTAATGAAGCACAAGCAATTAGATATATAGGTATTTAAGCAGCACTAATAGTTATGGTAGGTTACTTTGGCATAGACACATATGTTTGGATGATATGTTAATTCATGAATTACATTTTTACCCCCTGATAAATATAACAGGGTCTTACTGTGGCTTATGACATCTCCTAACCTGTAGAGGATGTAGGCTTGTGGCATCAGCCATGGGTTATTCCTCCAAGGAGAGAGCCAACAGCCAATTAGATTTGGGATATACAGGCACATGGCTGCCTCTGCTGCACAGTATTTCCAGGCAGGTGAAGTGTAGCTGGTGCTGATGGTGGAGTCTTGCTTGACTCAGGGAGACCCGTATTTGCTTTATTGGTTTAGTGGCCTTTGGGAACACTCTCTGGCATTCCAGAGGCCATCTGTACCCTTGCATGTGCGGTCTCAATACATCCCTCCCATGTTAACGTCAGGTCTTCGGCAGCAGGGTCTTATCGCCTCTCCTCCTGCAGGTATCCCAACTTAGGGGCAAGGAGCCCTTACCTTTTGTGGGGCCTTGGATCCCCTGGCCAACATCCCCCTGGTAGAACAATCCATTGCTGATGTCAGAGCTCCTGCATTAATATACTTTGCCTAAGTGCATAGCCCAAGGACTTTAGTATTATATTTGGTTCTGAACAGAGTATAATCCTTTTCACAGTTCTTATGTCTATTAGTCAATTAAAGAAGGCATTTTTACCGGTTTTATAAGAGATTACCTCTATAATAGTTGTCTCCAATTTACAGTTGGAAAATGACATCATCATCGTCATATTTCTCCTTGTTCTATGGGGGGGGAGGCAAGAAAGTCATATCAAAACCTTTGTTGCACCTAGAAGGTATAAGTTTCATTAGGACTCATTATAGATAGTTGTTACATGTAGGATCCACAGAAGGGTTCGATGTTTATGGCAATCTGAGGCTTTTCTTCCTTTCAGTGTTCAGACGGGTCAACCTTTCAGTTGCCACTTTTTGGTACATCCTACTCAATGCAAAGCTGTATCTTTTCTTTCTCAGCCGTTAAGTTGGTGACATTTTGTCCTGTTGGAACAAACAAATCTCTTCCCATAGTTAGTTTTAAGATTTGAATTGCAAGGTTCTTGACTAGAAGGTTTCATGTCTGTCTGTACCCCCCCCCCCCTTTTTTTTTAACCCATGAGTCTCCAGAAGACAGTTGTATTATACATAACTATAGGGTGGAATCAAGGCACAGATTTCATCAAATTCACCCATGTTGTTTTGGGTGACTATATATGATTAACTTGGGAAGCAAACTTAATTTTTGCTTTAAATCATCTTAAAGAGAATGCTACAAGGTGATACTGTACAACAGAGAAATTATAGAGAACATTTGTATGTGCCAATCCCAAAGTTATTGCTCTAGAGATTTTGTGTAAAACAAATGTGGACAACAGCAAATTATATCTACATTTAACTCAGATGCATTACCGTTTTTATCAGAGTCTGTAAACCAATGTTGTTTAATATACACATATTTACTTTTACTAAGTCCTAAAACACCATGTATCCTGTAGACAGTGTCTAGGTGAAACTGAGTACTTGCTGAACTCACATCAATTAAATATGCCTTGATTGAATATACATCCGTGTCCCTCTCCCACCCATCCCCCCTTCCCAATTCACCATTTCAGTCCATTTTCTGATGCAGTCTTTCTGTTGTTGTTCTTTTACTATGCATCCCTCTCCATGAGAAATATTTATATCTGGGTTGTTGGTACTAGCATCCACATATGAGGGACACCATTTGTCGTTTGTTTTTCTGGGACTGTGTTACTTCACTTAACATAATGTCTTCCAGCTCCATCCATTTACCTGCAAATTTCATGATGTTGTCCCTCTTTACTGCTGCATAGTATTCCATTGTATACATGTACCACATTTTCTCTATCCACTCGTCAGTTGAAGGGCACCTGGGCTGGTTCCAGCTTTTTGCTATTGTGAACAGAGCTGCAATAAACATAGCTGTGCATGTATCTTTGCAGTAAGTTGTGTCTTGTGGGTATATACCCAGGAGTGGTATGACTGGGTCAAATGGAAGGCTCATTTTGAGTCTTCTAAGGGTTCTCCACACTGCTTTCCATAGTGGCTGTACAAGTTTACATTCCCACCAGCAATGGATGAGTGTTCCCCTTTCCCCACAACCTCTCCAGCACTTGGTATCATTCATGTTCCTGATCCTAGCCAGTCTTATTGGAGTAAGGTGATATCTCAGAGTGGTTTTAATTTGCATTTCCTTAATTATCAGAGATGTTGAACACTTCTTAAGATGTTTCTCGGCCATCTCTAACTCCTCCTCTGTGAAGTCTCTATTCAGATCTTTGCTCCATCTTTTGAATGATTCATTTGTTTTCTTTCTTCTTTGTTTTTTGAGTAGCTTGTATACTCTGGAAATTAATGCTTTGTCAGATGTATCTGCTGTGAAGGTTTCCTCCCACTCTGTGGGTCTTCTCCTCACTTCCTTTATTGCTTCCTTTGATGTACAGAAGCTTTTGAGTTTAATGAGGTCCCATTTGTCAATTGTCGATCTTATTTCTTGTGCAGCTGCTGTCTGATTTAGGAAGTCTTTTCCTACACCTATGTCTTGTAGTCTGCTGCCAAGCTTCTCTTCTATCACCTCCAGAGTTTGGGGTTTCACGTTGAGGTCTTTGGTCCATCTGGAGTTGACCTTTGTACAAGGTGAGAGGTAGGGGTTTAATTTCATTCTTCTACAAGTGGTGATCCAGTTTTGCCAGCACCACTTGCTGAAGATGCTGTCTTTCTTCCATTGTGTCTTCTTGGCCCCCTTGTCAAATATGAGGTGGCTGAAATTGTATGAGCTCAGGTTTGGATCTTCAGTTTTATTCCATTGGTCAACTGGTCTGTTTTTGTGCCAGTACCAGGCTGTCTTTATGACTATAGCCCTGTAGTATAGTTTGATGTCTGGTATAGCGATCCCCCCTGTATTGCTCTTTTCACTCAGGGTTGCTTTGGCTATTCGGGGTCTTTTGTTTTTCCAAATGAAATTGAGGATTTTTTTTTCCAAGCCTGTGAAGAAACTCTTGGGGATTTTGATTGGGATCGCATTAAATCTGTACACTAGTTTGGGTAGGATGGACATTTTTACTATATTTATTTTCCCAATCCATGAGCATGGGAGGTTTGTCCATCTTCTGATGTCTTCCTCAATTTCCTTTTTCAGGGGTTTAAAATTTTTGTTGTAGAGATCCTTGGTGTCTTTGGTTAGGTTTGTTCCTAGGTATTTTATTGTTTTTGAGGCTATTGTGAGTGGGAAGGTCTCCTTGTAGTCCTTCTTCAATTGCTTGTTGTTGGTGTACAGAAAGGCTACTGATTTTTCTAGGTTTATTTTGTATCCTGCCACTTTACCAAAGCTCTTAATCGTTTCTAGGAGTTTTCTGGTGGAGTTCTTAGCATCCCTTAGGTAGACAATCATATCATCAGCAAAAAGGGATAGCTTGACTTCCTCTTTTCCAATTAGAACTCCTTTAATTTCCTTTTCTTGCCTTATTGCCCTAGCTAGGGTTTCTAGCACTATATTGAAGAGGAGTGGTGACAGGGGGCAGCCTTGCCGAGTTCCTACCTTTAAGGGGAATGCTTCTGTCATTTCCCCATTTAGGATGATATTGGCTGTGGGTTTTCTGTATATGGCTTTGATTACATTGAGGAATGATCCCTCCAGACCAATTCCCTCCAGGACTTTAAACATGAAAGGGTGCTGGATTTTGTCAAAGGCTTTCTCCGCATCAATTGAGATGATGGTGTGGTTTTTGTCCTTCAGTCCATTGATATGTTTGATGATGTTTATTGATTTTCGTATGTTGAACCATCCCTGCATGTCTGGTATGAATCCAACTTGGTCATGGTGGATGATTTTCTTGATGTGAGTCTGTATGCGATTTGCCAGAATCCTGTTTAGAATTTTGGCATCTGTGTTCATTAGGGAGATGGGTCTATAGTTCTCCTTTTTGGTTGTATCTTTCCCTGGTTTTGGTAGTAGCGTAATGCTGGCTTCATAGAAGGAATTTGGGAGAAGTCCCTCCATTTGTATCCTTCTAAACAATTTAAGTAGTAATGGTTGTAAGTCTTTACGAAATATTTTATAGAATTCTGCCGTGAATCCATCCGGGCCTGGGCATTTTTTGGTTGGGAGGCTACTTATTACATCTTCGATTTCTTCCTGTACTATTGGTCTGTTTAGGCTGTCGATCTCTTCTTGGTTGAGCTTTGGTGATTCCCAGGATTTCAGATATTCATCCATTTCTTCTAGGTTTTCAAACTTAGTAGAATATAAGTTTTTGAAGTAGTCCCGTATGATTGTCTGGATCTTTTCATTGTCTGTTGTGATATTTCCCCTTTCATCACAGATTCTATTGATTTGGAGTTGTTCCCTCTTTCTTTTGGTTAACTGGGCTAGAGGTCTGTCTATCTTGTTTATTCTCTCAAAGAACCAACTTTTGGATTCATTGATTTTTTGTATGGTTTTCTTTGTTTCTATTTCATTGATCTCTGCTCTGATTTTTGTTATTTCTTCTTGTCTGCTCCGTTTAGGGTTCATTTGTTGTTGTCTCTCAAGTATTTTTAGCTGCAGTGTTAGGTCATTCACTTGTGTTCTTTCTGTTTTTTTAATGTAGGCACTTAGAGCTATAAACTTCCCTCTTAGGATTGCTTTTAAAGTGTCCCATAGATTTTGCTGTGTTGTTTTATCATTGTCATTCAGTTCCAGGAATGTTTTTATTTCTTTCTTTATTTCTTCCTTGACCCACTCATTATTCAGGAGAGTGTTGTTTAGTCTCCATGTGTTCCTGTAGGTTGTAGGGTTTATTCTGGTGTTGATATTGAGTTTTATTGCACTGTGGTCTGATAGAATGCATGAGATTATTTCAATCTTTTTATATTTGTTGAGTTTTTCCCTGTGTCCCAGTATATGGTCTATTTTGGAGAATGTTCCATGAGGTGCTGAGTAGAAAGTGTATTCTCTGGTGTTTGGGTGAAATATTCGATAGATGTCTGTGAGGTCCATTTGGTGTATTGTGTCATTTAGTTCAGATGTCTCTCTGTTTATCCTTTGTCCTGTTGATCTGTCTAGGGGACTTAATGGGGTATTGAAGTCCCCTACTATTAGTGTGCTGGGGTTAATCTGTGCCTTGAGATCCTGAAGAATTGTCTTTATAAAGTTTGGTGCACTGGCGTTTGGTGCGTATATATTCATGATTGTGAGATCTTCATCGTCAATTGTTCCTTTAATAAAGATGTAATGGCCCTCTTTGTCTCTTTTGATTTCTTTTGCTTTGAAGTCTATTTTGTCTGATATTAGAATAGCCACACCTGCTTTCTTTTTGGTACCATTTGCTTGGAATACTTTCTTCCATCCCTTCACCTTAAGTTGGTGCCTATCCTTGAAATTGAGATGGGTTTCTTGTAGACAGCATATAGATGGGTTTTGTTTCCTAATCCATTCTCCCAGTCTATGCCTTTTGATTGGAGAGTTTAGCCCATTAATATTTAAGGTTATAATTGAAAGATGGATGTTGCTTCCTTTCACTTTATTATCCATTTGGGCTTCTAGCCTTTGATTTTGCTCCTATGGTTATGTTTTATTAGTTTCTTTTCCTACCTGTTTGAGGATTGTTGCTCCTCTCTTCTGCCCTTTGAATTGCTTCAAGTATTTTATGAAGAGTTGGTTTTCCAGACATGTATTCCATCATCTTGTTTATGTCATGGAAGATTTTTCCCGCCCTCAATGCCCCAGCTCCCAAGCTACTTGCCCAGGTGGCTTCTGGGTATCCTGCCCAAAGGCGCAGCCGCACTGGCCGCTGGACTCTCTGGACCCTCTGGCCCAACGCCCGGGTCCTGCCCTCAAGGCCCCAGCTCCCAAGCTACTTGCCCAGGTGGCTTCTGGGTATCCTGCCCAAAGCACAGCCGCACTGGCCGCCTGACTCTCCGGACCCTCTGGCCCAGTGCCCGGGTCCCGCCCTCAAGGCCCCAGCTCCCAAGCTACTTGCCCAGGTGGCTTCTGGGTTTCCTGCCCAAAGGTGCAGGCTCACTGGCCGCCAGACTCTCCGGACCCTCTGGCCCAGTGCCCAGGTCCTGCCCTCAAGGCCCCAGCTCCCCGTCTTTTGTTCTTTATTATACTTTTTCTTCTTTTTCTTGTTGTTTAATGTACAAATTAAGATATCCAGGATCTCCAAAATCATAAATATGAGAGGAGGCTCCTTTTTCAGAATGTGTGTCCCTCTGCCAAGACTGGTGGTGTACACCTGCAGTTCCAGCACACAAGAAACTGAAGCAAGAAGATCATGAATTTGAGGCCATCTTGGGCTTCATAGTGGGATCCCATCTTAAAATTATCAGTTTCTTCCTAGCCAACTAAGAGTTATGTTATAAATAGTTGTCATTTTATCAATGGATATGATTTTATGATGTTCTGCTTTAATAGACTATTATGGTCACTAAATTATGTGAATCAGTTTCCTTATTTTGAGTCAGTTTTATATTCCTAGACTAATCTCAACTTGCCTTGATATGTTGTTGCCTTTTCTATACATTCCTGAATTCGATTTGCTGCTATTTCATTCTGCATTTACCGGCATGAGTAATCCATAGGATGTACTGTCTTCTACAGTTCTTTTTTGCTTTGAAGTTAACAGAAATACTGCTTTATAATGTTAGTTGGGGGATTATTTGGACACCTTCTGTTTGTTCCTGTATGGTGTACCTGGAGCCTTGGGAGTTTTATCTCTCTCTTCAGGGTCTTCACTCTGTGAGAACCTCCCTTGGTCCCTGGCGTCTCCTGTGGGTCTGACATTGAGGAAGGGGGAGAATGAAACTGGGATGCTTATTTCTATAATATCCACAGACCGTCCATAACCTTCAGGCCAATCCCAGCTCCCAAATATGTCTTTATTTTGAGATTATTCTTTGCAGATTATTTTTCTGGGCATCAGAATCTCAATGCATGTGTTTTTGATTTTAGCATTGTAAAGCTATTCCATTGTTTTCTAACTCCCTTTTATTGAGGAGTCAATATTTAGTCTAACATTTATTCCTTTATATGTTAATTTTCCTCTTATTGATCTCTAGCTCATCTTTAGTGTTCTGTAATTTAATTAAAATATTATTAATTATTTATTTTTATTTATTCTGGTCAAGATATACTGGAGCTCCTAAATCTAAGCTTCTTTCCTTTGATCAGTTTTAGAAAATTCTTAGCCATTTAATTCTTTATGTTGTTTGATAATTTCATATTTTCCTAATTTATTTGATAGTCTCTTTTCCTCTCCATGTACTTTTCCATTTGTTTGTACATAAGTATGCATACACATATGTATATGTGCAGGTATATATGCACTATGTATTTCACTATTTCAGTTGTGGTTACTTTTGTTTTCTTTTTTATATATTTTTTTAATTTTATTTTTTTCAAGTATCAGAATGTTTATTGATAGATACAAGTATATAAAATCAGGGCATGAACATGATTTGATAAATTAAGTAGACTTAATTTCAATACTGTAATAAGGGAATAATTCAAATTCTCATCATTTGTTTCACACCCACAAAAACCACTTCAAGGGCGTTAACGATGTGTCAAATCTGATCAGTTTTGTGTAAGTAAACCATGTTTCTTTTTTAAAAGGCTTGTGCACTTTCCCAGGCTCAAGGATATTGAAATCTAGCACATAAAGCCCGTTACTAGAGGTAGAAATACAGGCAATATACTATTACGGCAACAACCATCTATTACAGTTAAGGATTTTCTGTAACAACCAAATGGATAATCTAATATTGCAACAACTCAAGTATTACTGAGCAAAGTGCATTTCTACAGTATTCAGTGTTGCTATTCAGTTTTCTAACTTTAAACAGCCTACGATAACTGGCAGCAAAGAAGGTCCTTGCAATAGACTGCCTCTGCTTGAGAACTTATGATGTAATTATTACATGCTGCTAATATACTGTCTAAACATTTAAGATACTCCTAAAATAATTTGATGGTAGACTATGATTAAGACATTACATTACAAAAAAAACCTTATGCAGAAGGAAAACTTTACTGATGTGCTTCTGCTTTCAATATTGTACCCCCTAATGAAGTCCAGTAAGCATGTGTCCTGTCTTGATCCCCCTGCATTGGCCTCCATGATACTGCTGAGGTAATCCAACAATGGCAGTCCATATTCTGAGGATGATGAATTCCCATTAACTGCTTAGTTTACAAGCTGGGT
Organism: Rhizomys pruinosus; assembly: GCA_009823505.1. Taxonomy (NCBI): domain Eukaryota; kingdom Metazoa; phylum Chordata; class Mammalia; order Rodentia; family Spalacidae; genus Rhizomys; species Rhizomys pruinosus. Next base: position 1,097,324 of record VZQC01007452.1, read on the forward strand.
AACTTAGCAGTCCTCAGTCAACATTGGAAGGCTAAAAAGTAAAAAAAAGCTGTATCTCATGTCTTTGAGGAGTGCCAAAAGCAGTGGCATCCACAGAGCATATGTGTCTGCCTATAAGAATTGAAGGCAGGCCAAACAACGGTTCTCTCTCTTTTTTTTTTCTTTTTGTCTTTTTACTAAGATCTCAAGTTTTGTGTCTGCATTACAGTTTCTCTGGTCTTATTATTTATTTCTGGTTTTACTTTCCTTCTGGATGCTTAAGGCCATACAGATAGCCCAAATTAACCAAGGTTTTGTTTTGTTTTGAGGTCCGTTGAGGATCTGGTCCTCAGGGGTCTCTGGGGTTTTTTTTGGGGGGGGGGTGGAGCCCCTTGCTTCTTTCAGCTCCTCATCCACCAGTTCCATCCACATGAGGACAAAATCAGGTCTTCCTAGACCAGGCTTCCTTTTCTGAAGGATGAGTAGACTTTCGTCTTTATAGACTGGACACTCACTGAAGTCCCCTTAGTGACACTCCAAGACCTCCCTGAACAGGAAAAATTGGTGACCCACCTCTGCAGGACTTTTCAAGAGATGCCCCCACGTATAATCCCCTAAGACTTGGTTGACCTCTGAGGGCAAGGAACAAAGTTGTACCCCAGGTCCCTCAGGTATGGTCTTTAAGCACCCAGAAAGGCTAAGTTGCACCAGCCTGTTACATTGCACCTATATAAACATTGTATCCTTTGGATACAAACTGTACGTTATTTCCATAGCATATTTCTCGATTAACCTCTTTCCATTTTAATCCCATATTACTCTAAAAGATGCACACATACCCTCCATCATATACTAAAAGTCCAAGGACTGAAAATACATGTTAGGTCAGCTCTAGAACCTGTGTAGGGATTCCCAATACAAGGGCACAGTTGTCGTTAGATTGTGAGGAATATAATATTAACGTTGCTCATTTTGTCTTACACCTAGGTACTTGGTACTAGCATCCACAGATGAGGGATACCATTTGTCTTTTGTTTTTCTGGGACTGTGTTACTTCACTTAGCATAAAATCTTCTAGCTCCATCCATTTACCTGCAAATTTCATGATGTCATCTTTCTTTACCGCTGCATAGTACTCCATTGTGTAGATGTACTGCATTTTCTGTATCCACTCATCAGTTGAGGGGCATCTGGGTTGGTTCCAGCTCTTCACTATTGTGAAGAGAGCTGCAATCAACATGGCTATACATGTAGCTCTGCTGTAGGAAGAGTCTGATGGATATATATCCAGAAGTGGTATGGCTGGGTCAGCTGGTAGGCTCATTTTGAGTCTTTTAAGGGTTCTCCATATTGCTTTCCATAGTGGTTGAACACGTTTGCATTCCCACCAGGAGTGGATGAGTGTTCCCCTTTCCTCACACCCTCTCCAGCATTTGGTATCATTTGTTCTCTTGATCCTAGCCAACCTTATGGGGTGAGGTGATATCTTAAAGTGGTTTTAATGTGCATTTCCTTAATTATTAGTGATGTTGAACACTTTTTAAGATGTTTCTCAGCCATCTCTATTTCCTCGCTTGTGAATTCTCTGCTCAGCTCTTTACTCCCATCTTTTGAGTGACTCATTTGTTTTCTTACTCCTTTGTTTCTTGAGTAGTTTATAGATTCTGGAAGTTAATGCTCTGTCAAATGTATCTGTGGTGAAGGTTTCCTCCCACTCTGTGGGTTTTCTCTTCGCTTCCCTTATTGTTTCTATTGCTGTACAAAAACTTTTGAGTTTAATAAGGTCCCACTTGTCAATTGTTGACCTTGTTTCCTGGGCAGCTACTGTCTGATTTAGAAAGTCTCTTCCTACACCTATGTCTTGTAAGTTGCTGCCAACTTTTTCATCTAACACCCTCAGGGTTTGGGGTTTCAAATTGAGGTCTTTGATCCATTTGGGGTTGATTTTTGTACAGAGTGAGAGTTAGGGGTTTAATTTTATTCTTCTACAAGTGGTGATCCAGTTTTGCCAGCCATTTGCTGAGGATGCTGTCTTTGCTCCATTGAGTCTTTTTGGCCCCTTGTCAAATATAAGGTGGCTGAAATTGTGTGTGCTCAAGTTTGGATCTTCAGTTTTATTCCATTGGTCTACAGGTCTGTTTTTCTGCCAGTACCAGGCTGTTTTTATGACTCTAGCCCTGTAGTATAGTTTCATGTCTGGTATAGAAATTCCCCCTGTGATGCTGTTTTCACTCAGGGTTGCTTTAGCTATTCAGGGTTTTTAAATTTTTTTAATTTTTATTTATTTTGTTATGTGTATGAATGTACTGTCTGCATGTAGGTTTGTGCACCCATGTCGTGCAGTGCCGCAGAGGTCAGAAAAGGGTGTCGGATTCCCCTGGAACTGGAGTTAAAGACAGTTCTCAGCCGCCATGTGGGTGCTGGGGATCAAACCCGGGTCCTCTGCAAGAGCAGTCAGCGCTCTTAACCACTAGGCCATCTCTCCAGCCCCAATATTCAGGGGTTTTTGTTCCATATGAATTAAAAAAAATTTTTTTTCCAAGCCTGTAAAGAATGTCTTGAGGATTTTAATTGGAATTGCGTTGAATTGATAGATTAATTTGGGTAGAATGGACATTTTTACTATATTAATTTTTCCAGTCCATGTGCATGGAAGGTCTTTCCATCTTCTGATGTCTTCTTCAATCTCCTTCTTCAGGAGTTTATAATTTTTGTTGTAGAGATCTTTGCTGTCTTTGGTTAGGTTTATTCCTAGGTATTTTATTGTTTTTGAGGCTGTTGTGATTGGGAAGGTCTTCTTGTATTCCTTCTTCAGTTGCTTGTTGTTTGTGTAAAGAAAGGCTACTGATTTTTCTAGGTTAATTTTGTAACCTGCCAGTTTACTGAAATTCCTAATCGTTTCTAGGAGTTTTCTGGTAGAGTTTTTAGCATCCCTTAGGTAAACTATCATATCTTCTGCAAAAAAGGATAGTTTTACTTCTTCTTTTCCAGTTAGTATTCCTTTGATTTCCTTTTCTTGCCTAATTGCCCTAGCCAGTGTTTCAAGCATTATACTGAAGAGGAGTGGTGACAAGGGGCATCCTTTATGAGGTATGCCTCATAAAGGCAGTACCTTTATGAGGAATCCTTCTAACTCTTCTCCATTTAGGATGATGCTGGCTGTGGGTTTCTTGTATATGGCTTTGATTATATTGAGGAATGATCCTTCCAGTCCAATTCCCTCTCGTACTTTAATCATGAAGAGATGCTGTATTTTGTTGAAGGCTTTTTCTGCATCAATTGAGATGATTGTGTGGTTTTTGTCCTTCAGTCCATTTATGTGTTTTATGATCTTTACTGATTTTTGTATGTTGAACCATCCTTGCATCTCTGGTATGAATCCAACTTGATCATGGTGGATGATCTTTTTGATGTGAGTCTGTATACAGTTTCCAAGTATTTTGTTGAGGATTTTTGCATCTGAGTTCATTAATGAGATGAGTCTGTAGTTCTCTTTTTTGGTTGCATTCTTGCCTGGTTTTGGTATTAGAGTAATGCTGGCTTCATAGAAGGAATTCGGGAGATTTCCCTCTGCTTGTATCTTTCTGAATAGTTTGAGTAATAATGGTTGTAAGTCCTCTTTAAATATTTTATAGAATTCTGCTGTGAAACCATCTGGGCCTGGACTTTTTTTAGTTGGGAGGTCTCTTATTACATTTTCAATTTCTTCATATATTATGGGTCTGTTTAAGCTGTTAGTCTCTGTTTAGCTTTGATCATTCCCTGGGTTTCAGATATTCATCCATTTCTCTTAGGTTTTCAAATTTGGTAGAGTATAAGTTTTTGAATTACTCCCGTATGATTGTCTGGATCTTTTCATTGTCTGTTGTGATATTTCCCCTTTCATCACGAATTCTATTGATTTTGAATTGCTCTTTCTTTCTTTTGGTTAACTGGGCTAGAGGTCTGTCTATCTTATTTATTGTCTCAAAGAACCAAATTTTGTATTCATTGATTTTTTTTTGTATTGTTTTCTTTGTTTCTATTTCATTGATTTCTGCTCTGATTTTTGTTATTTCTTCCTGTCTGTTCCATTTAGGGTTCATTTACTGTTGTCTTTCAAGTGTTTTTAGCTGCAGTGTTAGCTCATTTATTTGTGCTCTTTCTATTTTTTTTTTTTAATGTGGGCACCCAGGGCTATAAACTTCCCTCTTAGGACTGTTTTTAAAGTGTCCCATATGTTTTGTTGTGTTGTACTATCATTGCCATTTAGTTCCAGGAATGCCTTTATCTCTTTCTTTATTTCCTCCTTGACCCATTCATTATTCAGGAGTGTGTTGTTTAGTCTCCATGTGTTCCTGTAGGTAGCAGGACTTGTTGTGGTGTCGATATTGAGCTTTATTGCACTATGATCTGATAGAATGTATGAAATTATTTCAATTTTTTCGTATTTGTCAAGGCTTTTTCTGTGTCCAAATATGTGGTCAATTTTGGAGAATCTTCCATGGGGTGCTGAGTAGAAAGTATATTTTCTGGTGTTTAGGTGAAATATTTGGAAGATGTCTGTGAGTTCCATTTGCTGTATTGTATTGTTCAGTTCAGATGTCTCTCTGTTTGTTCTTTGCCCAGTTGATCTATCCAAAGGACTGAGTGGGATATTAAAGTCCCCTACTATGAGTGTGCTGGGGTTAATCTGTGCCTTAAGGGCCTGTAGAGTTGTATTTATAAAGATCGGTGCCCTGGAGTTTGGTGCATATATATTCATGATTGTCAAGTCTTCATGGTTAATTTTCCCTTTGATAAGGATGTAATAGCCCTCCTTGTCTCTTCTAATTGCTTCTACTTTGAAGTCTATTTTTTCTGATATTAAAATAGTAACTTCTGCTTTCTTTTTGGTACCTTTTGTTGGAATATTTTTTTCCATCCTTTCACTTTAAGTTGGTGCCTATCCTTAAGGGTGAGATGGGTTTCTTGTAGACAGCATATAGACAGATTCTGTTTCCTAATCCGTCTTCCCAGTCTATGCCTTTTGATTGGGGAGTTTAGTCCATTAATATTTAAGGTTATAATTAAGAGATGTGTGTTGCTTCCTTCCACCTTATTATCCATTTGTTTTTAGTCTAGGTTTCTACTTCTGCAGTTCTGCTTTTATTAATTTCTCTTTCAAGGTGGCTGGGGATAGCTGCTCCTCTCCTCTGTCCTTTGAATTGTTTCAAGTATTCTCTAAAGGGTTGGTTTTCCAGACATGTATTCTTTCATCTTGTTTACATCATGGAAGATTTTTCTCTTTCCTTCAACTAGAATTGATATTTTTGCTGAGTATAGTAACCTGGGTTGGCATTGATAGTCATTTAGCACTGGGAATGCTTTGGTCCACATTCTTCTTGCCTTCATAGTTTGCACTGAAAAGTCAGCTGTAATTCTGATAGGTTTCCCCTTATATGTAATTTGTTGTTTTACTTTTGTGGCTTTCAGAATTTTGCCTTTGTTTTGGGCATCTAATGTTTTAACTGTGATATGGCAAGGGGAGTTTCTTCTCTGGTACAGTCTATTTGATGCATCTTGTATTTGTATGGGTTTGTCTTTTTTTAGTTTGGGGAAATTTTCGTCTATTATTCTGTTGACGATCTCTGATCAATACCATTCTCTTGGGATTCTTCTCCTTCCTCTATCCCTGTGATGCGGAGGTTTGATCTTTTCATTGTGTCCCACATTTCCTGGTTGTTCCATTTTTGTGTATTTTTAAACTTTTCATAATCTTTACTTGAGCTTTTTAGTTGTTCTGTGTTATCTTCTAGGTGTGATATTCTTTTTTCTGCTTCCTCCATTCTGCTTCTGAGGCTTTTTCCCATTCTTTCCTCTTGATTGGATGAGTGTTCGATTTCCTTTTTCATTTCATCCTGTGTTTTCTTTATTATTTCTACATCCTTTTGGAGCTCCTCAATCTTTCCTTGTAGCTCCATGCTTTGCTCGTTGGTTTCCATTTTCATTTCAGTATGGGTTCTTTTCAGTGTTTCCACTTCCTTCTGGAGTTTTTCATTATCTCCCTCTAGGTCCTTTCTGAGTTTTTCATTCTCTCTTCTTAGTACTATGATTTCTTTGAATATATCTGTAATTGTTAATTTACAATTTGTGTCCTGGGCTATCTCTACAGAGATCCCATTGAAGGGGTCCTCTACAGGCTCTGTAGAGTTTGGTGTGGGGTTATTCTGGGCTTTTCCCATATTGTTTTTTTGTTATGCCTTTGGCATGTCACTTACTTTTTGCCTGTATTCTGGTGCAAATCTCTAGTGCCTCTTCAGTGTGTTGGAGGATTGCTTTCCTTGATTCCTTCAGGTGCCTTCATTGGAGTCTCCTTATTTATGGAGTGTTGACTTGCTTAGGTTTTGGGCTTTCAATTTCGGTTATATATTGGAAGGTATAGTTCACTCTTCTCTTTCTGTTCTGCAAGAACTGGGTGAGTAACAGCCCAAATGAAACCTTCCGAGCACTGTATGTCCTCTGCTGCCAGCCAGTTCTTCTGGGTTGGTTGTCGGACTTAATGGAACCTCCCTCTGGAGTTCCAGTGTGTGTGTGTGGGGGGGGGTGTACCCCATGCCCAGCAGCAGCCTCTATGCAACCTAGGCTAAATGCGTGCCTCACCTCCCAGGGGTCTCTGCTCCCCGGCTGGCCAGCCTGTCTGCCCGCCTGTATCTGCACCCCAGCTCTCTGCTGTGGCCCAGCAGCAGCCTCTATGCAACCCAGGCTAAAGTCTGAGCTATTTTTGTTTTCTGTTCCTAATGACTGCAATAGCTGTAATCAGTGCAGCTCAGCTGCTTTTCTTTGGCATTCCCTCCCAGCTCATCAGGTCTTACTGCCTCTTATGTATTTAGATTTGTGACTGTAAGTTCATCTAGCTTGAAATTGTGTCAGTAGGAATTTCAAGATGTGTTTTTTAAAATATATTAGTTCAAAATGATTTTAAATTGTTTCTCTCAGATGCTGTGATGGCCTGCTAACATGGAACAATTTAAACTACGTCTTGACCTTGTTGTGGGTTTTATATTGCTCTTTAGAAACTGATTCGAGAGGTATTTTTCTTCTTTTCCTAGACAACTTAAGACTGGATATTTTGCCAGTGTGTCTACCTGTGCAAGGCACAGTTAGTTCTGGGTTTTTGTTTTTGTTTTGTTTTGTTTTTAAATCCTTTTACTAACAGAACGTGACCATCTGGCTTTGGGAATCCAGCCTTAGGCAAGACTCTGCCACAGCTCACTGGGCGCCAGAGCCAAGTTCCTCTCCTTTGAAGCTAGGGCTCCAGGGCTTACTGGCCTCTGTGGATTTAGACTTACTGCTTCTGACCACTGAAAACTTCCATTTCTGCCTCATTATCTCTGCTACACACTTAAAAGGATTTTGTAACCTAGGATTGTTTTTCACCTGGAGGAGTTTCTGTGAATTTGCTTCCTGCTGGAAACATTGCTGTTTTGCTTGAAACCTGCTCAGAAAAGCTTTTTTTTTTTTTTTTTTTTTTTTTTTTTTTACTTCTATTAACTGAACAGTATGTAACATATATTTGCTTTGCAATTGAATAGAACTCTAGAAGGCCTTCAATTTAAATTCATTTAGTAGATGAATCTTAGATGGAGGGTCCATTAAGAGATTCAGGCAGGGCTGCCTGTCTGGGCGGCTACTGAGTAGGAATCGAGATTTTTTTTTTCTTCAGTAGTTTGTTTATAATGATGCTATACCTAAGTCTACCTCTTCTTCCCCTCTTTACATAACTCCCACTGAGCTCTTAGACCCAACTTAAGAAGTACATGCATGTAAGTGTTCACATTCAAATAAAAATCAGTCCTTTTGCTTTCCTAGAAGGAAAAATTGCAGTTATTGAGGGCAAAAATTATGGTTTCTGCTCTCAACTACTAAAGCCAGATCAGTAATAATATAATGGATCTTGGCAGAGCTGTTCTTCAGCTAGGAGAGAAGATGGCACCTGGCAGGATGTCACCATTTCAGAAAGCCTGAGTGCTGGGCAGGAGCATCAGCTCTCAGGCCCAGGTCTTTGATATTCATCACTGGCTCCATGGCCCATAGGCCTGAGACACATCAGAAATCTCTCTTTGTAGCCTGCCTAGTGACTGGTTGTTCAGAGACTTTTCTTTGGTCATCTCAGATTATTACTGGGAGAGAATTTCAGTTCTAACCTGATAATAGTAGAAGTGATAAGACCCCCTTTCTGCCATTGGAGATAGATTACAGTTCAGAAGGAAAGGGAATGGTATACCATAGGCTTTCAATTTTTTTAGTACATTGAAGTCTTATATACTTTAATTTGACTTAGTAAGGCCAAGACTTTGAGTGGCTGATTTGGGAATTTTCCTGCCGTATTTCCTATGAACATCAGAGCATTTCCAGACCTGCTAGAGGTGGATAGTGGTAGCACAGACAGGAAAAGGATGAAAGGGGTATAGAATGTTTGTTCTTAACAACTGATGCAGAGACAGTTTGTAATTGGAGTTATTAGTTTGAATTTGTTACAAGTGGTGATCATATGACTTTACAGCTATGTCATATTCAATGGTACTGGTAGATAGTGCCAATTGGCTGGAGGGCAGGGACCAGAAGAGAAAGGAGTGCTGATAAGTAGCTTTTGCTGCTTACTGTGGTGTAGTTACTCACCAGGGGGCCAGATTTTAAGGTGCCACTATGACTTCTTTGAAGACAAAGGTGGGAGAAGAAACTCACAATTGGCTTTCCAAGCAGGTTTGAGCAGATTTCAGCTTGATGCTATTACATATGGGATTAAAGACACTAAGGACTGTTTGGTTCGCTGATCCTAGGGACAAACAACTTGAAAAATTTATAGGAAGCCTTAGTTTGTAACTGCTGACAGGTAACCAAGTTCCATCTGAAATGTGGCTGTGGGGGTCTGGCTATGGCTGGGGTGCGCTGGGAAGTGTCTTCGTGAAAATCTCCTGGCTTTCACCCTGTTACTTTGCTACTTCTCCTCATCACTCAGACATGTGATCCTCCTGGTGTGTTGATTATGTAGAGTGAGAAATGGGGAGAGAGTTAGTTATGGGACAGAAAACTTGATGCTACAGCCCTCTGACAATCAGACCTTGATAGATTTTTCTGTAGCATGGTGGTCAGGACAAAGCATCTGATGTTTTAGATGAAGTCCAAACTAAGGTCCTCATGCTTATGCAGCAAACACTTGACCAGTTTTCGTAGCCTACATTTTGTTAGTCCTTTCCACTTTAATTCTTTTGACATCTTTTATGCCCCATATTTAAATTTATTTTTTTTTCCAGAACTAATAAATACGATCATGACTTGCTTCTAATCCTAAAGGGATGCTTTGAATATATTTCACCATTAAGTGAGACATTGTCTTTTAACTGTTGGAAACTTGAATGGATGTTGAATTTATAGCCTCTGCCTATATTTATGTATAGCAAAGCTTGGCAGGTCAAATTTGTGTTCCTAAATGGATATGGTTCTATCCACAGGAGCCTAGTTAATCTATCCCATGTCATACCCTTAAAGAAAATTTTCTCTCCCACTAGTTATGTGTTGGAAATTGTTCCTCAGCCAGGGTTGAGGCTTCTTACCCACCTCCCCATGTCCATGCTGGGATTTGCATGGGTCTTGTGCATACTGTCACTATTGCTGTGAATTCACATGAGTAACTTACCAGCTGTCTGGAAACCTCCATTTCCTTGTAGTTGTACATCACCTATGGCTCTTACAGTCTTTCCATCTCCTCTTCCACAATGATCCCTGAGCTTTGAGAGGCAGAAATGTGATATAGGTGTCCTGTTCAGAGATAAGCAGTCTGCAATCTCTCATTCTCTATATGTTGGCCAGTTGTGGGTCTCTGTTAATCACCACCTGCTGTTTGCTGAAGCTTCTCTAGTAAGAGTTGAGAGATGTATTAGTCTATACACATAATAATAAGTCATTAGGAGTTGGTTTGATAATAATAGTAGGCTCTCTCTCCCCTGTGGCTTGTGATCTGTCTAGCCACAGGTTCATTCCTAGGCTTGATAACAGCATCAGGCATGGGCTCCATCTTATGAAGTGGACTTTAAATCCAAATAATGTAGTATATTGTGTGGCTGTTTTCTCATTTTGCTGAAAACTGGTATTTATTGAGTAAATCCAACTTGTTTATGGTGTATTGTTTTTCATAATCAAATATACATGAATGTTTAATATATGTGTCAGCTAGTTGATTTATAAATATTTAGTTTTGCAAGTAGATTCATGAATGAGGCCTGTGATTTTATTTTCTTAATCTCTGTTTTTCTAGCTTTATTATCTGGTTTTATATATAACCCTTTAAGATGACTTATAATACCAGACACTGTAGAGCACTAGAGAGGCCGATGTAATTGCAAGCCATTTGCAAGCCAGCCTACTCCACATAGGAAAACCTCATCTTTAAAAATTAAACTAATAGCCGGGTGTGGTGACGCACATCTTTAATCCTAGCACTTGGGAGGCAGAGGCAGGTGGATCTTTGTGAGTTCAAGGCCAGCATGGTCTACATAGCGAGTTCCAGGACAGCCGGAGCTACAAGGAGACCCTGTCTCAAAAAGACCAACAAAAAAAAAAAAAAAAAAAAAAATTAGACTAATAAACAAGTTAGGGAACAGTCTCTCTTTTCCTGTTCTCTTGAAGACTTTATATATGGTCAAATAATCTTTCTCCTCAGTGTTTAGCAGAGTGCACCCTGCAGTGTTCTGGGTTGTGGTGTTATTTCTAAAGGGAATTATTTGACTCCTTTGATGGCTGTGGGACTATATGAACTTTTTATTTCTTCCCAAGTAGACCGGTGATTTAGACTTGTCTAAGAATTTATTTTGTCTGCGTTTTGAATATATCGATTTACATTCTCCATAAACTTTCTCCGTGTTTCCTGTCTGCAGCTGCACCTTCCCCCATTCCTAATATTCTTTATCCATGTTTTTCTTCCATCAGTCACTGGATCTTTGTCAGACTCCTAAGATTTTTCCACAGAATTAAATTTCTGTTTGGTTGACTCTGCTTAATTGTTGTTTTCTGTTTTTTTAAAAAAATATATTTTTATGCCAGGTATGGTGGTAATTTTATGTGTGTGTTTTCCCAACCATGCATACAATACCCACAGAGGCCAAAAGAGGTCTTTGTATCACTTGTAACTGGAGTTACAGACCTATTAGTCACCATGTGGGTGCTGGTAACTGATCCCCAGGTCCACCAGGGCTCTTAACCAGTGAGCCATCTCTCCAACCCCCTGTTTTCTACTTTTTTATTCTTTGATTTATTCATTTATTTCCATTCTAATTATTTTCAGGTTAGAAATTTTCAGTCTTTGACTGTAGGGCTTTTTAACAGGTAGAACTGAGGAAGCTTTGGAGGAAATAGTAAATTTCTACCTTCTCACCTATGTTTAAATGCTGGTGCCCTTTATACTTTTATAGAAGCTGAAATAGACTCAGTAAAGTATACCCATCATCATGTAAAAATTAGGCATTTGAGGCTGTCCACTTTCTTTGAAATATTACTATAGCCAGGTATCCACAGATTTTGATATTTTATTCTTATTTTATCTATTCTAAGTACTTTTCTAATGGCAATACTATTTTATGTTATTTTAAAGGTTTTCTAAATTTCACATTGTTTAGTTTTTAGGTTATTGTAACTTAATGCAAATATGATCAAATATGATCAGTGTCAAATGTTTTATAGATTGTTATCTCTTGAAATATGTTTTATGCTTTTTTAATCATCAGATTTTATAAAGGTGCCATATGTACTTCAGAAGGTCCTTGTGTTACCCATGGTCACATGCTGACTGATACAGTTATGATAAAAATGGACTTTAAATTTTCTTACTGTGACAATGAATTTTCAGCTGCCTCTTAATTCTGGCTATTTGAGTTGTGTGTGTGTGTGTGTGTGTGTGTGTGTGTGTGTGTGTGTGTGTGTTGTATGTGTTGTGTATATATGTACCTGTACATGCACATGAGGAGCCCAGAGTTTGATACTGGCTTTCTTCCTCCATTGCTTTCCCCCATTTTTAACTGTCATTTGTTAGTGTAGTGCTGAGGAGGGGAATGCATGTGTGTGGAGGTCAAAGGACTTTGGGGGGTTGGTTCGAGGTCTCACGTGTTCTGGGCTGGGTTCAAGCTATATAGCTGAAGATGACCTTGAGCTTCTGATCCTCCTGTGCTACTTACCAGGTGCTAGTGCTAGGAATACAGATGTATGCTAGGGATAGAACACAGGGTTTTGTATGTGGTCTACCACATACAAACCTGAGAGGTTCTCTTGTGTAAGTGATTTACTGAGTGACAGTTCTTCAGTGAAACCCTTAAGAAAGTAAGGGAATCAGTTAGGTTAGGGCAAAAAGCTAGAGAAGATGGGTGAGCCAGTGAGTGGCTTGCAGAAGTCTGTCCTGAGCCAGATCCTACAGAGAGCTCTGGACCATGAAGTACCCCAGAGATGTCCCACTCAGAGTTGAGGAGGACTACAGATCACTCCTAGGGAGACGGTATAACTTGACAGTCATTTTTAAGATGCCTCCCATGAGTGGATGTGGGAGTGTAATAATCATCTGAATAGTCCTTGAGTCACCTGTGGTGTTCTTCCCTTGGTGTTCTTCCCTTTGCATTTTCCAAGGCTGTCTCCTGCCTGCAGGCAGACAGTCTCTCAGCTTAGCTCTACCAAGGAAGGGGGGAGGGGACCTCGGGAGAGTTACCCGAATAGAAAGACAAGGAAAGACACAAACAGGGACTCAAAGGGTGATGTTCCGCCTGGGAGAATAGAGTCTCCCTTTATTGATGCCAGCAGTGTGCTTATATACCAAAAGTTACTATGCTCTGGGCAAGGAAGTGGGGGGCAGGCTGAAGCGAGGGGTGAGTCACCTTGGCTCTAATGGGGGGGGGGTGCCGCTGCAGAGCTCTTGTTTTGTGCAACAGGTAACTAGAGGTGTGACATTTTGCTCAATGTCTCAAGGGAAGGGGCCATCCAGTCCTGGAACTTTGCAGAGATTAGGTGAAGCAAGAAACATTGTAATATCCCCGAACCTTCTGGGGAGCTACAGATAACTCAGAGAGGCAACTGAATGCCCACAGAGATATCAGATAACCGGAGATCTTACAGATAACCAGAGATCTTACAGATATATCAGATGTATTAGTTACTTTTCTGTTGCTGTGATAAAGCACCATGACCAAGGAACTTATAAAAGGAAGAGTTTGTTTGAGCTTACGATTGACAGTTCCAGGGAATTAGAGTCCATTGTGGCGGGAGGCATGGTGGCTGGAGGCATGGTGGCTGGATCTGGAGCAGGAAGCCAAGAGTCACATCTCGCAAAGAGCACAGGAAGCAGAGAGAGAGCAACTGTAGACCACGAGGCTTGTTAAACTCACTAAGCCTGCCCCCAGTGACACACTTCCTCCAGCACAGCCCCACACCCAAGACCTTCAAAAACAGCGCCACCAACTGGAGACAAACGTCTGAATCCCTAGAGCCTATGGGGGACACTTATTCAAACCACCACATTCCACTCCCTGGCCCCCATAGGCTCCTGACCATATAAAATGCAAAATGTATTTAGTCCAACCTTAAAAGTCCCCATAGTCTTTACCAGTTTCAATGCCATTCAAAAGTCTACAGTCCAAGTCTCTTCTGAGACTCAGGCCAATCTCTTAACTGTAAGCTCCTGTAAAAATCAAAAGACAAATTACATACTCCCAATATACAGTGGAACTGAATACACATTCCCTTTCCAAAAGGGAGGAATAGAGGCATAGTGAGGAAATACCGGACCAAAACAAGACCGAAAACCTGCAGGGCAAACACCAAGTCAGGTAGCTCCACATGCAACTTCTGGGACTTGACTTCCAAAGGGCTTAGACGGCTCAGCTCTTCCAGCTTTGCTTGCAACATACATCTCTTTCTTAGGCTGGTACCACTCCCTGTATGCAGCTCTGATTGGCAAATATCTCACAGGTCTGGCATCTCGAATGTCTTCTTGGGGTCTCCGCTGCCAACCAGACTTCACATTCACAGCTTCATGCAATGGCCTATCAGGGCCTACTTTATGCAGGGACACCCCTGCTGCGCTCTGCCTGACCTTGGCAGCTCTCTGAAACCGTGGAGGAAGAACTGATGACCCCTTCACTCTTGGGAACTTCATGCCTCTAAAGCCAGCACCACGTGAATGAAATGGCTGCAAGTTCGGGATGGAATCTCTCCTACTTTAACCACATTTGCAATTTTTCTCTGCCCAGGACGTGTTGGAGGATTAGTGGGTGTGGTCTTGCCCTGAAGGTACTGATTCTGTTGTTTACTTGTAAATCTCCAGGCCTCTCCTTAATCACTTTAGTCTCCTTATGAAAGGGAGCCTCTCCTTCACATGCCTTGGTCCCACATTTAATCTTCCTAGTGTAGTTATCAGATCCAAACTGTACATTTTGCATTTCTTTCTGCCCCATCTGCTCCTCTTCACTGTAGATCTGCACAATATTCGCCATTAAAAGTCACGCCACCATTTCTACATTAGGCTGTCTTAAAATATCCTCCACAAAAGTCATTAGTCCATTGCTTTTCAACCTAGCATCAGGCAAGCATCTGGGCTGTGGGCAAACTGCTGCCAGACTCTTTATCAAAATATCCCGGTTGCTGCCTAAGTCTTTATTTTCCTCTGGAACTACATTTTTTGCAGCCATGCTTCCTTCCAGGCTTCTACTAAAATGGCCCCTTAAGCTCTGCTTACAGTAGTCAACAGCTTTTCTAGCCCAAAGTTCCAAAGTCTTCCACATTTCTCCAAACATCCACATGGTCAGGTTCTTCACAGCCAACAGCCCACTCTCTGGTACCAAATTACTGTATTAGTTACTTTTCTGTTGCTGTGATAAAGCACCATGACCAAGGAACTTATAAAAGGAAGAGTTTATTTGAGCTTACGATTGGCGGTTCCAGGGAATTAAGAGCCCATTGTGGCAGGAGGCATGGCAGCTGGATCTGGAGCAGGAAGCCAAGGGTCACATCTCTCAAAGAGCACAGGAAGCAGAGAGCGCAACTGTAGACCACGAGGCTTGTTAAACTCACTAAGCCTGCCCGCAGTGACACACTTCCTCCAGCATGGCCACACACCCCAAGACCTCCAAAAACAGTGCCACCAACTGAAGACAAACGTCTGAATACCTAGAGCCTATGGGGGACAGTCATTCAAACCACCACATCAGATAACCAGAGATCTTATGGGACAGGTCTTACAAGTTCTTGCCTCAAGCCACACACAAAGTTTCATTCCCACAAGTGGAGAGAAATTCTTCCAATAAGAAAGCAGACGCCGGGTGTGGTGGTGCATGCCTTTAATACTAGCACTTGGGAGGCAGAGGCAGGTGGATCTTTGTGAGTTCAAGGCCAGCCTGGTCTACAGAGTGTGTTCCAGGACAGCTGGGGCTACAGGGAAACCCTGTCTCGAAAAGACCCCCAAAAAAAAGAAAGAAAAGAAAGCAGCCATGTGCTGTGCATGGCCTGCATGCACAGCAACTAAGGACTGGGTTCACCTGCCTGGTCAAGAGGACTTGGGCAGGGTGGCATTGCTCAATGGTAGCTTAACAGAACAGTGGGAAAGGGATTTGAGGATACAGGAGGTACCGTGTCTCACATCACCTCTGAAAGGAGGGAAATGATGGAGCTGGTGAGAAGTAACCATCTTACCCCACACCCCACACCCTCCTTTAGGCTAGAGTGGTTGCCTTGGGGTGGGTATTAAAGGCAGTATCGGCATGGTGAGCTAGCTGTGCCCAAGAGGGAGCTTGGAAGCAGGAGTCGGCTCTGCCATGGCTCCCCTTCCATGTTCAATTATTCCACTGCTGAAGATGTGGGCTGAGTGGAAAAACATCTTCTGTAGATCAGGAACAGCTGAAGAAGAACTTAATAGAGTTGTCAAGGACAGCAGTTTCATCTCCAAAGAAAGGTGACACTAGGCAGGTAGAGCATCCCTCTGGGACTGGTTTTAATGATCTTCTACCTTTGGAGTCATTATTGTCCAGAACAGTGAACCAGCTTCCTGAGGGAAAGCCTTGTCCCTGGGATTGGTGCTTGCTTTCTTCAAAAATGAGTTTTGAGCCTTTGGAGAATCAAAGCAGTCTCTGGTATTTACAATACTGCCTCACTGTCCAGTAGCTAAGTGTAGTCTAATTCTGACAGATGGCTCTCCAGGGAAATGTTCCTTCAGTTTGGATTATGCTGAAATGCTCTAATTAAGGGAGTCTAAATAAACATGGTGGGGGGTGAGAGGGAGGGGAGCGAACTGTTTCTTAGGAAGCTGTTTTGGAAAACAGCCATGTTTGCAGTCTTTATCTCCCAGCCCCACACCCCACAACATGGAGAATCTAGGCCACTGCTCTGCTAAAGACGGGAAACTCTGCATCAGTGGCCAGTCAGGCTTCATTTCCTGAATAGTATTTGTCTCTCCACCTCATCCCCATCTGGTTTCCTCCTTGGTTAACTGTTGTGGGTGAAATGTCCAGAATCCATGTTAGCATTAAGAGAAGGTTGACTGTCTTTTTAAAAATTCTAACTGACCTATAAATTCAGCTGTGATACATCACTAACATTTTTCTTAGGAGTCTAGTATTTTGGTTTTCAAGCTCTTTGACTCTGAAAGGTACTCTGGATGATATCTTTGCCCATTCCTTCTCCCTCCCTCCCTCCCTCCCTTGTTCTTTTTCTCTTTCTTCCCCTCCCATTCCTTCATTTCCTTGCTAGGGGTTGAACTTAGCCCAGCACATGCTGTATAACTGAAGCACCTGGAGCCCGCCGTTGTATTTCCCCCATCTCTGTCTCTGTCTCTGTCTCTCTTCTGTTATGTTTGAGGCCTAAATCACTATAGGGAAAAGAACATCCTCACTTCAGATACCTAAAGATGGATTTTTGCATAAGTGCATTCAGAAAAATTTACTTTGGAAGTCAACAAGTGACTTTTAATTTAGGAAGTGACTTCTAGTTGTATCTAAGGGACAGATAGCAAACAATAAATTGTACAGATAATTACATGTGTGACTGGAGCTGTGAGTGCTCTAGGCTGAACCTAAGGTGGCATGGCACATGAGAGGAGTGCTTGGAGGAAATAATATTAAAGACTACAGTGTGGTTTAGGTGTTTGCTTGGGTAAGGGCAGAATCCCAGGCAAAGAACTGGACATGGAAAAGCCCTGAAGCAGAAACAGTTCCAAGTCCAGCAGCAGGTGGTACAGGTGATTAAAAAGGAGAAAGGTAAAAGGAAGATAAACCTGAAGAACTCTGTCAGGAACAGTAAGTAGGGTCTTGTAGGCAAGATCAAATGTTTGGGTCTTTCTGAGTAGTTTTGAAAGATTTTGAGCAATACACTTATATATATAGATTTATCATCTTAGAAGATTTATGTGGCTATAGTGCAGGATGGACTTATGGTCTGAGAGGGAAAGGCAAGGAGAGAGATGATTTTTCACACTAGCATGATGGTAACAAACATGGAGAAGAGTAGCAGATTCCAAATGTATTTCAAAGCAGTCTTATTGAGGAATAATTGGCAAACAGTAAACTGTATAAGTTTGAAGTATGACAATGCTTGACATGTGTATATATTTGTGAAGCTGTCTTCCATAATCAAAATAATGATCATATCCATTATCCTAAAACTCACTCGTGCCCCTTTGTAACCTCTGTGCTTCCAGTGCCTGCCACCCACCTCCAGACCCCCAAGCAATTGGGATCTCTTTTGGGTTCTTCCAAACAGAATAATTAATATGAGGTTCATCCATTTAGATATGGACATCCATCATTCCATCCTATGCCTGAGTACTAGTGCATTTGCACAGATAGCCTCACTGTTGGCTTATCCAGTTCCTCACCAATTTATTTTCAGTTATATATAAAGCTGCTGCAAGTATCCTGTGGGTTTAAGGGACAGACAAGAGCCTCAATACTGAGTTAGATACCAGGTGTTAGCTCTCCATTCTGCATATCTTCTGTTTTAAAATTTTTTAATTTTTTAATTTTTTAAGGATTTACTTTTTATGTATATGAATGTACTGTCTGCATGTAGGTTTGTGCACCATGTTGTGCAATGCCTTGGAGGTCAGAAGAGGGTGTCAGATTCCCCTGGAACTGAAGTTAAAGGCAGTGCTCAGCCGCCATGTGGGTGCTGGGGATCGAACCTGGGTCCTCTGCAAGAGCATTCCACGCTCTTAACTGCTAGGCCATCTCTCCAGCCCCTATTTGTTTATTTTTTAAGGGATTCTACAATATAAGAGCACAGTTGTTTTCAGATCACATTAACCTTGCTCAGTTTGCCATACAATTAGGGAATTGGTGCTAGCATCCACAAATGAGGGATACCATTCATCATTTGTTTTTCTGGGACTGTGTTACTTCACTCAACATATCTTCTAGCTCCATTCATTTACCTGCAAAGTTCATGGAGCCATCTTTCTTTACTGCTGCATAGAACTCCATTGTGTAGATGTACCACATTTTCTCTATCCACTCGTCAGTTGAGGGGCACTTGGGTTGGTTCCAGCTCCTTGCTATTGTGAAGAGAGCTGAAATAAACATGGCTGTGCATGTATCTCTGCAGTAAGATGAGTCTTGTGGATACATACGCAGGAGTGGTATGGCTGGGTCAGGTGGCAAGTTCATTCCAAGTCTTCCAAGGGTTCTCCACACTGCTTTCCATAGTGGCTGTGCAAGTTTACATTCCCACCAGTAGTGGATGAGTGTTGCCCTTTCCCCACAACCTCTCCAGCACTTGGTATCATCTGTTTTCTTGATCCTAGCCAGTCTTATTGGAGTAAGATGATATCTTAAAGTGGTTTTAATTTTCATTTCCTTAATTATTAGCAATGTTGAACACTTTTTAAGATGTTTCTCAGCTATCTCTAATTCCTCACTTGTGAAGTCTCTGTTCAGCTCTTTGCTCCATCTCTTGAGTGGGTCATTTGCTTTCTTTCTTCTTTGTTTTTTGAGTAGTTTATATATTCTGGAAATCAATGCTTTGTCAGGTGTATCTGCAGTGAAGGTTTCCTCCCACTCTGTGGGATTTCTCTTCACTTCCTTGATTATTTCTTTTGATGTCCAGAAGCTTTTGAGCTTAATGAGGTCCCATTTGTCAATTGTCGACCTTAATTCTTGTGCAGCTGCTGTCTGATTTAGGACGTCTTTTCCTATGCTTATGTCTTGTAGTCTGCTGCCAACTTTTTCTTCTATCACCTTCAGAGTTTGGGGTTTCATGTTGAGGTCTTTGATCCATCTGGAGTTGACTTTTGTACAGGGCGAGAAGTAGGAGTTTAATTTCATTCTTCTACAAGTGGTGATACAGTTTTGCCAACACCAGTTGCTAAAGATGCTGTCTTTCCTCCATTGTGTCTTCTTGGCCCCCTTGTCAAATATCAGGTGGCTAAAATTATATGTGCTCAAGTTTGGATCTTTAGTTTTGTTCCATTGGTCAACAGGTCTGTTTTTGTGCCAGTACCAGGCCATTTTTATGAGTATAGCCCTGTAGTATAGTTTGAAGTCTGGTATAGAGATCTCCCTGTATTGCTCTTTTCACTCAGGGTTGCTTTGGCTATTTGGGTCTTTTGTTTTTCCAAATGAAATTAAGGTCTTTTTTTCCCAAGCCTGTGAAGAAACTCTTGGAAATTTTAATTGGGATTGCGTTAAATCTGTATAAGAGTTTGGGTAGGATGGACATTTTTACTATATTAATTTTCCCAATCCATGAGCATGGGAGGTTTTTCTATCTTCTGATATCTTCTTCAATGTCATTCTTCAGGGATTTAAATTTTTTTGTAGAGATCTTTGGTGTCTTTGGTTAGGTTTGTTCCTAGGTATTTTATTGTTTTTGAGGCTATTGTGAGTGGGAAGGTCTTCTCGTATTCCTTCTTCAGTTGCTTATTGTTTGTGTAAAGAAAGGCTACTGATTTTTCTAGGTTAATTTTGTATCCTGCCACACTGAAGCTGTTAATCATTTCTAGTAGTTTTCTTGTGAAGTTTTTAGCATTCCTTAAGTAAACAATCATATCAGTAAAAAGGGGTAGCTTGACTTCCTCTTTTCCAATTAGAACTTCTTTAATTTCCTTTTCTTGCCTTATTGCTCTAGCAAGTGTTTCAAGCACTATATTGAAGAGGAGTGGTGACAGGGGGCAGCCTTGCCGAGTTCCTACTTTTAAACAGAATGTTTCTGTCATTTCCCCATTTAGGATGATATTGGCTGTGGGTTTCCTGTATATGGCTTTGATTACATTGAGGAATGATCCCTCCAATCCAATTCCCTCTAGGACTTTAAACATGAAAAAAACCGAGGACAATGAAACAATTCTGAAAGTAGGGCAAAGTTAGAGCCTGATTGTAGGACTTAAAAAATCTGCAATATTCCAAACACTGGAAGTGGAGCAAAGGTTAGATAAATAGAGCAATGGGAATAAAGAATCCAGAACAGAATGTATGATCAACTGACTTTTCAAATGTAAAAATGGCAACTAGATGGATCTCCTATAGTCTCTCTGGGAGATGTTGCTAGAAGATTTGGACACCTCATTTAAAAAGGACATCAATCCTCACCTCGTATTATATTCACTTATTAAAATGAACTCAAGTGGATCAAAGTCACAAATGTAAGAGGCATGAAGCTCTGCAGGTCAAACTTGATTTTCATAGAGACCCTAAGATGTTGGAGATGCCATAGCCATGACACATCTGCTGTATACAGGGAATGGTGCCATCCCAAGAGAGTGATAAATGTCGTAGGTTACAAAGCAAAAAGGTCTAAGTCAAACTAAAGTCTCATATATTAGACATGGGACTACACAATTTGGTGTTTTCCCTTCTGGGTTCTGGTCTTGCTTTTGTCCTGTATTTTTCCCACCATATTCCCATTCCTCCCTTTTGGAATGGGACTATGTATTCTGTGCCATTGTATGTTGGAAGGATATAATTTATCTTTTTGATCTTGCAGGGGCTTACAGTTAGGAAATTGCTTTCAGTCTTGGAAAAGGCTTTGGACTTTTGAACAGTGTTGAGATTGTTAAAGACTGTGGGAACTTTTTTTTTTTTTTTGTCTTTTTCGAGACAGGGTCTCCCTGTAGCCCCAGCTGTCCTGGAACTCACTGTGTAGACCAGGCTGGCCTTGAACTCACAAAGATCCGCCTGCCTCTGCCTCCCAAGTGCTAGGATTAAAGGTGTGTGCCACCACGCCTGGCTAGACTATGGGAACTTTTAAATTTAGACTAAATGGCTGTGAGCCTAGGTCAGGAACTGGAATGTGGTAGTTTAAATGAGAAATGTCTCCCATAGCTATTTAAATACTCCTTCCCAGTTGGTGGCACTGTTTGGGGGGATTTTAGGAGTTGTGGCCTTGCTGGAGGAAGCCTAGCAGTAAGGACAAGCTATGCCAGTTAATAGCTTTGCCCACTTTCAGCTTGCTTCTCTCTGCTTCCTACAAGTGCTTGAAGAAGTGAAGTCTCAGCTTGCTGTTTTGGCCACCTCCTCCCCACCATGATGGACTCTTACTTTCTTGAACTGTAAACCTAATAAACTCTTCCTTAACCCTTCCTTTTTACCTCCCAGTTAAGTACCTCCATTTTACCCATTTCATCCTTGGTAACACCTGTCTCCTACTATCTCTCTCAGGCTCTTCTTTCCCATTACCTCCATGGTTTCTTCCCATTTTCCTGGCTCCTGCAATTGAACATTAATCTTTTTTTTTTTTTTTTTTTTTTTTTTTTTTCTTTTTGAGACAGGGTCTCCTTGTAGCCCCAGCTGTCCTGGAACTCACTCTATATACCAGCCTTGAACTCACAAAGATCCACCTGCCTCTGCCTCCGAGTACTAGGATTAAAGGCATGTGCCACCTCGCCCAGCCGAACATTACTAATAATTACTAATAGCCGAATATTGCAGATTTTTTTAAGTCCTACAATCAGGCTCTAACTTTGCCCTACTTTCAGAATTGTTTCGTTGCCCTTGGTTTTTTGAATTTCAGTATATATATTCCATAATCAGCTTATCCATACTTAATCTTTTTGGAGTTTTGATTAAGAGTGCATCAAATATAAAATCAACTGAAAATCAAAATTTTAGAAATTCTGCATCCTCCAAGTCACATTTAGTCACATCTTCTTAAGTTCCCTCCACAATGGCTCTCTGGTTGTTAATGTTTCTTCTTCCTGGTGCTCTAAGCTGTAAACTGAGCTCTCTGTAGACTCCCAAGTCATTTCCCCAGCTGAGCAGGCCCTCTAGTCTCTGCTAGGGTTCCCTCCTGTCTGTGTGCTGGGTCTTGGAAACTGTCGGTGAGCTGGGCCATCACCGGATTCATCTCCTTCATCACCCAGTTTTCACCATTTCTTCACTGACTGCTGTGTTTTAGAAATCCTTGTGTCATAAAGTATGTGTTTGTTCCCTCCCTCCCTCCCTCCCTCCCTCCCGGACTGATTTCTTCTCATACTTGGCAAAAATGAGTAATGGATGGTCCTCCTAAGGGGAGGTGTTGTGTAGAGGTGCTCTGACCTGCAAAAATAAATATGGCTTTACCATATTTACCTTTTTTTCTGTGAAGCATATAAGTATGAAAAGAAAACGTCAGGGCTAGCAAGATGGTTTAGCAGGTAAAGCCACATGCCACCAAACCTGACAGCCTGAGTTTAATCTCTCAGTCTCACATGGTGAAGGAAGACAACATATCCTCAAAAAGTTGTCCTTTGACTTCTGCATGTAAGTGGACACACACATACACAAATTTTACAAATACACAAAACACTTATATTTTCTAGGTGTGTATGGTGTGGGTTTTTGTTTGGGTGGATTTTTCTTCTTTTTTTTTTTTTTAGGATAGAGTCTCCATGTAACCCCAGCTGGCCTGGAACTCATTGTGTGGGTCAGGCTGGTGTCAGATCCATCTGCCTCTGCTTCTTGAGTGCTGGGATTAAAGGCATGTACCACCATGCCCAGCTTGTGTGTGTGTATGAAAAGTAGGTGAGTATACTAAGCTGAAGCCTGACATGGAAATGCAAATTTGCAAGTTATCAACATATGCTATTTATACTATTTGGACAATAGATGCTGATGAAATAACTTAATATTAGATTATAGAGTGTTAGAGGAAGCAGGTGGGGGCTATAGTCCTGAAAATACTAACTGGAAGAGACCTTAAAGTAACCAGAAATGGGACAGCCTGCGAGGTAAAATGGCTGATTGTACTATGGAAGTCACTAGAAATACGTTTTTAAGACAGCTGCACTGAGAGTAATTAAGAAAGGCTCCTTCCTTGGCCTCTTGATGATGGACTGTAACCTTTAAGCCAAATAACCACTCCCCCAAAAGAAAAGAAGAACCCACTGGAACTTGTAACTTGAAAGTTGGTTACTCTAGTAAGAGCCTCAAGGACAAATTCCAGATGAAGAGAAAGAGGGACTGAAATTGGGGAGGGTTTTTTCCAAGTGGGTAGGGACTAGACACTTAAAATGATGGGCGATAAGAACAGCCTGGGGAGAGGACAGGCAGCAGCAGAGGAGGCTGGGACTGGGAACCAAGTGGAGGAGAACAGGTGAGATTCCACATGGAGCTGCTGAGCTCACTTTTGATAAGAGTCTTCTGCCTCGTGTCCTAGCAAGAAAGGAGAAGAGCAACACAAGTGCAGATGTATTTATACATCCACAGAAGTTAAATGCAGTCCAGGCGATGTGTCTGTCTTCTCTCTAAAGAAGTCAGGGCTGTAGACTTAGATTTAATATGAAGTTCCTCACCTTCAGGGAGCTTATGGTCCTTGTGGGTACTGCTCTTGTGGTTTCTTTGATATAACTACTAAATCCCTCTGTTTTGTTTTGTTTTGTTTTGTTTTGCTTTTGGTCTTTTTGAGACAGGGTCTCCCTGTAGCTCTGGCTGTCCTGGAACTCACTCTATAGACCAGGCTGGCCTCAAACTCACAGAGATCCGTGTGCCTCTTCCTCCCAAGTGCTAGGATTAAAGGCATGCGCCACCACGCCCGGCATTTATTTATTTCTGTGTGTGTATCAGTGTGCACCCGTGTCGTGCAATGCCGCGGAGGTCAGAAGAGGGTGTTGGATTCCCCTGGAACTGGAGTTCTCCTGGAATTGGAGTTTCAGATGGTTCTCGGCCGCCATGTGGGTGCTGGGGATCGAACCCGGGTCCTCTGTAAGAGCGGTCGGCGCTCTTAACCACTAGGCCATCTCTCCAGCCCCATCTACTTTGTTTTTTAAATTGAAGGCGGTGTAGTTCCATCAAACTTTATTATTATTTTTTATTTATTCATTTATTTATTTTTTTGGTATTTTTGAGACAGGGTCTCCCTTTTAGTCCCAGCTGGCCTGGAGCTTGCTCTGTAGACCAGGCTGGCCTTTAACTCACAAAGATACACCTGCCTCTGCCTCCCAAGTGCTAGGATTAAAGGTGTGTGCCACCACACCCAGCCCTATTTATTATTTTTTATGTGTATGAGTGTACTGTCTGCATGTAGGTCAGTGCACTCGTGTTGTGCAATGCGGTGGAGGTCAGAAAAGGCCGTCAGATTCTCCTGGAACTGGAGTTAAAGACGGTTCTTAACTGCTATGTGGGTGCTGGGAATCGAATCCGGGTCCTCTGCAAGAGCAGTCAGCACTCGTAACCGCTGAGCCATCTCTCCAGCCCCTAAATCCCTCTACTTTTTTTTTTTTTTTAAATCCCTCTACTTTTACAAAAGGGTTCTGCTGTGTAATGCTGGCAGGCTTGGGACTTGCTGTGCAAACCAGTGTGGCCTCAAACTTGCTTCCTTCTCTGCCTTCAAAATACAAGGGTTATAGGCATGTACCACCCACCATAAGTGGCTTCAAAGTAAGACCTTTAAAACTTTAGAATGTATTCTACTTTTAAAAAGTAATGTTAGCTTTTTCCTTTACTAAGTAATCTGCTCAATTGAAAAAAGAAAACCTTAAAAATAGAAGAGCAGATCATTCTGAAAGTCTTCCATAATCTCTCTATCCAAATATATCCATTTTTAAAGTTCTGTCTTTCTGGATGTTGTCTCTGTCCACAGAGCTTCATTTGCAATTTATATGTGGTTCAGATACTCTTGCTTCTTTACTCGTGGACTGAACAGCAGGTCAGGTCTTGGTTCCCTTCCCAGCCAAGCAGCCCCAAACAATTAGAAGTCCTGCACAGCCTTCAAAGGAGCTCCCTTGCTTTCCTCTTTGGAGGCTGATCACTGTTTCTGGAAGAGAAGCTGGCACTGATCGGTTAGCCAATACTGGATTCAGATGGTCTGCATCATGCCATTCCAGTCAGAGCAGGACAGTGTTCATCTGACCTCAGTGGACACTGCATGACATTAGTGCACTTATATATACATGGCGGCAGTACACTCATACACATAAAATAAAACCAGGTATGGTGGTTCATGCCTTTAATCCCAGCACTCAGAAGGCAGAGGCAGGTGGATCACCGTGAGTTCAAGGCTAGCCTTGTCTACATGGCTTGTTCTAGGTGAGTTGGGGGTACAGGGAGACTCTGTCTGAAGAAGACCAAAGAGGGGGAAGCAAAGAAAATATTTTGGAGCTACAGAGATGGCTCAGCAGGTAAGAGTCTTGGCTGTTCTTGCAGCAGAGTACCTGAAGTTGAGTCCCAGCACCCACATGGTGACTAACAACCATTTGTAACTCCAGTTCCAGGGGATGTGATGCCCTCTTCTGATCTCTGCAGGCATTGAACAATGTGGATGTACTTAGATGCATGCAGGCAATATATTCGTACACATAAATTAAAATACAAAATATTTTGTAAAAAGAAAGAAATGACATTGAGTACTCAGCTAAATGGGTTATTTTGTGGGAGTTTGCAAGATAAGAATGTTTTAAAAATCAGACAGTGGAGGCCTGGTGTGCTGGATAGCTTTAGTGTCAACTTGACACACCTGGGTTGAGGGAGCCTCAATTGGGGAATTGGCTCCATTGGATTGGCCTGTGGCCACATCTGTGGAGTATTGTCTTGATGGTCAAGCAATGTGGGAGGGCCCATCCCACAATGAGTAGTGCCACCCTGGGCAGGTTGTTATGTACTGTATAAGAAGGCGGGCTGGGCATGAGCCAGGGGAGAAAGCCAGTAAACAGCATTCCTCCATGGCCTGTGCTTTAGCTCCTGCCTCCAGGTTCCTGCCCTGAGTTCCTGCCTTGGGCTCCCTAAGTGATGAACTATGANAACAGCATTCCTCCCTGGCCTGTGCTTCAGCTCCTGCCTCCAAGTTCCTGCCCTGAGTTCCTGCCTTGGGCTCCCTAAGTGATGAACTATGACCCAGGAGATGTAAGCTGAATAAACCCTTTCCTCCCCAAGTTGGTGTTGGTCAGAGTGTTTTGTCACAGCAATGAAAGACAAACTACAACACCTGGCTTATGAACTGTCAGAGGAAGGTTGGAGGGTCCCTGAAAGACTCTATTTGGAGTATTTGTGTGATATTAAGAATCTATGGAAGTGAAACCTTTGCTTTGCTGGAACAACTAATGCTGCATAGCTGGGGCTGGAAAATCAGCTGTGATTAAGACAAGAGCAGCATTATTGAGGTGAAATCTTCTGGGAAGTATTTCCTCAGGGTTAGCACATGGAAGTTGTGGTCCAGAGAGGGCCACGTTGCTTCTCAAGCTGGAGACAGAACTTTGCAATGTGCTAGTGCCTCCCCTAAAGTATTGGTTCTGGTGGAAGGAAAGCTGTAGGATTGAAGGGGTCATAGAGAGAATCTGAGGCATGGCATCGTGGGAAGCCATTAGTGAAGGTACAGCCTCAGTTTCAGGATACTGGAGGTGATGTGACCGTGAGATGACCATCAAGGGCAGAGGCACATGTGGACTGGAGCCTGCCTGAGCCTATGAGACAAGCTTTGTGTGCTGTGGATGGCAGAGCCAGAGAAGTAGAGCTGCCCAGGCCCTGTGGAGCCAGAAGATCATGGCTGAGTCCTAGACATTCAACACTGAGCTGTTTACACAGTTTGGTTTTGGTTTTGCTTTGATCTGATTGTATGCTGGCTCTTCTCTCTTGGAGGAAGAAGCATTTAACTTATTTTTCATTTTGCAGGAGTCCACAGTTAAGACACTTTGGGCTATTTTAAAAAGGCATTAAGCTTTTAAAATATTGGGATTTTTAAAGACTCTGTGGGACTTTAAAGTTGTACTGTGTTTTATATTGTGATACTAATATTAACATGAGATCTTGGGGAAAATTTATGGTTTCATTGTGTTTGTGTGTGTTTGTGTGTCAAGCTGACAAGGGTTTGGTTGTCAATTAGTTTCAGTTAACAACTTGAGACACCTGGGAAGGGGGAATCTCACCTGATGAATTTCTTCTATCAAGTTGGCCTGCAGGCATGTCTTCCACACATTTCTTGATTGTAGGAGGGCCCAGCCCACTTTAGGTGATATCACCTTGGGCAGCTGGTCCTGGGTTGTCAGGCTGAGCATGGGCCAAAGGTGCAGTCCAGTAATCAGGGTTCCTCCCTGGTCTCTGCTTTAGTTCCTGCTTCCACATCTCTGCCTTGAGTCATTGACCTCAGTTCCCTCAAAGAAAGACTGCAAGCCAAATAAACCCTTTCCTCACTAAGTTGTGTTTGGGCAGAGAGGATGAAAAGCAGAACAGAGTGAGTTTTGATGTCTTGCCATATACAGGTGCCATTCAAGACCTCAGTGAAGACAGAGCTTTGGGGACTTGGCCAAGGGCTGCTAAAAGCAGTCCCAGTGCTGGGCACTCGGTTGCTGGTAGAAACTGAAAAAGCAGAACTAGGAAGACAGCTCAGTCAGTAAAGTGCTTCCTGGATAAGCACAAGGACTTGAGTTCAGTCCTTGGCACCCACATGAAAGGCTGGGCTTGGCAGCTGAACTTGTAATCCTACCACTGGGGAGGTTAAGACAGGCAGATCTCTGGGGCTCGCTGGCCAAACATTATAGGTCCATTGAGAGACTTTGTTTCAAAATTAAGGTGGGGCTGGAGAGATGGCTCAATGGTTAAGAGCACTGGTTGTTCTTGCAGAAAATCCAGGTTCAAAGCCAAGGACCTACATGGTGGGATCCAACATCACCTCCTGTCCTCCATAGGCATTGCACGACATGGGTGCACTTACACACATGCAGGCGTAACAGTCATACACATAAAATAAAATTTAAAAATAAATCAAAAAACACAAAACAGGCCAGGCATGGTAGCACACGCCTTTAATCCCAGCACTCAGAAGGCAGGGGCAGGTGGATCTCTGTGAGTTCAAGGCCAACCTGGTCTACATAATGGAGTTCCAGGTCAGCTGGGGCTAACGGAGGCCTTCTCAAAAAGACAAAAACAATAAAATTAAATTAAATAAAAAAGGTGAACAGCTTTTGAGGAATGTCACCCAAGACTGACTTTGGGCTTACACACACACACACACACACACACACACCCCTCCCTGAAGGAGACTATGGACCTCAGGAAGGCTGGCTCAGTAGCATTAGAGCAGCAACAATTCTATAAGAAGTAAACTGACAGCTGGGCGTAGTGGCTCACATCTTTAATCCCAACACTCTGGAGCAGGGGCAGGGGGAGGTGGAGCTCTGCGCATTTAAGGCCAGACAGGACTATATACTGAAATCCTGATCATAAAAAAAAAAAGCAAACTGACTCTAACTGCATTTATTTTCCTCTTACCATGGAGCAGTGAAAGATTTATACTGTCCTAATGGGAAACCTGCCCTAATACCTAGGCTTTAAGTTTTCTATTATTTGATACTGTCAGAATTAAAAAGCATTCTATCTTCATTAAAGAAGTCTTCCATATGGGCCATTGAATGTTTAATAATTATCGTGTGTTCACATTCTCAGAGGGAAAAAAAACAGTTAGGGGACCTTCTTCTCCACAGATATGCACAGCTCCAGGGAGCCACCTGAGAATCGTGTGTTAACCCCTGAACCAGTTTCACCACCCTCCTCAGTCTGTTTCCAAAAAGAAATGTCACCAGATGGCCCTGCAGATGTCACCTGGCCATCAGCACGGCTTTACTCAAAACAGGGGCAGTGCTAGAGACTCCATCTACTCTGTAGTTCATTCTCTTCATTTCAGATCAGTTTGAGCTCCTGAGACTACAGTGATTTCCTAACAAACTGGGTCAGGCAGCAAGATCATAGTCCTGTAGCATGGAAGAGGGTCCCACTGACTCACAGATCCTGAAGAATTCCCCCTCTCAGCGTTCACTGCCCTCTGCTTCATGAACTGCCCGCTCACTGTGAATTCTTAATGCTGTGAGCTATTTCTGGCATTTAATCCCTTCCAGGTATCAGAGCCATCAGCCCTCCTTTTATAAAAAAATCTGTACTTTCAGATTGTAGGTGGGTGGCATTTAGGAATTCAGCTTATCCTCTTAAGTATTTCTCTTGCACTGCCTCTAACATGTCATAGCCACCCAGCTTAAGGCTTCATGGCTCTGGTCTGTGTGTTTCTCCATTCTAGCAGTTTTTTAGAAATAGCTGAGGTTGGTTTGAGTGATCTCAGAAGAAAATTAAAAGGAAGCTGATGTCCACCAGTTGAGGAAGTTTCAGGGCCACAGCTGGGCTACAGTGCAGATGGGCTCTCAGGCAGATGGTCCACACACCCAGATGGGGCTCTGAGCTGCCTTTACTTGTCAAGGAAGGGCTTCTAGAAGTATCTAAAAATTCACAGCTAGGTTTGGAGTAGGAAATTTCAAGTTCAAATCCTCTTCCAGAGTTGCCAGGACAGCACAGCTGGGATTGTTTAATGCATCCAGAGTGTCTGTTTGGGATGATGAGGTTAATGGAGAGGAGAGTGCTAGTGGCTGCAGTGGGAATGTGCTTAATAGCCACTGGACTGCACACTGAAAATGGTGAAAGCGCTGACTCTGCCACAATGAAAAACATGAAATACACACACACAACAAACCTCCTCAGTTTCTCAGATCCCAGCCCCATCACCTTGCCAGTATCTGCTTACAAAATCCACCTTTAAAAATGTTCGTTTATTTTTATTTTATGTATATGAGTTTTGCATGGACATATGTAAGTGTGCCTGTGTCCTGCAAAGGCCAGAAGAGGTCATTGGATCCCCTGGAACTAGAGTTACAGATGGTTGTTAGCTGCCATGTGGGTGCTGGAAACCGAACCTGGGTCCTCTGGAAGAGCAGCCAGTGCTCTTAACCACTGAGCCATCTCTCCAGAAGAGGGTGTCGGACTCTCCTGGAACTGGAGCTCTCCTGGAATTGGAGTTTCAGACGGCTCTCGGCCGCCATGTGGGTGCTGGGGATCGAACCCGGGTCCTCTGCAAGAGCGGTCGGCGCTCTTAACCGCTAGGCCATCTCTCCAGCCCCCCACCCATTTTTTTTAATACCAACTCTCAACTCTTAGCACCTGTATGCAAAGTTCTTTCCTGAATGCACTCACCAGAAAAATGAAGCAAACTCTGGATGAACAAAAGTTTCCAGAAGTCCTCCGAATTGTCAAGGAGAGGGTGCATTGAGATGACAGTGAGCCCTTTTGATGGAGCGGCTGCCTGGTGGGGTTTCCAGTTCTGGAGCAGGAAGAAGGGGAGGCCAGAAGAACCCACAGTTCCTCTGTGCCAGAGCTCAGTTTCACTGCTTTTATCTCTGCTTAGTTTACCCAAAAGTGAAATTTATGCTGTATCCATTAATAGGAAAGGAAGCTGAGGTAGATAGGGCCATGGCTTCAGCAGGTTTCCACCATTAGAGGCGCGCTCTAGTATGAATACAAGTTACTTAAAGTCCATGTTCCCAAATCCTTTTTCTTTTTCCATTACACCGCTATACATGCTCTCTTAATGTTAAAGTATACTTACAATTGTTTTGAGGCAAGTTTTTATGTAGCCAAGGCTGGCCTCAAATAAACTGTATAGTGGGAGATGACCTTGAACTCCTGATCCTCCTGCTTCCGCCCCTCAAGTGCTGGGATTACAGGCCTGAGCCAACCATGCCCTGCTTAAAATAGACTTTTAACAGTGCTTGTCAACTAGGATGAAAATATATTTGTGCCCCTCAACTGATGAGTGGATAGAGAAAATGTGGTACATCTACACAATTGAGTTCTATGCAGTAGTAAAGAAAGACGGACATCATGAGCTTTGCAGGAAAATGGCTGGAGCTAGAGGACATCATGCTGAGTGAAGTAACACAGTCCCAGAAAAACAAACGACGAATGGTATCCCTCATCTGTGGATGCTAGCACCAGTTACCTAGTTGTAAGTATTTCCTGTGCACAGCCCCTTGAGCTTTTGTCCAAAGCAGTTGGGAGTGATACATATTGGAAACAATAACAACAACAACAACAGAAAGGACTGCATCAAAGAACTGACTGAAACAGTGAACTTCTGCTCAAAACAGTCAACTTCTACATGGAGAATATTGAGAAAGACTGAAAAAGAGATGAAAAGCCTGTTTGGCAGAATGCATGAGCTCTGGTGGGGTGGGGGGATGGGGGGAGACACGGGTCTAGATTTGATAAAAAAAAAAAAAACAAGATACCAAGCACAAAGGCAGCAGAGGGACAGAACTGAAATGAACAAATGCTAGCAAGAGGCAGTTTAGAGGAAGATGTTACAAAGGATCAATAAACAATTTTAAATGCTCAAAAAAAAAAAAAAAAGAAAATATATTTGTGCCATGATTGGATTCTAGCACACTTCAAAAACCTCTGGCACTTTGTGAGTCAGTCATGCCAATAGGACCCGTCTCCAGTACCTTGCACCTCCATGTCTTGTTTTTGCTGAATCTGAATGCTACATCTGAATGTGAATAAGGAACAGGCTGGCCAGACAGATTTCCAGAGATCTAATCAATAAAAGGTACTAAAGCATCGAGGCGGAAGAAGCTATTAATCAGTAGTCTTTCTGGGAAAACATTACCTATGGTTGGAAACAATACTTTAATAAGCCAATTAAGCAGAGTGGTGACATTTCTGCGTAGCTCAGGTTGCAGTAAGTGCTCATCAACATGTCTGCTGAAGGTGCAGCTCCAGTCAAGCCAGGCTTGAGCTATTTGAGTGGCAGAGGAGGAAAGGTTTCTTGTGGCAAGCCCATCTCCACCAAGCAGATAGTCAGCCTCTCTTCCAATAAGCACTGAGCAGGTATTTAAATGAGATCAGTTTGAAAGAGGGCTAAAGTCATCTCCTGCCTGAACTGCCATGTGCATTGGTCTATCCCACAGGCCATAAATCTTCATCCCTTCCCTCTGTCTCCTGTGTCTCAGCCCAGTTGCCTCATGGATACTTCATGCAGTTTTGTGGCATGGCTAACTTTGCCTCTCTCTGTCTGTCTCTGTCTTTGTCTCTCCCTTCCCATAATGTCACGTTTCTTCCTTTTCTGGCCGTCTTTCAGTTTGAGAGCAGACAAGAAGTGAGCTAAGAAGGAGAAAATAAGAGTTGTGTGCCTTTTGACACTTCTTAAAGGCGAATGATGAGCTTGTAGCTTTTAAGAATATTTCTAAATAATGCATAAAATACTCTAGTGGATTCCTAACCCTGACTCTGTAACCAACCTTCAGTGACAGTCACTTAATGAAGTGCAGTCAGGCAAGCAGTAGTATTGGACCAGTAGTTTTTGTAATAAGTAGGTTTGTTTTAAAAGTACGGTGTCCCTCATTTGTGGATCCTAGTACCAACTCTCTATTTGTAAGGCAAACTAAATAATTCTAAATAATTCTTTTTTTTTCTACTCATCAACTTGCTATGTAATGTAGAAATGTAATATTTTTTCCTTTACCTGCATGCAACTCTACTGTTAAAATGTGAATCCCTAAGCATATTTTCGAATTAACCTATAGTTTATTTTCAGACGTCATAGTTTTGGTATATATGTGGCATATATATATATATATATATATATATATATATATATACATACATACACACACATACACACACATTTTGGAGCAATAGAAATTGGAAGGAACAACAACAAAAAAGACTGAATGAAACAGTAAACTTTTGCATCAAAAAAAAATAAAAAGACTGAGAAAAAGATGCAAGACATGCATGGCAGAATGCATGACCTCTGGCGGGGTGGGAGGCAAGGAAGGGGAATGGGTCTAGACTTGATTAAGAAATGTCGTATGAAATGCACAAAAGTTCAATTAAAATGTAGACACCTTAAAAGCCTTGCTTCCATAGAAATAGCCAGGATTTGGAAGACTGTTTCCTGTGAGTGATTTCTTTTTCTTCTTTGGAAAAAAAAAATTGTTTATCTGTTGCCTGCTTCTCTCCCTCCTTCCCTCCCTTCCCTCCTCTCTCTCCCCCTTCCCTGCCTCCCTCCCTCCTTCCTTCAACCCAGGCTAGCCTCTAACTTTTCATGTAGCTGAAGATGACCTTAAACTTCTGATCCTTCTGCCTCGCCTCCCAAGTGCTGGGGATTGAACAAGCAAGCACTCTACCACCAAGGTTATATTCCCAACCCCCTATTTACTTCCTAATGAAGGAATAACATGAAATTTAGTGAAGAGAAACTAAAAGCTCAATAGTTTCCAAGATCTTTTCACAAGTATTATCCGTGTGTTGTTTGGGGCAGGGGTTACATTTTTGAGAGTCTGCCTTCTGTGCTAATTGACCAGGGATGTGGCTTTCCAGGGTTGAGCTCCCATAGTTGGTGCAAAATGGCCTTGAGGCTATGGGCAGCCTGCCTGATGTTGGCTACCTAATGCCCAGTGCACTGCTGAGGCTGGCCTACTTTTGAGAGCAGCTCTAAGTTACACTGCCCATGTGGAAGCTGCATGTCCAACTGGAACTCCAGACTGCCTGTTCCCGTGCAGAGCCCTAGCCTGTCCTCATTGATTTTATGGGGGGAAAGCATTTCCTTTTGTAAACACCACCTCTTCTCTTCAGTAGGATGATGTAATAGGATTAACGATGCACTTTCCAGAATCCTCATTGATTGGGAAGATGGAAGCAGAAACTTGAGATGAAACTGAGCTATATTTTGTCAACATTTTGCTGCTCTGATAGGCAGAATATTCTCAAACAGTGGGCTTACTTGCAAGACAGGCTGGTGTTTGAATGCCCAGGGCTGGGAAGATTCTGTCTGCAAATATCATCAGGAGTGTGAATGTCAGGTGCGAGAGGAAAGAAGAAGGAAAAAGGAACAAGTTACCAGCAACTCCATTCTGGAACCCGTATAGGGGTGAGCTAGTGATGATTGCTTGGAGGCTGTTTTACAGGAAATAAGGGATATAGGGGAACAGTTAGGGTGGGAGGAAGCAGGTAGAACAGAAGGCACAAGTCTGCCCTCAGCCTGGAGAGGCCCCAGGTGTTAGGTGTGTGTGCTATTTGGCCAAACCCCAACTAGATCAATAGATGATTGACAACCCTGAGGGGTTTTGGAAATAGATATGAGGTATGAGATTTTACCCAGAGCAGAATATTCTCTGCCTCAGGCAGACTTCTGACATACGCATTTCAAAGAAGGTAGGGTTTTTTCTTTTCCTTCCAGGAGCAGCATAGACACATACAGACACAGGAGTTTCTATAGTTTGTCTAGGCAAATAGAGCTAGAGATCAGCATCTTCCCAGCAGTGTAGCTGGGTTTACACAGCATCAAGATCCACAGAAGGTCTAAACTAGTCAGTTGTGTGGCAACTCTCAACATTGTGATCAACAAATGCACTCTATAAAGCACTCACTCACCTTGTTTTTTTGAATGCCAGAGATCTGTAGTTTAAAGTTTGAAAATATATGGTTCCTCTATCACATTATGATCCCAATAACAGAAAAATGAAGTGTCGAGGTAGTGTTATCATTGCTTTCTATTGCTGTGATAATTACCATGACCAAAAGCAACTTTGAGAGGGTTTATTTCCTCTTATAAATAGCAGTCCATTACTGAGGGAAGCAGGAACTCTGTTCAGGAACTGAAGGAGGAAGGACCATGGAGGAATACTGCTTATTGGCCTGCTTCTTCTGGCTTGCTCAGCTACCTTTCTTATTATACCCCAGGCCTCAACTACCTAGGGATGGTACTGTCCACAGCAATCAGCAGTTAAGAAGACACCTCACAGACATGGCCACAGGCAATCTAAGACAATACCCCAGGTGAAGTTGTCTGCCAAGATTAGCCATCACAAGCAGATATTGCTGTTATTTCAGAATAGCCAAGACATCAACTGACCTGTGATGACAGTGCTGAATTTTTGCCTGGTTCTTGAGATTGAAGGATCTTAGTATAAAATGATGTGCTCTCTGTTCCCTGCAGTTGTGTAGTCATTAGGGAAAATAAGGCATACCTAGGAAACAGGGACAAAAGAGTACAGCATAGCATGTATACAAAGATGTGAAAACGCCCGGTGTGGTGGCGCATGCCTTTAATCCCAGCACTTGGGAGGCAGAGACAGGCGGATCTCTGAGTTCAAGGCCAGCCTGGTCTACAGAGTGAGTTCCAGGCCAGCTGGGACTATACGGAGACCCTGTCTAAAAAAAAAAAAAGATGTGAAAAACAGAGAACTGAGCTAGGAGGATGAGAGTCAGGAAGTAGTAGTTTGGTGCTGGTTTCCAGAGAACTTGGTTCAGGTTTTGGGGGGAATGATGTACAGTGGGGTGTAAGAATAAACATTAAGATGTCCACATACATTTTCTCTTTATTTCTCTTCTGTATATGCATATATACATAATTGATATACATATGTATATTTTATTTTATAAGTCAATATGCATACATTAAGGGATGTGCTCCAAACTCCAGCCGGAAGTGTATTTCCTCTTGGCTACATATTCACCCTTCATAGCCTACCCTGGCTAAGCCAAGCTGAGACCTTTAGGGATGTGTTTCCTTTCAGTACCTGAACACTGGGACAATAGGGGGCACAAGTGGCCTTGCAAGGAAGGCTTCTTTGCTTCCTGGTTCTGCTGGGCCCTCCTCTGCCTTCTGAAGGGAGTCCCAGCTTCTCTAAAACCTGATGCTTGGATTCTTTAGTATGGCCAGCTGGGTCAGTGCCAGGCTCTGTACACGGACTCCCTAGGGCTCAGCCCTGCAAACAGAACATAGCACCCAGTGGCTGGCACCATGGTTGCCTCTGATGAGGCACTGTTCCACATGAACAGCTTTTCCTGGCACCTTTATACCAGAGTTCTGGCAAGTGCCACAGGTCAGATTTCCAGTAAGTTTTTATTGGAGGACCCCAGTGATTTCTTTGTCATTCAGTCAATGATGGCTATGCCCTCTCCAACAAGTTCTGAGTCCTCAGCCTGGCAAGATGGAAGATTTCTTCCTGGGAACTCTTGTCAGCATAGTGGGCAATGGCTATTCTTGTGCCTGTTAGAATTTTCCTTTCTTACTTCACTGTACCAAGTCTCTGATATAGGTTAGTAATTCTTCAAGCTTTCCTGTCTGAACTGCTTGACTATTTCTCTCTCCTTAAGTGTACATTGCTAACACACCAATATTTTCTTGATCTGTTTTATTTATATTGTATTTATTTGTATTATATGTATTATAGCCATATATTTATTTGTATTATATTTGTATTGTACTAGTTTTTTTGAACCTGTTAAAACACGCAAAAAATTTGCTAAGGCAAAGATGACTTATGTTTAAAATTGTTTTACATTTGTTTGTTGGGGAGGCATGAACATGGCACACATACAGACGTTAGATTGGGACAACTTGCGGGTGTCTGTTCTCTCCTAGGAAGTGTATCCCATGGACCTAACTGAAGTCACCAGTCTTGGTGGCAACTTGGATGGCATTTACCTACTGAGCCATCTTGCTGGCCTTAAAGTAATATTTTAAATAACTTAATGTAGTTTTTAGCAAATATCTTATGTAATAACATAAACAAAATATGGTATTAATCACAGTAGATAAGTCTGGGGATGAAACTCAGTGGTAGAGTACTTAATTAGCATGCACAAGGCCCTAAGTTTAATTCTCGGCACCACACACACACACACACACACATCATAGTAAATAATGGAGCATTTCCACTATCACTTTGAGTATAATTGAGAGTGCTTTTATTCATCTTTATACTGAATAGACTTTAGAATATTCCTCTCTTTTATTTATTTTGTCATTTTTTTTTTTTTAAGCAGACCTCCCTACTCCTGGGATTACAGAGATGTGCCTCTAGACTGGCAATTTTATTTTTATTTTTATTGATGCTTTGTGTGTTTCATACATCATTTTCCAATTCAGTTCAGGCATATTTCCCTTTCCCTCCCCCCCCATCCCACCCCACCCCATCCCAGATCATGCATTCTGCCATAAGTGTCCTGCATCTTTCTCTCATTTTTTTTTCACTTTTTAGCAATAAGTGATAATTAATGAGTACAAGCATCCCTCATGTAAAACCAATTTGCAGGCTGTTGTGCCCAAACCCCACAGTCCCACCATCCAGCGGGGGGGGGGGGCTTATATGTTCAATCAAGTTGATCAAATGAGTGTCCAGACTATATTGCTGTAGTTTCACCATTCACCCCAATCGCAGCCCTTACATTCTACCACGCCCCCTCTTCCGCAGATTGTTCCCTAGGCTTAGAAAAGGGGCACAGGTGGATGAGAGGTAAAACAGTCCACTCTCTCTGGAGCTGTTGACTTGGACTCTGGTCAATTCTGGCTGTTTCCTTTCATGGGCTGACAGTTTGTCCAGGAATAACCTTTCGATCCTACTAATGAAGAACAAGCAATTAGATATATAGGTATTTAAGCAGCACTAATAGTTATGGTAGGTTACTTTAGCATAGACACATGTTTGGATATGTTAATCCATGAATTACAATTTTCCCCCCTGTTAAATATGACAGGGTCTTACTGTGGCTTATAACATCTCCTAACCTGTAGAGGATGTAAGCTTGTGGCATCAGCCATGGGTTATTTCTCCAAGGGGAGAGCCAATAGCCAATTAGATTTGGGATATACAGGCACATGGCTGCCTCTGCTGCACAGTATTTCCAGGCAGGTGAGGTGTAGCTGGTGCTGACGGTGGAGTCTTGCTTGACTCAGGGAGACCCATATTTGCTTTATTGGTTTAGTGGCCTTTGGTAACACTCTCTGGCATTCCAGAGGCCATCTGTACACTTGCATGTGTGGTCTCAATACATCCCTCCCATGTTAACGTCAGGTCTTCGGCAGCAGGGTCTTATTGCCTCTCCTCCTGTAGGTATCCCAACTTAGAGGCAAGGAGCCCTTACCTTTTGTGGGGCCTTGGATCCCCTGGCCAACATCCACCTGGTAGAACAATCCATTGCTGATGTCAGAGCTCCTGTATTAATATATTTTGCCTGAGTGCATAGCCCTAGGACTTTAGTATTATATTTGGTTCTGAACAGAGAGTAATCCCTTCCACAGTTCCCATGTCTAGTAGTCAATTAAAGAAAGCAGTTTTACCGGTTTTATAAGAGATTACCTCTACAATAGTTGTCTCCAATTTACAGTTGGGGAGCGACCTCATCATTGTCATATTTCTCCTTGTTCTATGGGTGGGAAGGCAAGGAAGTCTCTCATATCAGAACCTTTGTGGCACCTAGAAGGTAAGTTTCATTAGGACTCATTATAACTAGTTGTTACATGTAGGATCCACAGAGGGGTTCGATGTTTATGGCAATCTGAGGCTTTTCTTCCTTTGAATGTTCAGACGGGTCAGCCTTTCCGTTGCCACTTTTTGGTACATCCTACTCAATGCAAACCTGTATCTTTTCTTTCTCAGCCGTTAAGTTGGTGACGTTTTGTCCTGTTGGAACAAACAAATCTTTTCCCATAGTTAGTTTTAAGATTTGAATTGCAAGGGTTTGATGAAAAGGTTTCATGTCTTTCTGTATCCCCCCCCCCTTTTTTTAGCGTATGAGTCTCCAGAAGACAGTTGTATTATACATGACTATAGGGTGGAGTCAAGGCACAGATTTCATCAAATTCACCCATGTTGTTTTGGGTGACTATATATGATTAACTTGGGAAGCAAACTTAATTTTTACGTTAAATCATCTTAAAGAGAATGCTACAAGGTGATACTGTACAACAGAGAAATTATAGAGAACATTTGTATGTGTCAATCCCAAAGTTCTTGCTCTACAGATTTTATGTAAAGCAAATGTGGGCAACAGCGAATTATATCTCCATTTAATTCAGATGCATTACCATTTTTATCAGATTCTGTAAACCAATGTTGTTTAATATACACATGTTTACTTTTACTTTTACTAAGTCCTAAAACACCATGTGTCCTGTAGACAGTGTCTAGGCGAAACTGGGTACTTGCTGAGCTCACGTCAATTAAATATGCCTTAATCGAATATACACCCGTGTCCCTCTCCCACCCATCCCCCCTTTCCAATTCACCATTTCAGTCCATTTTCTGATGCAGTCTTTCTGTTGTTCTTTTACTATGCCTCCCTCTCCATGAGAAATATTTATATCTGGGTTGTTGGTACTAGCATCCACATATGAGGGACACCATTTGTCGTTTGTTTTTCTGGGACTGTGTTACTTCACTTAACATAATGTCTTCCAGCTCCATCCATTTACCTGCAAATTTCATGATGTTGTCCCTCTTTACTGCTGCATAGTATTCCATTGTATACATGTACCACATTTTCTCTATCCACTCGTCAGTTGAAGGGCACCTGGGCTGGTTCCAGCTTTTTGCTATTGTGAACAGAGCTGCAATAAACATAGCTGTGCATGTATCTTTGCAGTAAGTTGTGTCTTGTGGGTATATACCCAGGAGTGGTATGACTGGGTCAAATGGAAGGCTCATTTTGAGTCTTCTAAGGGTTCTCCACACTGCTTTCCATAGTGGCTGTACAAGTTTACATTCCCACCAGCAATGGATGAGTGTTCCCCTTTCCCCACAACCTCTCCAGCACTTGGTATCATTCATGTTCCTGATCCTAGCCAGTCTTATTGGAGTAAGGTGATATCTCAGAGTGGTTTTAATTTGCATTTCCTTAATTATCAGAGATGTTGAACACTTCTTAAGATGTTTCTCGGCCATCTCTAACTCCTCCTCTGTGAAGTCTCTATTCAGATCTTTGCTCCATCTTTTGAATGATTCATTTGTTTTCTTTCTTCTTTGTTTTTTGAGTAGCTTGTATACTCTGGAAATTAATGCTTTGTCAGATGTATCTGCTGTGAAGGTTTCCTCCCACTCTGTGGGTCTTCTCCTCACTTCCTTTATTGCTTCCTTTGATGTACAGAAGCTTTTGAGTTTAATGAGGTCCCATTTGTCAATTGTCGATCTTATTTCTTGTGCAGCTGCTGTCTGATTTAGGAAGTCTTTTCCTACACCTATGTCTTGTAGTCTGCTGCCAAGCTTCTCTTCTATCACCTCCAGAGTTTGGGGTTTCACGTTGAGGTCTTTGGTCCATCTGGAGTTGACCTTTGTACAAGGTGAGAGGTAGGGGTTTAATTTCATTCTTCTACAAGTGGTGATCCAGTTTTGCCAGCACCACTTGCTGAAGATGCTGTCTTTCTTCCATTGTGTCTTCTTGGCCCCCTTGTCAAATATGAGGTGGCTGAAATTGTATGAGCTCAGGTTTGGATCTTCAGTTTTATTCCATTGGTCAACTGGTCTGTTTTTGTGCCAGTACCAGGCTGTCTTTATGACTATAGCCCTGTAGTATAGTTTGATGTCTGGTATAGCGATCCCCCCTGTATTGCTCTTTTCACTCAGGGTTGCTTTGGCTATTCGGGGTCTTTTGTTTTTCCAAATGAAATTGAGGATTTTTTTTTCCAAGCCTGTGAAGAAACTCTTGGGGATTTTGATTGGGATCGCATTAAATCTGTACACT
This sequence comes from Rhizomys pruinosus, assembly GCA_009823505.1. Taxonomy (NCBI): domain Eukaryota; kingdom Metazoa; phylum Chordata; class Mammalia; order Rodentia; family Spalacidae; genus Rhizomys; species Rhizomys pruinosus. The sequence continues at coordinate 1,138,033 of VZQC01007452.1, forward strand.
AGTTTGGGTAGGATGGACATTTTTACTATATTTATTTTCCCAATCCATGAGCATGGGAGGTTTGTCCATCTTCTGATGTCTTCCTCAATTTCCTTTTTCAGGGGTTTAAAATTTTTGTTGTAGAGATCCTTGGTGTCTTTGGTTAGGTTTGTTCCTAGGTATTTTATTGTTTTTGAGGCTATTGTGAGTGGGAAGGTCTCCTTGTAGTCCTTCTTCAATTGCTTGTTGTTGGTGTACAGAAAGGCTACTGATTTTTCTAGGTTTATTTTGTATCCTGCCACTTTACCAAAGCTCTTAATCGTTTCTAGGAGTTTTCTGGTGGAGTTCTTAGCATCCCTTAGGTAGACAATCATATCATCAGCAAAAAGGGATAGCTTGACTTCCTCTTTTCCAATTAGAACTCCTTTAATTTCCTTTTCTTGCCTTATTGCCCTAGCTAGGGTTTCTAGCACTATATTGAAGAGGAGTGGTGACAGGGGGCAGCCTTGCCGAGTTCCTACCTTTAAGGGGAATGCTTCTGTCATTTCCCCATTTAGGATGATATTGGCTGTGGGTTTTCTGTATATGGCTTTGATTACATTGAGGAATGATCCCTCCAGACCAATTCCCTCCAGGACTTTAAACATGAAAGGGTGCTGGATTTTGTCAAAGGCTTTCTCCGCATCAATTGAGATGATGGTGTGGTTTTTGTCCTTCAGTCCATTGATATGTTTGATGATGTTTATTGATTTTCGTATGTTGAACCATCCCTGCATGTCTGGTATGAATCCAACTTGGTCATGGTGGATGATTTTCTTGATGTGAGTCTGTATGCGATTTGCCAGAATCCTGTTTAGAATTTTGGCATCTGTGTTCATTAGGGAGATGGGTCTATAGTTCTCCTTTTTGGTTGTATCTTTCCCTGGTTTTGGTAGTAGCGTAATGCTGGCTTCATAGAAGGAATTTGGGAGAAGTCCCTCCATTTGTATCCTTCTAAACAATTTAAGTAGTAATGGTTGTAAGTCTTTACGAAATATTTTATAGAATTCTGCCGTGAATCCATCCGGGCCTGGGCATTTTTTGGTTGGGAGGCTACTTATTACATCTTCGATTTCTTCCTGTACTATTGGTCTGTTTAGGCTGTCGATCTCTTCTTGGTTGAGCTTTGGTGATTCCCAGGATTTCAGATATTCATCCATTTCTTCTAGGTTTTCAAACTTAGTAGAATATAAGTTTTTGAAGTAGTCCCGTATGATTGTCTGGATCTTTTCATTGTCTGTTGTGATATTTCCCCTTTCATCACAGATTCTATTGATTTGGAGTTGTTCCCTCTTTCTTTTGGTTAACTGGGCTAGAGGTCTGTCTATCTTGTTTATTCTCTCAAAGAACCAACTTTTGGATTCATTGATTTTTTGTATGGTTTTCTTTGTTTCTATTTCATTGATCTCTGCTCTGATTTTTGTTATTTCTTCTTGTCTGCTCCGTTTAGGGTTCATTTGTTGTTGTCTCTCAAGTATTTTTAGCTGCAGTGTTAGATCGTTCACTTGTGCTCTTTCTGTTTTTTTAATGTGGGCACTTAGAGCTATAAACTTCCCTCTTAGGATTGCTTTAAGAGTGTCCCATAGATTTTGCTGTGTTGTTTTATCATTGTCATTCAGTTCCAGGAATGTTTTTATTTCTTTTTTTATTTCTTCCTTGACCCACTCATTATTCAGGAGAGTGTTGTTTAGTCTCCATGTGTTCCTGTAGGTTGTAGGGTTTATTCTGGTGTTGATATTGAGTTTTATTGCACTGTGGTCTGATAGAATGCATGAGATTATTTCAACCTTTTTATATTTGTTGAGTTTTTCCCTGTGTCCCAGTATATGGTCTATTTTGGAGAATGTTCCATGAGGTGCTGAGTAGAAAGTGTATTCTCTGGTGTTTGGGTGAAATATTCGGTAGATGTCTGTGAGGTCCATTTGGTGTATTGTGTCATTTAGTTCAGATGTCTCTCTGTTTATCCTTTGTCCTGTTGATCTGTCTAGAGGACTTAATGGGGTATTGAAGTCCCCTAGTATTAGTGTGCTGGGGTTAATCTGTGCCTTGAGATCCTGAAGAATTGTCTTTATAAAGTTTGGTGCACTGATGTTTGGTGCATATATATTTATGATTGTGAAATCTTCATCGTCAATTGTTCCTTTAATAAGGATGTAATGGCCCTCTTTGTCTCTTTTGATTTCTTTTGCTTTGAAGTCTATTTTGTCTGATATTAGAATAGCCACACCCGCTTTCTTTTTGGTACCATTTGCTTGGAATACTTTCTTCCATCCCTTCACCTTAAGTTGGTGCCTATCCTTGAAATTGAGATGGGTTTCTTGTAGACAGCATATAGATGGGTTTTGTTTCCTAATCCATTCTCCCAGTCTATGCCTTTTGATTGGGGAGTTTAGCCCATTAATATTTAAGGTTACAATTGAAAGATGGATGTTGCTTCCTTTCACTTTATTATCCATTTGGACTTCTAGCCTTTGATTTTGCTCCTATGGTTATGTTTTTGTTAGTTTCTTTTCCTAGGTGTTTGAGGATTGTTGCTCCTCTCTTCTGCCCTTTGAATTGCTTCAAGTATTTTATGAAGAGTTGGTTTTCCAGACATGTATTCCATCATCTTGTTTATGTCATGGAAGATTTTTCTCTCTCCTTCAAGTATAGTCGACATTTTTGCTGGGTAAAGTATTCTGGGTTGGCATCCGTAGTCCCTTAACACTGGGAATGCTTTGCTCCATGTTCTTCTTGCTTTCATGGTTTGAGGCGAGAAGTCAGTTGTAATTCTGATGGGTTTCCCTTTGTATGTGACTTGTTTTTCTTTTGTGGCCCTCAGAATTTTGTCTTTGTTTTGGGCATCTAGCATTTTAACTATGATATGGCGTGGGGTGTTTCTTTTCTGATCTTGTCTATTTGGGGTCCTATGTGCTTCTTGTATTTGTATGGGCTTGTCTATTTTTAGTTTGGGGAAATTTTCATCTATTATTCTGTTGAAGATCTGATCAATACTATTCTCTTGAGATTCTTCTCCTTCCTCTATTCCTATGATGCGGAGGTTTGATCTTTTCATAGTGTCCCATATTTCCTGGTTGTTCCACTTTTGTGTATTTTTAAATTTTTCATAATCTTTATTTGAGCTTTTTAATTGTTCTGTGTTATCTTCCAGATCTGATATTCTTTGTTCTGCTTCCTCCATTCTACTTCTGAGGCTTTTTCCTTTCCTTTCTTCTTGATTGAATGAGTGTTCTAATTCCTTTTTCGTTTCATCCTGTGTTTTCTTCAGTACTTCCATTTCCTTTTTGAGGTTCTCAATCTCTTCTTGGTGCTTCTCAATCTCTTCTTGGTGCTCTTTACTTCGTTGGTTGGCTTCCTTTTTCAGTGTTTCTACTTCCTGTTGGAGTTTGTTTTTTTCTCCCTCTAGTTCTTTCTGGAGTTTGCTGGTCTGTTCCTTAGTTCTTTCTGAAGTTTGTCATTGTATCCCTCTAGGTCCTTTTTGAGTTTTTCATTCTCTCTCTTTAGTTCTCTGTATTCCTTATTTTTTTCTCCCTCTTGTTCTTTCTGGAGTTTGTCAATCTGTTCCTTTAGTTCTTTCTGGTGTTTGTCATTGTATCTCTCTATGTCCTTTTTGAGTTTTTCATTCTCTCTCTTTAGTTCTCCGAATTCCTCTTTATGTTTAAGTTCTCTTCATAGGTCTGCAATTATTCCTCTAAGATCTGTTCCTTGGGTCTCCTCCAAGGGGTTCCCATTGTAGCTATCTCCTACAGGTTTGGTAGAGCTTGGTGCAGGATTATCCTCTGCCTTTCCCATGTTGTCCCTTCGTTGTGTCCCTGGTATGTGAGCTTCCCTTTTTTGGTTCAGATCAAAAATACCTTTTCACTATGTTAGTGTATGGTTTTGCTTTCCTCCTTCAGATGCTTTCCCCCCCCCCTTTCTTCCTACTTGTTTATGGAGTATTGATTTGTCTAGTTTTCAATTTTGTAAAGCACTCTTCTTTTCTTGTTCTGAACGTTCTCCAAAAAAACGTCCACTTGGATTCTCACCCATCTCTGGCAGGGGGTGGGGGGTGGGGTAGTATATGCCTGACCTAGCCCGATCCCCAGTAGCCCGCAGAGCACTGACCCAAATCCGCCGACCCTCTGGCCCCAGCACCAAAGAAAGGCGAAGGGTGGTCCTGCCCAGAAGTCCTCAGAGGTAGAACCCCCTAGCTGCAGCCCCGGAAAGAGCCCACCTCCAAAAGTACTTGCCCAAGTGACTTCCGGGCAGCCCGCACAAAGGTGCAGAGCACTGACCCAAATCCGCCGACCCTCTGGCCCCAGCGCCAAAGAAAGGTGAAGGGTGGTCCCGCCCAGAAGTCCTCAGAGGTAGAACCCCCTAGCTGCAGCCCCGCAAAGAGCCCATCTCCCTAGACTGGCAATTTTTTTAAATAACTAAGAGCAGTTATTTGCTTTCCCTGCTTTTTTCCTGAGTACCAGTTACACAACTTTGGGCCAGTGAACTCTTTCTGGTCCCAAGTAATCTGAAACTCATCTTCTTAAACTGGATCACAATACAATAAGGGGTTGTGAGCTGACTGTTGGGGTGGGTTACAAAAGATTTGACAACAGTAAAACTTTTCGGAATACGTAATGACCAAAAATTAACTAAAAACAAACCCATGATAAATCCAAGGTTTTTCTGGCAGTACCATCTGTGTTTCGTCCCAGCACTTCACTGTACCCTTGGATCTGGCCACTTTGCACTGCATGTGCAGTCACACCACAAAACATCAATGAATGCTTGCTAAAACTCCTAGGCTCAGATTCAAGGCTATTATATGTTATAAATTACAGTGTTTTTACTGTGCATACAAAATTTTCTGCTCTTATAGGACCATAATGGTTTAATTATTAATATCATGGACTTAATATTTTCCTACATTAATATATCTTTAAAATGTATTGTGTTGTGGGCTGGAGAGATGGCCTAGCGGTTAAGAGCGCCAACCGCTCTTGCAGAGGACCCGGGTTCGATCCCCAGCAACCACATGGCGGCTGAGAACCGTCTGAAGCTCCAAATCCAGGAGAACTCCAGTTCCAGGGGAATCCGAGACCCTCTTCTGAACTCCGCGGCGTTGCACGACACGGGTGCACAGACTTGCATGCAGACAGTACATTCATACACATACAGAAATAAATAAAAATTAATAAAAAAAATGTGTTGTATTAATTTTAACATTTTTTTCTGTTTAAATACTGACTTGAATTTCATAAAAAGTATCATTAAATCAATCTTGGCTTGAGATTAGGACCGAATTACCAATTTCTAAAATGGCTGTGTATATACTTCTGGCATTCTGTATTCTATATTTATGTAAGTGGCAGTCTCAGCATTATTAAAAACTCAAAATACCAGTCCACACTAAAAAACACTGAAAATACTCTGTGTCCTATAGTATCAAATATTCAGCCAAGATTAATGTTCTGTTGTTTTGTTTTGCTTTGCTTTTTTGAGAAGGGTCTCACATAGCCTAAATTAGCTTCAAACTCTGTGTAGGCAAGGCTGATCTTGAACATTTTTTTAATTTTATTTACTTATTTATTGGTGTTTTTGAGACAGGGTCTCTCTTTAGTCAGCTGGCCTGAAACTCACAATGTAGATAGACAAGGCTGGCCTTGAACTCACAGAAGTCTGCCTGCCTCTGCCTCCCAAGTGCTGGGCTTAAATGCGTGTGCCACCATGCTTGGGGCCTGGTCTCGAACTTATGATCCTCCTGTTTCCACTTCCAGAGCATGACTTCCACTTACAGACATGCATCACCACACCAGGGAAGATTTAATTCTTCATGTGAAAATAATCAAGCACATGCATTTCATTAGTATGCAAATTTGCTTTTGTTTACTTTGTGTGGATACCAAACAATTGCTTAAAAATAAATTTCTTTATGATTTGTCGTCAATAGATATTTCATTGATGGACTTACTTTACATAGCTATATACCAAAGTATAAACATTCCTTGGGTGTAAAGGGATCACAGGTGGAAGCAGTTTAATAAGGTGTGATCCAGGTCATCTCTGTCTTATTGCTGGTCTGGTCCCTATCATGCAGCCATGGTGATTAGCATAAAATGAGCACCACTCTCTTGCTTGAAACACTGTCACTTAGATAGACCAAGCAGCTTTCCAGTAGACCATTTTTTACCTGGTCTCCAGCTTGCAGACAGGAATTTTCTTCCTCCAAGGTGAATCTGAAGTTCAGACCCTAATAGGACCAACCTTTCTCTTCTCCAGTCATGTCTCTTATCATCCCTCACACCACAAACATGCCAGAGTGGGAGAACATATTCTGAAGGCTCTTACTCCAGAGTGTTTCCTGTTGGACCCAGGCCCTGGGTTTGGGCTTCAACTTGACAGGCAGCCCCTTCCTCAGCCCGTCAGCAAGTCATTTGAAGTCCTGCTTCCAGATGCTCTTAGCTGATGGAAAGTCTCCTCTGTTCCTCTTTTTTCTCTGCTTCTCTTTGGCAAGAGGCTGGTCACAGACTGGGCCTACTGTTGTGCTTTACAGTGTGTTCTTGAAGGTGAGTGTGCTATCTAAAGTACATTCATCATCATAACATGGTCCCCTCAACATTCATAAATGCTCTGGTCAGCATGTCCTTCTTGATCTCAGTTTTGTCATAAAGTTAAATACTTGTATTTACCTATGGAGTTGATGTAGAAAATAAGAATCACTGTTTGGACTACAAGAGAGTAGGTATCTCAATAGACATTACTGTTTTTTGTAAGGTCCACAAGGAATGTGGAAGTACATTTCTATATGTTTTCTTCCTATTTCTCTTCTCACAAATTTCCATACCTGACCCTACCAGCAACCTGCTGTGAGAATCCTAGATCTGAGCTTCTTACATGATATAAGGTTTCCAGCTACAGGACATTGGTGTCCTGGATGACCTCCAAGTATGCTGGAATACTGTTTGCCCCTCAGCATTCTGGGAGGCAGGCGTGCTTCCTTCCCCCCAGCTCTGCTTCCTCACCACAATGTATGCTATAGTTAGGGCTTTTCCGTTTGCCACAAAAAGGGCGGGGGGCGGGGCACCACATAGAAATTTTTTCTTCCCCTTTCTCTTCTGGCAATCTTTCTGACTTCAGCCCAGATCCTACTCTTTTTAGTTCTTCCCTTCCTTCCTCCATGTGCTCCTAGTGCAGTCAGTGGCCGAAGCATTGATTAGACACCTAAACCGAGACTCAGCTCTTGCCTGGCAATGTCTCTTACATCTTCTTTCAGAGTTAGAGAATGGAGAGGTGTCACTGAGATTGCTGAAGTTAAACCTCAGAGATCACCTGGTCTAATGAAATACAGAGAAAAGAAAGGAGCCTTGTCAAGGTCAAGTGGAACTTTTTTGGTGTCCCTGGAGCTGAGTGTAGAGTTCTAGCATTCTTATAGGTAGCCCACAAGCATGTTGTTTGCATTTCTCTGCTCATCTTCACCCATTCATACCAGGAGCTCCTGGAGGTCCCATTTTTCCTACGTGACTTGTTCCTGCCATAGTTATCGTGGCCCAGAGTTGATGAGATCTTTCCTATTTGAACCTGATTGGCCATACCTGCCCTTGGCTTTCATTTGAAAACTAACCAAGTTATTCCCAGGGGATGGTCATTTCTTTCCTACTGATCAACTCTCACTTCTAGGCTGAAAACTGACAGTGGGTTTGAGTCTATCTAGGAGTCGAGGTTAGTTATCATTCAAGTCAACAAATGGACAAGAACCCATCAAAGGATAGAAGAACCATTTCCAGTTACCTGAACCCCAATTATAGCCCTGGAACAGAAACAGATTAATCTATCAATTGCACTTTAAAATTAGAGTTGTTTTACTAGCTCTTGAAGTTTGATGTAGTGACATTCAGCATCCAGACTACTACTTCGGTATGATGGCCACTTTGGAATTTCAGTGAGCAGTTACAGCAAGGTTGTGTCCTTGGCAACCTTTGTCTCTCATAGGGACTCTTCCTCTCTTCTGCATCTGACCTGGTGGTCCAGCCTCAGGGAAGGATGAGGAAAGGATGCTCTAATGCATGTTACTCCCTGCCTTTTACTGCTGATGCTCCCTTTCTCTTTACAGTTTAATCACTTACACCTCTCAGACTTGGGAATATTTGAGATAGTAACAGAAGGTATTTTTTGAGCCTTCTGAGTCTCCTAAAGACAGCTGTACACTTTACAGTAGTTGCAATTCAAGAGAATCATGACCATCATTGGTAGAAGCTCCTCTTAAATGCTCTGTTATTTAAAAAATAATCATCTCTACTCCACTAATATTAACGATATTCTTCTCTGCATTCTACCATTCTTTGTTGAGTGGTTGCTATATTCCAGATGCCACACTGCAGTGTCTTAATTCTCGTCTTCCTGGGCTTTCAACCAGGAAGAAGGTAGATGCTAATCAAGTTGTTATTTAATTAAAATAGTGAGAAGTGGTAAAAGAAAACCAGGTTCCACTGTAGTGAATTGTTTTATTTAAATAACATTGTTTGTAGATCAATATGACTATAATTGACACCATAATATCAATTTATTCATAAACATTTCTTTGATTTACATGATTGTTAATTTATTCAAAAGTACTTACTGAGTAATAACATATACCAGGCAGTATCCCAGATGTCGTTGTGCAGTAAAGAATAAAGCAGAAACCTCCCCACTGCAGCTGAGGAGCTATGGGTAAGTGATGGCTGCTGGAAGAGAAAGTTAGTTTTCTTTAAGGATGTGGTCCCCATAGGTCCACTGTGATCTACCGGAAGGCTTCACTGGGAGTACAGCATCAATTGGACTTGTACAAACAAAAAGACAAAAATTTGAGAGGACATTCAGTGTGGATTTGAGAAGACTTAGGGGGAAGACTGGATGGTCAACATGATCAAAATATATTGTCTGCATGTATGAAATTCACAGTTAACAAAAATACTGCTGTTTTTAATGAGCAGAAGTAATATTGGCTCTGAGGACTTTATATGTCAAAAACAGATAATTTCAAAAATGTTGCCCGGTATGGTGGCACACGCCTTTAATCCCAGCACTCAGGAGGCAGAGGCAGGCAGATCTCTGTGAGTTCAAGGCCAGCCTGGTCTACAGAGCGAGCTCCAGGCCAGCTGGGAGTAAAGGGAGACCCTGTCTCAAAAATACCAGAAAAAAAATGTCTATGTTAGAAGGTGGTAAGTACTAGGAAGAAAAAGTAGTGTGGAAAGGTGGAAGAGTAGCAGCTAGGTAAATGCTGCTCTATAAAGATTAAAGAGTATTTTAATGTCATCTGATAATGGTTTCCTTGATATTTCACAATTTTCATGAATTTCTCAATACATTAAGTCGTCTTTATTTTGTGGGGGCTGGAGAGATGATGGTTCAGTGGTTAAGAGCACTCACTGCTCTTGCAGAGAACCTGAGTTCAGTTCCCAGCACCCATATGGTGGTTAACAACCATCCGTAACTCCAGTTCCCGGGATCCAATGCCCTCTTCTGACCTCTGCGGGCACTGCACAAAATAAGTGTACTTACATACATGCAGGCACTACACTGATAACATATAAAATGAAAATAATAAAATAGTTTATTAGAAATTATCTTTTGGCTAATGAATCAAAAGTATTGATTTTGGATTATTGATCTGATACTTAGCAAAGCTTTCATATTTGGTTATTAGATTAGTTTGCAGGCTTTCTTTGGGTCATCTTTAATAAAATACAATTTAATTTTTCTCATTCCTCCCACCTCCTGTCCCCCTCCTCTCCCTTCTCCCCCCTCTCCTCCCCCTCCCCTTCTCTCTCTCTCTCCCCCTCTCTTTCTTTCTCTTTATCTCTCTCCTCTTAGGATGAAAATGAGGTCTGAAATGCTTTCANCTCCCCCCCCTTCCTCTTCTTCTCTCGTGTGCTGCTCAGTCCTCCTATGCAATCTCATACAGAAGTGGTGCAAGGAGTATTCCTGTCTTGTTCTTAAAATGATAGTTTCTAGTGTTTTACCCTAAGTGTGATGTTTTCAGTGAATGTTTTGTCAACTTACCAAGCTAAAAATTCATGCTAAATTTCACTTTCATGGGCAAGCACTAATTTTTACTTTTTTCAGTCTGTTGAGAAATCGATACTGTTCTCCATACCCCTCATGTTATATGGCAAATTTGTAATGGTCTAATGTTAAGGTCTCCTTGAACCCTGGTAATAGACCCTGCTTTGTTCACAATGCATTATTTCTGCCATGCACTGCTTTACTGTGCACTTTTAGAGCTGTATTCATAGAAGCAGTTGGCCTATAATTTCCTCTTACAGTATCTCTTCTAGTTAGCTTCCGCTGTCATGTAGAGGCCCAAATTACTTGAGGGATTCTGAGTTCAGGGACTGTCTCCATCAGATTGGCCTGTGGGCATGTCTGTGGGACATTTTCTTGGGTTTTGATTGATGTAGGAGAGCCAAACCCAATGTGATTGGTGCCATCCCTGGGCAGGTGATCCTGAATTGTGTAAGAAAACAGTCTGAGCAAGAGCCACAGAGAAGGCCAGCAAGCAACATTCTCCATGACTTACCTCAGTTCCTCCAGGTTTCTGCCTTGAGTTCTCTTCCTCCCTGATTTCCCTCAGTGATGGACTATTTCCTGGAAGTATAAGATGAAGTAAACCTTTTCCTGCCCAGTAGCATTTGGTAGTACTGTTTATCATAGCAACAGAAAAAGCAAACTAGGACAGTGTCTGTCTTATTGGTGTCAAGGGTATATATACAAGGTTTATAAAATGAATCGGGGGGCTGGAGAGATGGCCTGGCGGTTGGGAGCGCCGACCACTCTTGCAGAGGACCCGGGTTCGATCCCCAGCGCCCACATGGCGAAACTCCAATTCCAGGAGAACTCCAGTTCCGGGGGAATCCGAGACCCTCTTCTGACCTCCGCAGCGTTGCACGACACGGGTGCACAGACTTGCATGCAGACAGTGCATTCATACACATGCAGAAATAAATAAAATTAGAAAAAAAAACAATTTAAAAAAATAAATAAATAAAATAAAATGAATCGGGTGTTGGAGAGAGGAGAGATGGCTCAGTGGTTAAGAGCACAGACTGCTCTTGCAGAGGACCCGAGTTTGATCCCCAGCACCCACATGGCAGCTAAGAACCGTCTTAAACTCCATTTCCAGGGGAATCCAACACCCTCTTCTGACCTCCACAGCATTGCATGACACGGATGCACCAACCTACATGCAGACAGTACACTGATCCACATAAAAAATAAATAAATAAATAAATAGAATCGGAGAAAGTAATTTTTAAAAATAAAGTCTGTAGGGACTGGAGATTTGGCTCACTTGGCAGAATGCTTTCCTAACATACATGAAGCCCTGGGTTCAATCCTCAACAGTGAGTAAAAGAGTACTACAGTGGTGCAAATCTATAATCCTAGTATCTGGAGAATGGAGCCAGGAATATCAGTTTAGGGTCATACATGGCTACATTGCGAGTCTGAAACCAGCCTGGAATGTGTGAGAGACTCTGTCAGTGGATAGGTATGTAGGTAGGTTAGGTAGGTAGGTAGGTAGGTAGGTAGGTAGGTAGGTAGGTAGGTAATCATTTCTCTAAAATATTCCTTAAAGATTTAGTAAAATCTACCTATAATTACCTAGGATTTAACTAATTTTTTTCCAGAGCTTTCCCCGAAGAGTCAGCTTTCTATGTTGTTCATCTTATTAATTTTTTGAGACAGTTTCACTCCATAGCCCAGACTAGCCCAAACTCCCCTTAGGGCTGAGATTACTAGGGTGAATTGCCACACCTGACTTCTCTGTGATGTTGATTTTCTTACCCTTGCATCTATTTTGGGATTCTAAAAGCTATTTTAGTCTTTTTATGGCCTTTCATTGCATCCTAGAGGAAAAATTGGAAGATGCTAAACAGTTTTTAATTCCTATAATAATCACTTTTTGAGTCATTATTTAGAAATATGTTTTAAGTTTCCAAGTCTGATTTTGTTGGGGTTTTGTTCTTTATATTCTTTGGTTACAGAACACTTTCTGAAGAATATCAACCTTTTGGATTTACTGAAACATATTTTGTTGCCTTAGAGATCAGGTTTCTTTTTCTTTCAGACAGGGTCTCATTATGCCTCAGACTCCTAATCCTGCTCTCACCTTCCAAGTGCTGTGATTACAGGAATGCACCAACACAACTAGCTTGAGGTCAAGTTGTATAACTACCCCATAGTTCCATGTGTTTCCCATAATCAAGCTCACTAATTGTATTTTATTGTTTAAATAATCTGTATTCTGACAGTTGCTTAGGTTATCATTTACTGAAAGAGGTGTAGTGATTTGTATTATTGTGAGGTTGTTGATTTTATTCTCTGGAATATATATGCTAGTTACTGTAGTGACTGTAACTTCCTTGTGTCATAATGTCTGCTGAAAATGAGATCAACCAACTGGAATCATTTATTGAAAGAAAAATTTCATTTTTCTCAAAAATAAGAAGTCTAGTAATAGCTTAGTGCTGGCCATGCTCTGTAAGGAAGTTCCCAAGGACAAACATCCTTCTAATTTATTACCTGTTCCTCCATCTTACAATGTTGTTTTCAAATTGGTGGCCAATAAATGGCTTGTCAGTTCCTAATAACAACTTGACATTACATAGAAGAAGATGGTAGAAGGTGGAAGGAAAAAATAGTCATGCCAACAAAAAGTATTCTATTTTATTGAATATCTGTATATCTCATACAATGTTTCCTAACCAAACCTAGTCCCCTCCATGTCCCAATCCCCCATCAGAACTTATGTATCACAACATCCAAACTAAGCCCTATCCAGTCAAGCTCCCAAACCGAGACATCCTTCTGAACAAATAGATCCACTAGCATTTGGTCAGCACATCTAGAAATCCTAGGTAAGGCATATTCTTCTCCACCCAACAGTACTCAGTCTCCTAAGGTTTTCAGTCCAGGGTCAGTCCTTCACCCATTTCTCTTGCTCCACCTTGGAGACCTTGTCCCAGTTGGCATGGGTCCCATGTCTGATGCTTACATTGCCACAGGTTTACATGTGAAAACTTACAGTTGGTTGTAAGTCATTGCTTCTCTATGTTCATGCACCAGCCCTGGCTCTTACAACCTTTCTGTCTCTGCTTCCTCAATGATTCCTGAGCCATGGCTAGGTTAAGTTCAATATAGGGGCCCCATCCAGGGATACATAGTCTGGGGGCTCCCATTCTTTGGAGATTGACTAGTTGTGGCCTTCTGTTTGCCTCACACCCTGTTGTGTATGGGAGCATTACTGAAATGAAAATTGAGGGATGTGTTCATTTTCTCTCTGCCTGCCCCGCATTCTGTGTGTAGAGTTTGAATTGTAGATGTGTCTCTTAGGATGGGGATTTTTCAGATGTATATGTTCTGTGTCTGACCAGTTGTCACATTCTCCAGAGGCCTCCATCTTTTGCAGAGAGTAGCTTTTTTTGATGGATGACATACAATATGTTTGTCTGTAATTGCAAGATAACATAGTGTATGGTAAAAAATTTCATTTGTCTAGAGATATGACCCCAGTAGACTTTTCTCTAGACTCTCCAGCCCTGTACATTTGGCTGAGTTTATAGTGGGTCTCGTGGATTCACTCCCATTGAGAGGGTTCCAAGTCCAATTAAATAGCTGTTGACCATCCCTCAGACAACAGTGCCTCCACTGCACCAGTATAGTTAGTTTGCTGGGCAGCTCATCATGGTTGTTAGTTTGGTGCTGGGCTGTACCATTGATTGACCCTCTCTCGTAGCAGTGTGCACATTGTCTAGCATTATGAGCACTTGACTTCAGATAGAAAAGTTGCATGCTAGTTCCTGTTTCCTTAATCTAAATCCCATCCCTGAAGCATGTCCCACTCTGAACAGTAGGGCCTCGTCCTCTATTTCTAGTAGATAATAAAGAGATGAAGAGTTTTGGAGATAGCCTGCTTTCTTTTGAGAATCACTTGGATTGCTCTCGCCAACCATTCCAAGGGCCAAGTTCAACATGCGTTCATGTTAAAAGTCCTAGAAGGAATAGGTCTAGAGGGAACACGCCTCAATATCATTAAAGCTAAATATAACAAACCCACAGCCAGCATCATTCTAAATGGAGAAAACACTGGAAGCATTCCCATTAAAATCAGATAGGGTTGCCCTCTATCTCTGCTCCTTTTCAATATAGTTCTTGAAACCCTTGCAAAAGCAATAAGACAAGAGAAGGAAATTAAAGGAGAACTAATTGGGAAAGAAGTTAAATTATCACTATTTGCAGATGATATGATATAATACCTAAGAGATCCAGAGTATTCCACCAGAAAACTATTAGAAATGGTTAAATAAAGTGACAGGTTACAAAATCAACTTAACAAAAATCAGTAGCATTTCAATATATCAACAACAGGCAATCAGAAAAATCATACAAGGAAACCCTCCCATTCACATTAACTTAAAAAAGATAAAATACTTAGGAATAAACCTAACCAAAAACATTAAAGATCTCTACAAAAAAAGAGAAAATTTCAAAACTTCAAAGAAAAGTATATCAGGAAAATAGTAGAAGCCTCAAAACTTTTCATCCAGTGGATTTCGTTTTTGTCATTATTAAATTTTTATTAAGAGTTTTTTGAATTTCACACAATATATTTTGATCATATTTAAATCCCTTCTTCTACTTGTACTCTGTACTAACCCCCACCCAATTTCATGTATCCTATTGTGTGATATGTACATAAATATATATCTGTGTGTGTGTGTGTGTATATATATATATNATATATAACCTATCCAGTCAAATTTGTGTTCCCAAATGCCCTTCAGTATGGGGCTATCCACTTATGCCTGGTTAACCTAACTAGACTCACACCCTTACTTAAAGTAACTGACTACCCCCGCAACCCCCACCTCCCAGCAGCATTAGCTGCCTAGCTAGTTCTACAGCTAGGGTTGGGGTTTCTTCCCAACTAACTCCTGTGCTGGGTGGGATTCTGTCTGGCTTGAGCTTAACATGAGTCCTGCACTGTCACCATTGCTATGAGTTCATATGAGTAACTGACCATGTCTCTGGAATATGTTTCCTTGTGATCATCCACTTCTTCTGGCTCTTACATTCTTTCTGCTCCCTCTCACAATAATCCCTGAGCCTCTAGAGGCAAAAATTGGAAATAAATGTCCTATTTAGGGATACACACTCTGCAGTCTCTTATTCTCTACATGTTGACGAGTTGTGAGTCTCTCTTAGTCACCATCTGCTACATGAAAAAGCTTCTCTGGTAAGAATTGAGAGGTACATTGGTCTTGGGGTAGGAGTCAGTTTAATACTTTGTCTGTTTAGCAGAATCATAGTAGTAGATTGTCCCATATGGCCTGTTATATATCTAGCCAAAGGTTCCTAGGTCTGATACACTGTCAGGCGTGAGGTCTGTCTTGAGAACCAGGCCTTAAATCCAGTCATAAATGATTGGTTACTGTGGTAGCAACTATGTCACTATGGCACCAGTGGGCATATCTTGGCAGGCCACTTGGTGTAGCTCACAGGATTTACAACTGGGCAAGGGTGATGATTACTTGTCCCTTCCAGTAGCATACACAGCCCCTTTCAGCACTGTGAATGCTAGCCAGTAGAGACGAAGCTTTGAAGTCAGCACCAGCTTGATTTCTCCTTGTTTGTTCTATAGCTCATGTATATAGTGTCTTCAGCAATACGGTCTTACCATAAAAATCTGGTGGTAACCAAGACCATGGGAAAATGGGCAGTATTATTTGGTGGTCTGTGGGACCCCTGGACAGCAGCTTCAAATGAATGAGTCATCAAGAAACTAAAAAGCTTCTTTACAGCAAAAGACACCATCATTTGAGTGAAAAGACAACCTACAAAATGGAAAAAAATACCCTTTATCAATTATATGTCTGACAGAGAGTTATTATCCAAAATATATAAAGAACTCAAAAACCTAAACATTAGAAAAATCCCAAACAACCCACTTAAAAATTGGGCCAGGGGGCTGGAGAGATGGCTCAGTGGTTAAGAGCACCGACTGCTCTTCCAGAGGACCCTGGTTTGATTCCCAGCACCCACATGGCGGCTAAGAACCGTCTGTAACTCCATTTCCAGGGGAATCCAACGCCCTTTTCTGACCTCCTCGGCATTGCATGATACTGATGCACCAACCTACATGCAGACAGTACACTTATACACATAAAAAAAAAAATTAAAAACTGGGCCAGGAAGGTGAACAGGGCATCCTTAAAAGACAAAGTGCAAATATCTGAGCAGTACTTTAAGTGTTCAACATCTTTAGTCATCATGGAAATGCAAATTAAAACCACTTTGAGGCCTGGCATGGTGCCACTCGAGCATATGCCTTTAATCCCAGCACTCTGGAGGCAGAGGCAGGCTGATCTCTGTGAGTTCAAGGCCAGCCTGTCTACATAGCAAGCTTCAAGCCAGCTGGGACTAAAGGGAGACCCTGTCTCAAAAAAAAGAGTTTTCATCCTACCTTAGAATGGCTAAGATCTTAAAAAAAAAAAAAAGAACAATGAATAAATGCTGTAAAGGATGTGGGAATAGAGAACTCTCCTGATGAAGTGCAGTCTCATGTAGCCACTGAGGATATCAGTATAGAGAGTCCTAAAAAAGCTAGAAATAGATCTACCATATTCATTGCCATTCTATTCACAATATCTAGGAAATGTAAACAATTTAGATGTCCATCAACTGATGATGGATATGGAAAGTATGATGTCTTTACAAACGGAATGTTACTGTGGTTTTAAAAAAAAAAAAAAAAAAAAAACAATGACGAGAATTTTCAGGTAATTAGATAGACTTGGAAACGGTCATTCTAAGTGAGATAACCCAGACCCAGAAAGATACCACAGTGCACGTTCTCTCTCATAAGTGGATGTTGGCTTTGAATACTTAGATACGTATGTTTCAACTGGAAAATCCATAGAGGTGCGGAAACTAGTTATAGTACCCATGGGGGAGACTTCATGGGAGGAGAGATAGAATGCAGTGAGATAAAGGGGAAAGGGAATAATTGAGTAGGAAGGCTTAAATGAGATGGAGAGTGGGAGGGCAGGGCAGAGGATGGAGTATGGTGAGGGATAACCAATCACTAAAGCCTCAGGAAAACCCTATGGGTTTTGGCCATGTTATCTTTTTTTTTTTGTTCCTTTGAGACAGGCTCTTCCTGTTTCCCCCAGCTGTTCCTGGACTTACTCTTAGACCAGCTGGCCTTGCAAATCACAAGATCCATCTGTTTCTGGCAGCCAGTGTTTTTTTTTTTTTTTTTTTTTTTTTTCATTTTTCTATTTCTACTTTTAAAATTTATTATTGCTAGTTTTCGTGTATTTCATACACATTTTCCTTCTGTTCAGGCATATTCCCCTATCCCTTCCCCCCAACCCAACCCCCATTCCCATCCCCAGATCATGCAGTTCTGCCATACTGTCCTGCACTCTTTTTTATGCTTAGGAATTCCCATTTTCCACCTTTAATTTCATATTACGCGAAATATGGATACATACTCTCCACCCATATACAGTAATTACAGAGTCTGAAAATAATTGGTGGGTGGATTCTAGAGCCCATTGAGAGATTCACATTATAACAACATAGTTGCTTTCAGATAAACAAAAATATAACCATACTGTCATTCAGCTTGCCTTTTGTCTGGGGGATTTGGTGTTAGCATCCACAAATGAGGGAAACCATTCTCCGTTTGTCTTTCTGTAACGCAGCCAGTGTTCTTAACCACTGTGCCATCTCTCCAACTCCACCAATTTCTTAAGTATTTGACTCCCTGAACTTTTCCATCAAACATTTCCTCAGCTACCAATGTCTCTTTATTTTGTACAATTAACTTGAATTTCCACTGGCTACTGCCATGGTCCAAACTGCTATCATTTCTGTGCTTTTTTGTTTCTGATGGGGGGGGGGGTGTTTTGTTTTGTTTTTGTTTACATAAAATCTTAACCTTCTAGAGACCTCCCGATGTCTGAATGATTTTACTGGACAAGCTAGATTAGAGAGAGGAACACTTGATCAAATCAAATTGAGTGTTCTTTTTCTTATTGCATTAATACCAGTAACCCATGAATGGAAGATGAGTGTCAGTTTCTCACATGAGCATCTAGGTAAACTGTGATTCTGTGTCCAGAATCCAGAATACTAGAAGTAAAACACACTTCAAGTGGAAGATTGTAAATTCTTTGCACACAGTGAATGTTGGGCATCTGTGGGTCTGGGTCATTGCAGTGGTGATGCTGGCTCTTAGATCTGTGGGTCAGGAACTTAATGATTGGCCTGTAGAAACTGTTGACATTTAAAAATCCAGAGAAGTAGAAGTTCCCCAAAGGAAAAGAAAAAATGTGGAAAAAATAAAAAGAGAAACAAGAGAACCGAGCAATTGTGGAATCCAGAGGTGAGTATTTTCAGAAGGAAGAAGTGTCGTTTACCATTAATCCTCTGAACAGTCCAGACAAGGATGAGGGTGTCTGTTCAGCAAGACAGTGAACGCTTGGGTGTCTAGAAAGAACTCAGATTAAGTAGGCTGAGGAATGAGTGTGAGGGAAGAAACTCAAGTTCCTTTTCTTAAACAATCACTTAGGGAAGATGGTCAGATATGAAGCATGTGACAGTCTGGCAGCCATACTTTCAGGGACAGACACAGACACACATTTTGTGAGTCAGGGCCTCACATATCCCAGGCTGACCTGAAACTCACTATGCAGCTGAGAATTTCATGTGGATATTTAAGTGACCCAGTTGAAAAGTCTGACCTGCTGGAGCAGTTAGTTGTTTTCAGTAGTTAAATTTGTTCCTGATAAATGCCAAGCATCACCAGGACTAAAATAGAATTTGGGGTCAGATGCCTTCATGGCTGGGGAACTCTACAGCTGTGACAGATGGATGAGGGAGCAAATGCTGGTAGGAGAAAGGAAAGAAAAGGAATCTGTCCTAAACTGAACCTTCCATCTAAACAGTGAAATTTGCCTCCCAGACAGATTTTATGGCTTGCCAGGGCTCCCTTGCTATGTGTCCCGGCGTGTCTGTGAGCATGCTCCTTGGGCATCTCCAGGTTCAGTGCTTTGTGTTTGTGTGCACTTCTGAGCAAACTGTGTTGCCGTTCTGCAAAGCCAGACACTGCTATGTTCCCCATTGCTTGCCACAGACTGAGCCTCGTGCCATTGGGTGACCTTCTTTCCTTCCAGTGTATTCTCACCAGCAGTTCCAATGCTTTCTCTTGACTAGCATGTTCTAGAAGTTTCATACCTTTGAGTTGTTGCTTTGGTTACCAAAATGACTTAATGATTTGAAATGTGTAGGCAGGGTTAGAAGTCATCAGTAATCTCACACTCCATTAGTAAATTTACACCAGCCTCCTCCTCCTTTGACCTAGCTCAAGCCTACAGTCTGTAGGGCCAGAGGTGCAGTGTGCCAGTAGGCCCAAGTCTCTAACTTGGCGTGCTGGTGCTAATCACCAACTCCTGCTTTGTTCATGTGCCTGTGACCTTGTAACCTCCCTTAAAGGAAGGGAGGCTTTGGTATGTTACTTTGCAAGGGACAGAAAAGTGCCCATACCTGGGCCATCTTCCAGATGCTTCCTTGACTCACTGCATGACCATGTCCCATGAATCATTGCTCTGTCTGGTCATGAAGACCACCTGCTTCATCTTGGTCTCTTTCTGTCTAGCAAGTAACCTGAACTTCAATATATCTGGGACTGGGGACTTTATCTGTAGATGCATCCTTCCCCTGGCAAGCTCTTCTCCTAACTCACTAGATTTCTAGGTCCTTGCATCTCTCTACCTATAAAAAGTGATAGTGGGGCTGGAGAGATGGCTCAGCGGTTAAGAGCACCAATTGCTCTTGCAGAGGACCCAGGTTCAATTCCCAGCACCCACATGATGGCTAAGAACCATCTTAATTCTAGTTCCAGGAGAATCTGACACCCTCTTCTGACCTCCGCAGCATTGCACAACACGGGTGCACCAACCTACATGCAGACAGTACACTCATACACATAAAAAAATAATAAAAAAAAATTCATAGTGTGTGCATTGCATCATTGTTATTCTAAGAATCCACTAATAGTTTATATTTATTTTTGGATTTCTTTTTAATTTTTTTTTTTTATCTTTGTATGTGCATGAATGTACTGTCTGCATGCAGGTCTGTGCACCCGTGTCGTGCGATGCTGCGGAGGTCAGAAGAGGGTCTCGGATTCCCCTGGAACTGGAGTTCTCCTGGAATTGGAGTTACAGGCGGTTCTTAGCCGCCATGTGGGTGCTGGGGATCGAACCCGGGTCCTCTGCAAGAGCGTCGGTGCTCTTAACCGCTAGGCTATCTCTCCAGTCCCTATTTTTGGATTTCTAATAATGTTTTTAGTTTTTAATTTTATTTTGTGCGTATTTTTGCCTGCTTTTATTAAAGGGCACCATATGTATGCAGTGCCCATGGAGGTCAGAAGAGGACATTGGATCCCTTGGAATTGGAATTACTGACCATAGTTAGCTGCCATGTGGGTGCTGGGAACTGAACCCAGTCTTCTGCAAGAGCAGCCAAGTTAAGTGTGCTGTTAACTACTGAATCAACTCCCTAGCCCCTATTTGTGGATTTTTTTTTATTTCTGTATGTGTATGAGTGTATGAGTGTACTATCTGCATGTAGGTTTGTGCACCTGTGTCGTGCAATGCCACGGAGGTCAGAAGAGGATGTCGGATTCCCCTGGAATTGGAGTTTCAGACAGTTCTCAGCTGCCATGTGGGTGCTGGGGATCGAACCCAGGTCCTCTGCAAGAGCGGTCGGCACTCTTAACCGCTAGACCAATCTCTCCAGCCCCCTATTTGTGGATTTTTAAAATGATCATGTGTCTATGAGTATACGATCTGTGTTTGTGAGCATGTGTGGCACATACACATGTGGATGTCAGAGGAAAACTTTGTGGAGTTAGTTCTTTTTTTCCTTCTTTTAATGGGTTCCAGGGATCAAGCTCAGGTCATCAGGCTTGCATTGAGCACCTTTACCTGTAGAGCCATCTTGCCAGTGAGTGCCAATTTTAGAATTTTTTAGCTGCCTAAACACAAGGAAACATACTTTTTCAGTGAATCCAAAATCACTCCATGTTTATTCCTTTTGTGATCTGACATTTTCCTCTTTATATAAACTCTTCCACTATCAGTTATCAGACATCATCTTCATTTTCAGCGACAATCCTTCTGGTTATTATTCCATTATATATGTAGATGTATCATAATATATATATATATATTCATAGTACATTCAGCTTTATTCCAGAGATGCAAGGACATAAATATATGTAATTCAATCAATGTAGTAAATCATATACATTGACTTAAAGACAAAAATCAAATGGTCAGGGCTAGAGAAATGGCTCTGTAGTTCAGAGCACTGGCTATTCTTGCAGAGAACCTAGATTCAATTCCTAGCATGAAATGGAGGCAAGCAACTGTCTCTAACTCCACTTCCAGGGATCCAAAACCCTCTCCTGTCCTCCACAGAAATTGCACTACATGGGTGCACATACACACATGCAGGCAACATACATATACACATCAGATAAAAATAATAAATTTCTGGTAGACAATAAAGAGTTTGGAGATAGACTGCTTTGTTTTGAGAGTCACTTTCCTGTCTCTGGCCATCTTTCCAAAGGGAGGTATCCTCTGTCTTGCACTGTTTCCTGCCACACAGTAACCAGGTTGCACAGCCCATACACTAATGTTCATATGTGTATGTGAATTTCTCAAGGGAGCTCATCACATTACACTCTAGGTTTTTTAGCCTCTCAAGCTCCAATCATCTCTGCCCTTTGCTCTTCAGTTCCCATCCCTCTCCTCCCTTGGCAGTCCCAGCACCTCCATCATCATCCCCTCCTCCCGTCATACCCCCAACCTCCCTCTCCCCCTCTCTCAACCCAACACCCCGGCCCATCCCACCTTCCTCCTACTAACATCTATCTGTTCCGTACTGTCCCATTCTTCCATATTTTTCTCTTTCTTTTACCTCCATATATCCTTTCTAATTTCTTGGCTCCTGATGTTACATCAGGATGTATGCTCAAGAAGGGGATTGGTACTACAAACCACAAACGAGGGAGAACATACATCTCCTGGTTTTCTGTCTTTGTGTTAACTTCACTCAGAATAACATTCTCTAGTTCCAGCTATTTACCTAAGAATTTCATTATTTCATCTTTTTATTGATGTTTTGTATATTTCAGACATCATTTTTCAGTTCAATTTCGACATATTCCTCTTTCCGTTCCCCCCACCCCACCCCACATGTATTCTGCCATACATGTCCTTCATCTTTCCCTCAGTATTTTTTATTGTTATTAAACTATTTCCATATATCATACATCATTTCTCAATTAAATTTAGAGTCCCTTCCCTTTCCCTGCCCCCACCCCATCTGAGTCCCTGCACTCTGCCATACATGTCTTGCATCTTTTTCTGAGGCTTTCCATTTTTTTTTTTTCTCTTTAAAACAGAGGCTTATTGTTTCAGGGAGAACTTCACTATTTTAGTCTTTTTTTTCTCCCATTCTTTTGTTGTTGTTCTCTCCAAATTGATTTTTTTTTTCTAAAAGATGTCATGTTTTCCTTAAGGAAGTGTTTGAAGGCTCCTCCCTGGCAAGCACAAACAACCATCAATCCTGCCCCTGTGCTCCACACTGGGGTCCCTCCCCCAGATGTCACCCAAATGAGGTCCAGCAAGCACGTATCCTGTCCTGATCCCCCTGCACTGGCCTCCATGACACAGCCTGGGTAGTCCAACAGGGCCAGTCTACACTCTGAAGAGGCTGAAATCCCTCCCAGCAGCTGCTCAGTCTACAAACTGGATTATCTCATCAGTCCCCATCTGGCATTGAAGGTTTTTCTCAGTCTTTTTAAAGTTTTTCTCTGCAAAGGTTCATTGTTTTGGGCAGAATTTAACTACATCAGTCCGTTCTTTGACCCAGTCCTTATGTTGTGGTTCCCTCCCTATTGTATTGTTCCAAATATGCCTATCTAAATGTCATATATGTACCAGAATTATGTCCTCCAGGAATAAACTGTATGTTTAGGATATGTTTAGGAGTTCACATTTTTCCCTTTAATTTTATATTACTCTAAAATATGGATATATACCTTCCACCCACATACATTAATTACAGTGTCTAAAAGTAAGTGGCAAGTTAATTCTACGGCTCATTAAGGGATTCACATTATAACATCACAGTTGCTTTCAGATAGAAATATAACAATAATGTTGCTCAGCTTGCCTTTCAATTGGGGAATTTGGTGCTAGCATCCATTCCCTGTTTGTTTTTTGGGGGGATGTGAGGGCTATCTGGCTGCGACATCTGTCACCCCATTGATTGCCGGGGTTGATTCAGCTGATCTGGCTGGCTAGGTAGGTCCCTCTTACATGTGTCCCTCCCGAAGCTGCATTTGGTCAAAGAAGACGACCTTCCCCAATAGAGGAGGACTGGTCTTCGGTCGAGGGTATACAAGTAGCTGTGCTCCCCTGTTAGAACCTCCAAACATTTTAACTAATCTATTGACTAATAGTTGAGTTACTGGTAAGTTTTGACATTATACTATGATGAAAATTCTCATACTGATATATATATATATGATGTATACGTCATTCAGTTATTTTCTCAGGTTTGTTTCTGAGTCATATATATATATATATATATATATATATACACACACACACACACACACACACACACATTTTATGGTATTTGCTTTTTAGTCTATTTTACTATTTTATAGTTTTATAAACCATGTTCTAAATGCCAATTTCATCGATCTCCCATTAAAATATCATTAAATTTGCTTTAATATGGGAGTGAACATTTGTATCATAAATGTCTGGCTTCTGGAACTTACTCCTGGTCCTAGAGGAATTTCAGTCTCTGCTACATACAAAGCTGCAAAGAAGATAATAAATGCCCTCCTACTGCCCCTCCTCTCTGAGAGCGATCATTTGCCCATCATGTCTGCTTGGTTCTAGTTGTTATAGTTACTGTTTCATTTAGGGGAGCCCTCCCAGAGCTTTTTCTGGTACACTAGTTTGATATGATAATGTTTGCTAGCCTAATGGGAAACATACAGCATAATGGCTTTTAAAAAAAATTTATTACCAATAAATTGGATGTTTTTGACATGATTTGTGTTTTACTGATATTGATGTGGTTACATTATTTTCTAGCTATATTGGCCATTTCTTCTTTTGTGACTTGTCTTATTGTTTTAAAAATATTTTATTGATTCTTTGAAACTTTCATACAATGTATTTTGATCATGTTCATACCCCCTCCCTCATCTGTTCTCAGAGCCACCCCCCCCTTCCACACCCCCTCTCACTTCATGTCCTCTTTATAAGTTTTGTTTTGAGGCAGTGTGTTCCTGTAGCTGCAGTTGGCCTGGAACTTTCTGTGTAGACCAGGCTTGCCTTGATCTCACAGAAATCCACTTGCTCTTCCTCCCTAGTGCTAGAATCAAAGCTGTGTGTGCTGCCATGCCCTACCACTCTATTAATTTGGTTTTTTAAGGCCTATCTTGTCGGATTTGTGCTCACCAAATGCTCTTGGGTGTGGGTCCATCTCCCTGGTCACACTAGGTGGCATCACATCCCTAAAGAAAACTAAGCCTCCCTCTCCCAGCAGCTATCAGGTGCCAGTAGTTTTTCAGCAGGAGCTGAGCGTCTAGCCCATCTCCCTGCTCCATGGCTGGCTTTTATCTGGTGTGGGTTTGTGCAGGTCTTGTACATGCTGTCAGAAGTGCTGTGAGTTGACACGTTTGGCTGCCCTTTGGGGTCACATGTATAACTGTCCTCTGTTGTATATAAAAAGCATGGTTTCCTTATATTCATCTACTGCCTCTGGCTCTTAAGTTCTTTCACTGCCCTTAATGGCATCTGAGCCATAGGAGGACAGGCTGTGATACAGCATTCCACAGCCTCTTATTCTCTGGGTCTATTTTAATCGCAATCTACTGCCAAAAGATACTTCTCTGATGAGGGCTGAGAGATGCACTAATATAGGGATCATTAGGAGTCAGTTTACTACTGTGTCCATTTAACAGGATACTAGTAATAGGTTCTCCTGTATTGGCTGTGATCTGTGTAGCCACAGGTTCTTGGCCCTGATAAGAGCTCCGGATATGGCCTCCGTGTTGTGAAGCAGACCTTAAATGTTGTCAAGCAGACCTGCACTGCTTGACATATCTAGCTAGGCAGTCATTGCTGTAGCTCCAGGCTTCCCAGCTGGGTAAGGTCGATTACTATTTTCTTTCAGTAGTATGCATAGCGTGTTTTAGTGCTGTGAAGTCTAGTCAGTGAAGATGAAGCTCTGAGGTCAGTACCACTTTGACTTCTCCTTGTTTGTTCTACAATTCACATAGGTAGTGTCATCAGCATTAGGGTCTTACTATCAAGATCTAGAGGGCACCAGCAATAGACAGTATCCTTTGAAGGTCTGCGTGACATCCTTGCTCAACAGCTGCAAAGGAGGGATAGAATGCAATGATATAAAGGTGGAAAGGAGAGGATGCTCTTGTTCTTTTATTCATTTTTGTATTAGGTGTTACTTTGTCTTAGTAATTTTTAAGATCTCCTGGAAGTTAAAGTCGTCAGAATTTATTTGCTTTTTGGTATTAAATGTTCATGAGTTCAAATGTGTAATATTCTCTTAATGGACATTCTGCCTTGCAGTCATGCCTAGACAGTCCCTCCCACCCATGCCTTCATTCCCAAGGTAACAAAAATTGCCTCTTTCAGCCATAACAACACTAAGAGCTAACAGACTGAGTGATCCCTGTGGTTTTTTAAACAAGCTCTGCCAAGGGTTTATTAAAGAAGAATGTTCTGGGTTTATTTTCCACCAGTCTGTTCTGGCATGCTTCTAATAATATTGGAATCACCTGGATCACTGATGGCCAACGTGTAGACTCTGTAGTATTTTTTCCCCATGCTGTGCCCAATTCAATATTATTGCCACTCTAGTGATGGACACCAGTTTTTGCCAACATGGCATAGTATTCTATTTCAGATTTCCTTAAAGCTGGACATTTGTCGGCAAGGATAACCAGCTTGGCCTTGCCCTGTCCGATCATCTTCAGAGTCTGCTGGTACCCCAGCATGTACTTCCCATTTTTCATAACAAGCTGGAGCCTGGAGTTGATTGACTCGAGACTTTTTCATCTTCTTTGCGGCCACCATCTTCCTGCTTTCCGTGCAGATGGCCCCCAACCAAGAGCAGCCAAGATGGCTGGGGATCGAGAAAGGATGATCCCTGGTCTAAGAATTATGTGTGTATTGTATTTTTTATTCATCACAAAACTCTCTGAGGCACAAATGGCTAAGTGATTTCATATAGTGGGTGTCAGATCTTGGAATCAAACCTGGATAATTTGACTCCAGGTCCAAGAGTCTAAAACCACAGCCTCTACTTTATAATGTGAATTCATTGGTGATCAGTTTGCTGTACATCTAAACTAATGATCTTGTTTCCCCAAATAATTACTTTTCTTAGTCCTTCCTTTAATAAACCAACACTTGCTAACTACCAGTACCATCATACAACCGATACAGATATTTTTTACTTTTGGCACAGTCACAAAAGCCTCAAAAATGAAATGAAATTGGGATAAATATGGAAGTAATTAGAATATAAAAGCCATTCACTGTTGTCCTCACACAGACGCTCTCTTACTCTAAGCCTGTTGTTCATGAGCTCTGTTGTAAATGAGAGAAAATGTTGAGAACATACTGTTAAAAATTATTCTGCTGGGCTGGGAAAATAGCTCAGTAGATAAAGCACTTGCTGCACAAGCTTGAGACCTGGACTTTGGATTCACAGAGCTGACATAAAAGCTGGGCAGGTGTAGAAGCTGACTGTAATCCCAGCTCTTGGGAGGCAGAGACCGGATCCACAGTAAAAGCTGGCTGGCTGGCTAGATGATCTGGACTCAGTGACCCCTAGGTTTAATGAGAGACCTGGCCTCGATAAGTAAAGTGGATACTTGATGTCAACTACAGGCCTTCACATGACATACACCCACATATATGCATACCACACCTCACATATGCACACACCAAAAGAAACAAACTTCTATTAGTATGTGATGGTGTTCAACAGAAATTTTAGTTATTAGAGAATAAACACCCTCTATAACATCTGAATATGTGTTGTGCATGTGTATTCCACATGTTGTTAGATAGCTAGGTACCCAAGTCATAGATGGTCTGTGTACTTTGGTCTATTTTTGCACTTTGTTTTTTCCATCAGTCTTCCCTGTTATAAGAATGCATTTTACCACTTAGTAAAGCTAAGTCCCCAGCTGATTTTTAATAATATTGTTATTAGTTCATTGAGAATTTCATAATGCATACAATGCATTTTGATCATATTCACTCCCATTCTTTCCTGTAACTCCCAGCATGCTTATGTTTCCTTTATCCAGCTTATAGATCAGGATGTAGATTGTCTTTGAATAATAATTGAGCTGATAAAGAGGAGTCCCTGCCTTGAGCTTGTCCTCAGTCAGTCTGTTGGCTCCTGAAGATAACCAATGCTGTTCATTCACTAATGTGTGCTACTTTTCTGAAGACCACTCTTCTCAAATCCACTCCATTCCCACCCCTAACTTCTGGTCCCTACTTGTATACTTTTTTTGGTCAAAACCTATGGGGCTATCGACTAGAATGTGGTTGAACTACCAGGGGCCACCCTTAAAGAAAACTGACTCTCCCTTTCTCAAAAGTCATCAAATGTCAATAGCTCCTCAGCTAGAAATGGAGTCCCATGAGCTATGCTGGAATGCTGGCTGGATTCATGTTGTTCAGGTCTTGTGCAGACAACCACAGCTGCTGTGGGCACAGCGGTCCTGGCATCTCCAGAAGACACTGTTTTATTCCTGTCCTCCCTGACCTTTGGCTCTTAATACTCTTTCTGCCCCTCTTCCTGAATGGTCCCTGAGCCTTGGTGGGGGCAGGGTGTTTGATGTAGATGCCCCATGTATGACTGAATGCTCTACAGACACTTGTTCTCTGTACCTTGACCACTTGTGAGTTTCTGCATTAATCACTTTTCACTGCACAAAGAAATTTCTCTGGTGAGGTCTGAGAGCTGCACTAATCTATGTGTGTATAGAGATACCATGTCCATTTAGCAAAATAGTAGTAGGTTCACCCTCAGGACTTATGGGCTCCCCAATCATGGGTTCTTGGCCAAATTTACAGTAAGAGGAATGCATTTCCTTCTGTGGAGTGGGCCTTATATCCTATCAGAAAGTACTTGGTTACCACTATATCTGTGCCACTGTTAACACTTCAGAAAACTGCCATTTATTGTACCAAAATTTCATCTTTCCCTCAAGAGTTAGAAAATTGCCTTGGACACAGAAGTAGTCTGATGTTAGCGCTTGGATGAAATGCAGATCCTCTTTGGCCAAAGCACCATTTGCCCCAGTTCTCAAATGGGATTTAGTCAAGTTGGTGCCTTTCATTTTTCCCACTAGTTGTAAAGGCAAAAGCAGTTCCTGTCACTAAAAAGCAAGGGAGAAGGTCATCCCTAAGGGCAGTCCAGCTTTTCCAAGTGCCCTCAAATCTTGACTATTCAAGAAAGAATGTGACTGCCTTCCCTGTAGTAAAGCCAGAGTCAAAGAGAATCTTAGCTATGCCAGGGCTCCCTGCATGGGGCACTGTAGGCTCTGTAGTCAGGCTGCCAGGTGCAGGGCATGGCCCTTCACTAAGTACTCTAGCCACCTTGAGCAAATTAATTAGTCTCTCCTACTTCCAACCATGCCAGAAGGACTATTCTGCTCTTGCCCTCGCCTTCTGAGTCACAACTACCCCTTATTTTTTTTATCTATTATACTCTATTTGATATAAAGAGAAATCTTTTTTTCATTTTTATTGTTTTTGTTCATTTCATGTAATAAATCTTAGGTTTAGACCCCCTTCCCCCATCTTTGTCCCCGCATTCACACCTCCCACACACCAAATTTCATGCATTATGTTATATATGTTAAGTCCTAGCTGGTCAAGCATTTGTACACAGATGTCCTTCAGTGCAAGTTCATCCGCTGGAGTCATCAGCCTATCTAGTGAGCTTAAAGAATATCTTCTCAACTTCACCCAGCAGTAGTCAATGGTTCCTAGGCTAGGGTTGGGGCCTGCTGCCATTCTGAAGTTCTTTGCTGGGGTTTTGTCTGGTTAAGTCAGCATGGGTCTCATGCATGCTGTCACCATTGTTTCAGCAAGTTTCCAGTGGCCCGATAGCCTCTGTTTCCGTATGTTCATGCACCGACCCTGCTTCTTACAATCTTCCCACCCCCTCATCTTCAGTGGTTCCTGAGCCATAGGTGGATGAGATTTCCTAAGGGAGTCCTACTTAGGGATACACACTGCAGTCTCTAAAAGTTAGCCAGTTGTGGCCTTCTGTGTGCGTCGCTGATGAGAGTTGAAAGATACACTAGTATCTCTTTACTACATTTTCCAATGTGTTCCATGAGCCTTAGATACAGAGCTTGCATTGTAGATGTGTCACATCGATCAGGACTTCTCATACACGCTTATTCTCTGTGTTTGACCAGTTATGGAACTCTGTCTCCATCTGTTGTAAGAAGAAGCTTTTTTGTTTGTTTTTTTTTTCAAATTTTTTTATTAATTTTATTTCTTTCTGTATGTGTATGAATGTACTGTCTGCATGCAAGTTTGTGCACCCGCGTCGTGCAATACCGCGGAGGTCAGAGGAGGGTGTCGGATTCCCCTGGAACTGGAGTTCTCCCGGAATTGGAGTTTCAGATGGTTCTCGGCTGCCATGTGGGTGCTGGGGATCGAACCCGGGTCCTCTGTAAGAGCAGTCCGCGCTCTTAACCGCTAGGCCATCTCTCCAGCCCAGAAGAAGCTTTTTTGATATATGGTGAGAGGTACACTTGTCTGTAAATATAAGGATCCATATTTAGCATACAGCAAGAAATTTCATTTGTCTAGCGATATGACGGAGATGGGGTTTGCTTTATGATCTGTGAGCTCCACACCTGTGTGGATTTGGCTGTAGTGAGTGCCACCCATGAGTTCCTCCCATTGAGATGGCTTTAAGTCCAATTAGATAGCTATTGATTACCCCCTAGATAAAAGTGCCACTACAACACCAATAGAGATAGTTTGCTGTGACAGTCACTGTGGCTATCAGGCTTTAGAGTAGGGTTGGGTCACTGATTGATTTTTCTCCTTCAGCAGCTTGCATAGAGTTCTCTAGAACTATGAGAGCCGTCTTCCAGGAGAAAATTCCAGGTCAGTTCCATCCCCACTGCTCCAAGTCCTGTGTCTGAAGTATGGCCTGTCTTCAGCAATAGGGTCTTACCTTCAAGTTCTGGGAGGCAGTCAAGGGCTGTGGCAGTAGCCTATGTTCTTTTGGGAGTCTCTTGGATTACCCTGACCAACAACTCAAAAGGAGGTTTCTCCCATCTGATATTGTGTTCCTTGTTACATAGCCTTCAGCTATACATATGTTAATGTTAAGATATTGTATGTATATTTTTCAGGGAGTTTTTCCCTCTGGCTTTTTATGCCACCTAAGCTTTATTTATCTCTCCTCTCTTTCTCCCTGTTTAAACCTCTCTCCTCCCTCCCCAATTTATTTATTTATTTATTTATTTATTTATTTATTTATTTATTTATTTATTTATTTTTGGTCTTTTCAAGACAGGGTCTCCCTGTAGTCCCAGCTGTCCTGGAACTCGCTCTGTAGACCAGGCTGGCCTTGAACTCACAAAGATCCCCCTGCCTCTGCCTCCTGAGTGCTAGGATAAAATGCGTGCGCCACCACGCCCGGCTCCTCCCTCCCCAATTTAAATGCCCATATTTTTCCCTTTATGATACTTTCTCCTATTATCCCTCTGTCTGGAACATACTTCAACATAATTAAAGCTATATATAATAGGTCCACAGCCAACATCATTTTAAGTGGAGAAAAATTGGAAGCATTCCTATTAAAATCAGGAACAAGACAAGGCTATCCACTCTCTCCACTCCTTTTCAATATAATGCTTGAAACTCTCTCTAGAGCAATAAGACAAGAGAAAGAAATTAAAGGAGTACTAATTGGAGAAGAAGAGGTCAAATTATCACTAATTTTTCGAGATAGAGCTTATATAATCCAGGCCAGCCTTGAACTGGCTTGTAGCTGAGAATGTTCTTGAACTTAAGATCTTCCTGCCACCACTTTTCAAGTACCAGAGTCAGACTGCAGGCACCACCATGCCTGGCTTTATGAGAAACTAGGGATCAAGCCCAGCGTTTCTTGCATTCTAAACAAGCACTCTCCTGAGTTTCATCCCCAGCTCTCTTAATTTCATATGATAACAGAAGTAGGGACAAAGGTTTTCACAAACAGACACCACATGTTTGTAGATAACTCTGAATACAAGATAACTTGGCTGCACGGCATGGTGGCGCACTCCTTTTATCCTAGCACTCAGGAGGCAGAGGCAGGCGGATCTTTGTGAGTTCAAGGCCACACTGGTCTACAGAGTGAATTCCAGGACAGCTGGGGCTACAGGGAGACCCTGTCTCGAAAATACCAAAAAGAAAAAGAAAAAAAAAGATAACTTGGCCAGGTGAGTCTTCAAATATTAAAAAATAAATAAAACTAGGGTATACTTTTTATAGTACCAACTCTTGGGAGGTAAAGGCACACGGATCTAGAATTCCAGGCCAGTCTGAGGTATATCATAATTGCAGATCATCTGATCATCTTAGTCTTTGAGACCCTGTCTCAAAAAAAAATTTAAGATTAAAAAAACAAAGTTTTGCCAAGGAAGCGGACAAAGGTTATTTGGGTAGAAGTAACAACACTCAAGGGATTGAAGGGAAAGATGGAAAGGGACAGTTGAGAATAATTCAGATGGACTGGAGAAAAAGCAGCTGAGAAGACACCGTCAGAATATACTGTGAGGTTTAGATTTTAACATAAGAGCATCTGGGATTTATTGGAGAATGTATATAAGCAGGAGATGATGTGATCAGATCTGGGTTTTTACACGGAGGGATAACTGGTCAGCCTTGGTATCTTTCAGAGACCATTGGTTGCAAGGAGAATGGAGAGG
Source organism: Rhizomys pruinosus (assembly GCA_009823505.1). Classification (NCBI taxonomy): domain Eukaryota; kingdom Metazoa; phylum Chordata; class Mammalia; order Rodentia; family Spalacidae; genus Rhizomys; species Rhizomys pruinosus. Next base: position 1,170,161 of record VZQC01007452.1, read on the forward strand.
AAGGTTTGCAATCAAGACACATTTGAGGGGTAGAACACAAGTTATTAGCTCTAAGGTCCTCATAATCAGAATAGGAACAGTTAATAGAGACAGAAAAGAGAATAAAGGAGGAATTGTGTTTATCCTCAACAACAGATACCAAAAAGCAAAACACTCTGTGACTTGTAATTGTCATTGGATCCGATCTCCATCCGAGGTAGAATAAAATTGTGCTTTTCTGTGTGGCTGTTCAGACCACAGACATGGTGGTTTAACTCACAGCTATGATCATTAGAGAGCATCTTAGCCCTGTCCTACCTTTAGCTTCCATAGGGTACATGAATTCTCAGTGTTGATGGAAAATTTCAGGATGACAGAAATGCAGAGTGAATTCAAAATTAATTTCAACTCTTCTTAATGTTTTCTTCAAAATCTAGTGAAACTTGCTGTGCCCATCTAAGCCAGCACATAATGCTCAATTCTGAGGATGTTCTGAAATTCCCACAGCCTTTAAATTAGAACACATTTTCATCTCCAATTACTTTTGTGGGTTTTTTTTTCTATTGAGAATGAAGGATCTGTAAAAAGTCTTCTGAATAGGTTATTGAGCATTCTAATTAAATGCTAGAGCCTTTTCTGTAGGCCTTTAATTTTTGAAAACTACCATCTTTGTTTTAACCAAAGACTGTCTAGCTAAACAATCCCTGAGGAAATAGAATTTAAAAAAAAATTATATATATATATATANAACTGTGAAACTCCAATTCCAGGAGACTCCTTGGCCAGGGGAAGCCGACACACTCTTCTGCCTCCGCTGCATGGCATCAACCAGTGCACAACTTGCCATGCACACATACATGGCATACACATACGATAAAAATAAAAATAAAAAAATAAAAACCTGTAAGAAGTAATAAGTATGAATTCTAGTTGCAAGATTTTTCTCAAATGTCCTGCATTTTCACCTGTAATAATTCCACTGAAGGCCCAAGCTAGGCCTACTTCTAACATGAAATCTGTTTGATGATTTGAATATCATCCCATTTTCTGAGAGACTCATTGCTGATACTTCCCCAAGAAACATACAAAAATGGGTTAAAAAAAAGTCTTTTTCAGCAACATCCATACTAATATTAGCATGCACAGTTAAAGTAACTGTTGGCGTGCACTTTATTGTACAGATATTAACATGATTAAGTGTGCATTGGAAGTGTGCTGGAAGATGACACACTCTGAGCTGGTGTTGGGGCACAAGTGAACCCCCAGCCCTCATGGGGTAGGGACAGGCTGGGATCAGCCCACTCTTTCCCCCTAACTAACCTGCTCACAAAGGTTTCTAGGACTAGTCCCCTTTAAGAAAAGATTTTCTTGACCCATGATATGTTCAACTAATAATGGACAAGATAATAACATCATATATGTATCATAAAGCTCTTTATAGTCAATGAAAAAATTTCTCCACATTTCTTACTCTCGGTCTTCTCCAGCTCCCTGGTTTAATATGACACATACATGAATGACTCCAATATTTAGGTCTCTGGCGCAGCCTCTTTTCACTATGGACTCACACATCCAAATGCCTTCCTTAGATCCCTACTAAGTTGTCTAGCAGGCCGCTCCATCTTAATAATTTACAAGAGCTGTTTTCCCTCTTCCTACCCCAACTCTTCTCCATCTTAGCGGGCAAAACCTCCTCCAGACGAAGCTAGAGCTACAAATGATGTTGTCATTCATGTCTATGTCCTTCTCGCCTCTCACTCCTCCACCTCTGCAAGTCATGTCTTTCTTACTTCAAAAATATCTCAAATCTTCTCCTCTACAGTGCTATCCCGCTGCAAGGCAACAGCATCTCTCACATGCACTGTGGCACAGCAGCGAAGGCAGAAGGAGGCCCACTGATGTGCTGATGTTGTGACCTGAGGAATCTGTTCCTAACCCCCGTAAGTTCAAAGCTGCTCAAGGCGGAGAACTCAGCTGCTTGCTTGCCTACCCTTGTACTTGCATCGCAACATGGCTCTGAGTCTGGGTTTTAGTCTACTCTGATCATGGTGAAAACTCAGAATAGATTTAGGAAAGGGCTGTCTCTACCTGAGGAAGTGAGGAGACATGGTGGGTGCTGATATATCCCCATGACTGGAGTATTCTCCTTAAAGGTTTCTGGGGAGGTAGCTGGAGAATTCTCACCTCACCTGTACACACAGGAGACCAGCTATAGTGCTGCAGTGGCAAATGGCGTTGATAATGAAATAATACAAAAGAATTCGATTACAAGGGGTTAACTGCTGCAGTCTGACCATTGCTTTCCTTTTCCCACAAGAAAGAAGGGGCCCTGGATTGTCTGGAATCACATGTCTGGGTTTGCTGTGACACACTTAGGCAGCAAGATCTTCCTATGAGAGAGCTTACTGGAGTGCCCAGCTTTTCTTAGTATGTCAGGCAAATGTTTTCTGCCACATGGGAGCCAACCAACTAGGAACATGGCAGAGCTTCGGCATGAGTCCTGGGCCCCAGCTGAAAAAAGGAAACCATTGAGTATAACGAGCTAAGCCATTTTCCCAGAAAAGCAAGCATGGCACAAATCCTAGGATCTATTATTGCCAGGGTTTCTGATATTTTCAAGTCATTGAAAAGCTCACACGTCATGAGTGACCACCACTCATGCATTCCCTTATGTGGATTGTATACCCATGCTTGAACCCACATGCACACCATACTTCAAAGCTCCTATTTATTATAAGATTCATTAAAAATAGGGGCTAGCAAACTAGCACCACTATTTGACTTGGCTACTGGATGCACAACAGGAATCTTGTGTAGGAACAGTAAGTCTGCTATCAGCATCATGCGTGGCAAGTCCTCTGAGATCTTGGAGGATGATCTAGATAATTTAGCCCAGATAACAGTGAAGGTAAATTCATATCTAATTGTGCAACCATACTAAATGTGTCCAACTAATGATTCAACACCTGGGTGTTATCAAGTTCTGTGATTTTGTCATATTTTTGGAAGAGGCAGAATTCGATTTGATGCAGACAACTTAATGAGCATATTGGAATCCAGACTCGAGATCCACAAAAACCGGACAGGTGATGAATAAACGCCCTTTGACATGAATTTATCAGAAAAAATATTTGAGGGCCTAAAAGTCAATAATGCAATTTCTGAAGTAGATGTAACTTAATGCATGTGAGAATAAAAGTCTTTGATCCCATTTTAATAAAAACTTGAAGTATCTTACCAGCTCTAATTGTACATTAGGCTACATGAACAGTATAGTTTGAAGAGGAAGGGCATGTGCCAGGTCCCAAAGACCTGAAAGACAAGTTCCGCTCTGGGCTTCTGGATTATTGAGATATGAAAGTGGCTGGAAGGAAAATGGTGACAAGAAGCATGCTATGGAGAGTTGGAACTATAGGGGGAGCAGTGAGAAACTGTTGAGCTTAAGGAAAAATAACATTCAGGAGACCAATATTATTGATGACCTTAATTTGAATGGCTGTCACACAGAAGGGGGACTGAATTTGTTCGTAATGGTTCCACTGAGTAGAATTAGGACCAATAAGTGGAAGCCACAGGAAATCCAGACTACTCTTCCCCATCACGATCCCAAACCATTGGCTGGTCCCAAGTCCTGAGTTGTACATCTGTTCAGGAAGTTTCTGTGTGTTCTCTTTGGAAACTGGTACCTCAGCCATAAGGCAGTAGGTAAAGAGGCACGAAAATGGGGAACAGCTCAGCAATCCCAAACTGCAGTTGGCTTGGGCTGTTCACACCCTTCTAACAATGTGCCTTGAGGCCTGCTGACAACCCCACACCTGCACCTGCTCCAAACAATGGAAATAAGTCATTCCCCTTAGAAACTCCTTGAAAATTCCTGTTTATATTCAAACATGTGCTAGAACATACCCTGAACTCAAGGGAGATAGGCCCATTCAGCCTGAACTAGTTTTGGCTGCATGTTCAATAAGACAAATTGTGTCCTTTGAGTAGACTTTTGTGAGGAATCCCTACGTATAACTGGACATGAATATTATTTAGATCAAGACACATCTGGGGAGACATGCCCACTTATCAAAGACTCCATAATCTAAAGCCTGTCAATCAAAAAAAACAGAGAACCACCTATGCTATGCCCCTTTGCAAACAAACTCAATTTTCTTAAACCCCAAAAGGAAGCCCTAAATAATAACTGGATCCCCTTGAGGATTCTCACTCACATGCCCCATTGTCTTGGCTTGACAGTGTCTTTCTGACCTGTATTAACTCTTTTCTTTTTGGATAAAGTTTTTTTTGCTACTTTTCAATCTGTGTTTCTTTATTACAATCTTTTAATAAAGGCCAAGAATCTGAAATACCCAGCCTGGACTCAGACCACTGGTAACAGTAAGAGAGATAATGGATTCTAGGACAGGACAACTTTGTCATTAGAACCATGGGGATATGCAATTGTCTTGGAGGGGAAGAGCTGGAGATGAAGGGACTGGAGATGATGAAGGTGCTGTTTAATAATGATTAATTCATCATCCTGGAAGTAGAAAGGGGCATGGTAATAAGCATTTGAAATTCATTGGTGCACCTGACATGGGCATGTGGGTACTGGTCTTTTTTTCCCCCCCCCTTTCTCTTTCTGTCAACACCCTTTTCTAAGAGATAATATATATAGAATATAAATATTTTATATATATAAAATTATAATATATATAATATATAATATAAAAATTTATATAAATATAAAATTTTATTAAAATATAAAATTTATATAAAATAAATATATATAAATATAATTTATATAATAAAATATCTCTCTACATATATATATCATTATAAATACGATCATTCTATCTATAAATATATATACTATCATCTCCTTTATCATTTTCCCTTCTCTGTGTTGCCTTTGTGGACATGAGTATAGTGCCTGCAGAGGACAGAAGAGGGTATCAGATACCCTGGAGTTGAAGCTACTGTGGAGAGATGTCTTTAATGAATTCTACCATGTGTCATGTGACCATAGCTCTAAAATCATTTTACATATATAAAAATTATATATATATATATATATAATCTCTTAGAAAAGGGGTGTTGACAGAAAGAGAAAGGGGGGGAGAAAAAAGGACCAGTACCCCAAATGCCCATGTCAGGTGCACCAAACTTGGAATTCAAATGCTTATTACCATGCCCCTTTCTACTTCCAGGATGATGAATTAATCATTATTAAACAGCACCTTCATCATCTCCAGTCCCTTCATCTCCAGCTCTTCCCCTCCAAGACAATTGCATATCCCCATGGTTCTAATGACAAAGTTGTCCTGTCCTAGAATCCATTATCTCTCTTACTGTTACCAGTGGTCTGAGTCCAGGCTGGGTATTTTCAGATTCTTGGCCTCTTATTCAAAGAATTGTAATAAAGGAACACAGATTGAAAAGTAGCAAAAAAAACTTTATCCAAAAAGAAAAGAGTTAATACAGGTCAGAAAGACACTGTCAAGCAAGACAATGGGCCATGTGAGTGAGAATCCTCAAGGGGATCCAGTTATTATTTAGGGCTTCCTTTTGGGGGTTTAAGAAAATGAGTTTGTTTGCAAAGGGGCATAGCATAGGTGGTTCTCTGTTTTTTTTGATTGACAGGCTTAGATTATGGAAGTCTTTGATAAGTGGGCATGTCTCTTCCCATGATGTGTCTGATCTAAATAATATTCATGTCCAGTTATACGTAGGGATTCCTCACAAAAGTCTACTCAAAGGACACAATTTGTCTTATTGAACATGCAGCCAAAACTAGTTCAGGCTGAATGGGCCTATCTCCCTTGAGTTCAGGGTATGTTCTAGCACATGTTTGAATATAAACAGGAATTTTCAAGGAGTTTCTAAGGGGAATGACTTATTTCCATTGTTTGGAGCAGGTGCAGGTGTGGGGTTGTCAGCAGGCCTCAAGGCACATTGTTAGAAGGGTGTGAACAGCCCAAGCCAACTGCAGTTTGGGATTGCTGAGCTGTTCCCCATTTTCGTGCCTCTTTACCTACTGCCTTATGGCTGAGGTACCAGTTTCCAAAGAGAACACACAGAAACTTCCTGAACAGATGTACAACTCAGGACTTGGGACCAGCCAATGGTTTGGGATCGTGATGGGGAAGAGTAGTCTGGATTTCCTGTGGCTTCCACTTATTGGTCCTAATTCTACTCAGTGGAACCATTACGAACAAATTCAGTCCCCCTTCTGTGTGACAGCCATTCAAATTAAGGTCATCAATAATATTGGTCTCCTGAATGTTATTTTTCCTTAAGCTCAACAGTTTCTCACTGCTCCCCCTATAGTTCCAACTCTCCATAGCATGCTTCTTGTCACCATTTTCCTTCCAGCCACTTTCATATCTCAATAATCCAGAAGCCCAGAGCGGAACTTGTCTTTCAGGTCTTTGGGACCTGGCACATGCCCTTCCTCTTCAAACTATACTGTTCATGTAGCCTAATGTACAATTAGAGCTGGTAAGATACTTCAAGTTTTTATTAAAATGGGATCAAAGACTTTTATTCTCACATGCATTAAGTTACATCTACTTCAGAAATTGCATTATTGACTTTTAGGCCCTCAAATATTTTTTCTTGATAAATTCATGTCATAAGGGCTTTATTCATCTCACCTGTCATGGTTTTTGTGGATCTCGAGTCTGGATTCCAATATGCTCATTAAGTTGTCTGCATCAAATCGAATTCTGCTTCTTCCAAACTATTGACAAAATCACAGAACTGGATAACACCCAGGTTGTTGAATCATTAGTTGGCACCATTTAGTATGGTTGACAAATTAGATATGAATTTACCTTCACTGTTATCTGGGCTAAATTATCTAGATCATCCTCCAAGATCTCAGAGGACTTGCCACGCATGATGCTGATAGCAGACTTACTGTTCCTACACAAGATTCCTGTTGTGCATCCAGTAGCCAAGTCAAATAGTGGTGCTAGTTTGCTAGCCCCTATTTTTAATGAATTCATTAATTAAATGAGCTCTGAAGTATGTGTGCATGTGGGTTCAAGCATGTGTATAAATGCACATACACATGTATGCATGTGTGTGGTCCCTCATGCTTGTGAGGCAATTTTCAATGACTTGAAAATTCAGAAACCACTGTCAATAATAGATCCTAGGATTTGTGCCATGCTTGCTTTTCTGGGAAAATGGCTTAGCTCGTTATACTCAATGGTTTCCTTTTTTCAGCTGGGGCCCAGGACTCATGCCGAAGCTCTGCCATGTTCCTAGTTGGTTGGCTCCCATGTGGCAGAAAACATTTGCCTGACATACTAAGAAAAGCTGGGCACTCCAGTAAGCTCTCTCATAGGAAGATCTTGCTGCCTAAGTGTGTCACAGCAAACCCAGACATGTGATTCCAGACAATCCAGGGCCCCTTCTTTCTTGTGGAAAAGGAAAGCAGTGGTCAGACTCAGCAGTTAACCCCTTGTAATCGAATTTCTTTTTGTATTATTTCATTATCAATCCCATTTGCCACTGCAGCACTATAGCTGGTCTCCTGTGTGTACAGGTGAGGTGAGAATTCTCCAGCTACCTCCCCAGAAACCTTTAAGGAGAATACTCCAGTCATGGGGATATATCAGCACCCACCATGTCTCCTCACTTCCTCAGGTAGAGACAGCCCTTTCCTAAATCTATTCTGAGTTTTCACCATGATCAGAGTAGACTAAAACCCAGACTCAGAGCCATGTTGCGATGCAAGTACAAGGGTAGGCAAGCAAGCAGCTGAGTTCTCCGCCTTGAGCAGCTTTGAACTTACGGGGGTTAGGAACAGATTCCTCAGGTCACAACATCAGCACATCAGTGGGCCTCCTTCTGCCTTCGCTGCTGTGCCACAGTGCATGTGAGAGATGCTGTTGCCTTGCAGCGGGATAGCACTGTAGAGGAGAAGATTTGAGATATTTTTGAAGTAAGAAATGACATGACTTGCAGATGTGGGAGGGTGAGAGGCGAGAAGGAACATAGACATGATGACAACTCAATTTGTAGCTCTAGCTTCTGGGAGGTTTTGCCGCTAAGATGGAGAAGAGTTGGGTAGGAAGAGGGAAACCAGCTCTTGTAAATTATTAAGATGGAGCGGCCTGCTAGACAACTTAGTAGGGATCTAAGGAAGGCATTTGGATGTGTGAGTCCATAGTGAAAAGAGGCTGCGCCAGAGACCTAAATATTGGAGTCATTCATGTATGTGTCATATTAAACCAGGGAGCTGGAGAAGACCAGATAAGATAATGTGGAGAAATTTTTCATTGACTATAAAGAGCTTTATGATACATATATGATGTTATTATCTTGTCCATTATTAGTTGAACATATCATGGGTCAAGAAAATCTTTTCTTAAAGGGGACTAGTCCTAGAAACCTTTGTGAGCAGGTTAGTTAGGGGGAAAGAGTGGGCTGATCCCAGCCTGTCCCTACCCCATGAGGGCTGGGGGTTCACTTGTGCCCCAACACCAGCTCAGAGTGTGTCATCTTCCAGGCACACTTCCAATGCAATTAATCATGTTAATATCTGTAAATAAAGTGCAGCCAACAGTTACTTTAACAGTGCATGCTAATGATTAGTAGGATTGTTGCTGAAAAAGACTTTTTTTACCCATTTTTGTCATGTCTTGGGGAAGTATCAGCAATGAGTCTCTCAGAAAATGGGATGATATTCAAATCATCAAACAGATTTCATGTTAGAAGTAGGCCTAGCTTGGGCCTTCAGTGGAATTATTACAGGTGAAAATGCAGGACATTTGAGAAAAATCTTGCAACTAGAATTATACTTATTACTTCTTACAAGGTTTTTATTTTTTTAATTTTTTATTTATTTCTGTATGTGTATGAATGTATTGTGTGCATGCAAGTTTGTGCACCTGTGACATGCAATGCAGCGGAGGTCAGAAGAGGGTGTCGGATTCCCCTGGAACTGGAGTTCTCCTGGAATTGGAGTTTCAGACGGTTCTCGGCCGCCATGTGGGTGCTGGGGATCGAACCCGGGTCCTCTGCAAGAGCGGTCGACGCTCTTAACCGCTAGGCCATCTCTCCAGCCCAAGGTTTTTATTTTTTAAAGAGGATCTTTAAGAACAGGATTTCTTAGTGAGCTGGTAGTCTGAGGAACACGGTGTCGAGGGGAGTAATGAGAAGAGACCATATTTCAGAGTCTTGCTGCCCATTGGACATTTGACGTGAAGGCTCCAGGAACTTGTTAAAGGTACACATATCTAAAGTTTCTTGCTTCTTTTCCTGTAGTATCACTTCATTAATGCCAGAAATACTGACTGAGCTACACTTACGTTAGGGAAGGAGGATAAATGAACCTTCCCCTAGACGAACACCTACTGGTAGGAGGAAGGAAAAGTTTCCTCAGCCCTCCAAGTGTTCTTGGTTAGCAAGGTCTGAAATTAAGACTGTCAAAGCATAACAAATGTATCAAAGTTTTTGCCTACAGAAATGAGGACCCATGGACTGGTGAGATGGCTCAGTGGGTAAGGTTTGCCGTGCAAACCTGACAGTCTGACTTTGGTTCCTGAAACCCATGGTGGGAAGGAGAGAACCAACTCCTGTCTCTGTGTGTGTGTGTATTCTCTCTCTCTCTCTTTCTCTCTCTCTCTCTCTCTCTCTCTCTCTCTCTCTCTCTCTCTCTAATAAACATTTCAAAAAGGAATGAGGACACTCGCCAAAAAGAAAAGAGAACTCAGAGATTCAAGGAAACGCAATGATTTGTATGCTTGTGTTTGATGAGGAGGACAGAGTGGAGAAAAGTGACTGGACAGAATTTATGGCCTAATGATAATAGGTGGAGGAAGGGATCTAAGCCAAGTTTGTTTCTCCATATTTTCTTAGTCTTCTCCTAGGTCAGAGGATTTCTTTATGGTCAGTTCCAAGGCAGAAAAGTGGAGGAAAGCTAGAACAGAGTTCGTGGTAAGCTTTGAGGAAGAGAAACTCTAGTTCCTGTGGTCAAACCTGAGGAGTTCTGGTTTCTTCATTCTGCCTTGGGTAAGAAAGTAGAGAGCGTGGGCAGGAAGAGTCCTTTCCCTTGGCCCACTGGCCCTTCCAGTGTCATTTAATGTCATTTAATTGAAAGTACTCAGCATGCCAAAGCAGCATACTTCGGGGGATGGGGAATCATTTTCTGACCTTAACACTTATAGCAAATATATAAATATATAATCAATGTAATAATAACATCTACTTTGTATTCAGTATTTACTGTATAAATATGTGTTCTCATTTTTTTTCCTTTGGGACAGGGTCTCCCTATAGCTAGCCCCAGCTAGCCTAGAACTCCCTCTGTAGTCCAGGCTGGCCTTGAACTCATAGAAATCTGCTTGCCTCTGCCTCCCAAGGATTAAAGGTGTGTGCCACCACGCCCGGCTTAAAGACAGTTCTTAGCCACCATGTGGGTCCTCTGCAAGAGCAGTTGGCCCCATGTTCTCATTTTTGTGTGTCTATGTGTTTATGGGTGTGCAGATTACACAGGTGTGTGCACATATTCATGTTGTTCCTCAGTCGCTGCCCACCTTGGTTTCGTTGAGACAGGTCTCTCACTGGCCCATCTCTGTTTCCCCGGTGCTGGGATTACAAGCTTGCACCACTGCACTCTGCTATTTTGCATGGGTTCTGGGGATCAACCTGGTCCTTGTGCTTGGTAGGCAAACACTTTATCAACTACAGCCTCTGAGTGTTTTAATTTTCACTGTTATCAGTCCCATACTTTAGATATCAGTTCCATTTTCCAAAAGAGAAAAAAGAACTGAGAAATTATGTAGCTTATCTAAGGTTAAGTGGGAAGTCAAGGCTTGAAAAAAGCACACTGTATTTCTAATTGTTGGAATTTTAAGTATGAATATTTATACCATATATATTTAATGTCACTACTGAAATAGTTTTGTTTAAATTTATCATAATTTGCTTTCTATTTCTATTGAATTTTTGTCTCTGATTTAGTTTCTTCCTTTGTTTGCCTGTCTTTTTATTAAGTATTTTTTTTTATTTATTTTTGTATGTGTATGAGTGTACTGTCTGCATGTAGGTTTGTGCACCCATGTCGTGCAATACCGCGGAGGTCAGAAGAGGGTGTCGGATTCCCCTGGAACTGGAGTTCTCCTGGAATTGGAGTTTCAGACGGTTCTCAGCCGCCATGTGGGTGCTGGGGATCGAACCCGAGTCCTCTGTAAGAGCGGTCGGCACTCTTAACCGCTAGGCCATCTCTCCAGCCCCTATTAAGTATTTTTATGCACCTGTGTTATTTCCTTCATTAGCTTACTAGGTACAAACTCCTTGTATTATTTTATTACTTTTGTGTATATAGTATACATCCTTAGCTTATATAGGTTAATATGATATTATTCCACTTTTACTATGTATCATTCAAGAAGCTTTCAATTCTGGTCTTCTAGTGAATAGCTCCAATATAATGAGAATTTTTATTTTTCAGTATTTGCTTTTTCAATCCTAGGAATGACCCTAGGCCACCCATGTGGGTTATTGTGTGTGTCCTTTGAACAAAGCATGGGGGCTTCGATAGTTGGTTCAGCATGGTTTACTGAAGTAGCCCTTCTAGGACTTATGGGGTTGGAAAGGAATTCACTTGCATTTATAAAAAGTATAAAAGTATGCTCATTAGCCAGAAATTACAGCTAACATAGACTACCATCTGCACAATCAGAAGAGATCACATGTTGGCAGGTAGAAAACTTTCACATGCTTCCTAGAAATCTCCAGGGTATCTTGCTAACAGTACTGTACTTGGCCAAACAAAGTGGGATCAAATGAAGCATTTCTCTGTAAGGAATTTCCCTTCCCCTTGTGTCTTCAAGGCACTCAGCCTCTACTGATACTTCTACATTCTGATTCCTGTTGAGCTGGAAAAGAAGGCAGACATCCCAGTACTTCATATTTGACTCATCAGCATTTTGGAAAATTTACTAAAATTCTCAACACTTCTTTGTAAATCAAAGTTTCTCAACCTTGACATCAAGTCACATTTCGGACTAGATAACTGCAGCTTACTTGTATAATGTTTTTGCGGGACATGTGGGCTCTCCCTGTCCATTAGACCTCAATAACACCCCCTCGGCCCCAAAGTGATGGTCAGAAATTTCTCCAGATTATGTCAAAAGTCTCCTTGGAAGAGCAAAATTGCTTCTGATTGAGAAGCACTGGTCTTAGGGAATGTTTAAAAACATCAATACCTACATATTATTGATCCCAAATGAGTACCAGTGGGAGGGAAGATAGCAACATTACTATCAGATGCCAGTGAACCCCTGTCCCCACTGCCCAGCAAGTCCAAGGCACCTCAGGAGGTAGTGACTGGCTCACTATGATTGCAGATTCAGCCCCAGACTGGGAGAGCAATGCACAGCTCACAATCAAGACAGATGTTACAAGAATAAGAGGATGGATGGGTGGGTAGATGGGTAGGTGGGTGGGTAGATGAGTAGGTGGGTGGGTAGGTGGGTAGGTGGGTGGGTGGGTGGGTGGGTGGGTAGGTGGGTAGGTGGGTGGGTAGGTGGGTGGGTGGGCGGATGGGTGGGTGGGTAGGTGGATGGATGCATGGGTGGATGGGTGGATGGGTGGGTGGAAGGATGGATGGATGGATGGGTGGGTGGAAGGATGGATGGATGGATGGGTGGATGGGTGGATGGGTGGATGGGTGGATGGGTGGAAGAAAAACCCAATGATTGCTCAGGTTGTGTTACTGTGAAGAAAGTAGTGATGTTGGGGTGGGTACATGGAAAAAGGGGATTTTTTTTAATTTTTTATTATTTTTTATGTGTATTGAGTGTACTGTCTGCATATAGGTTGGTGCACCCGTGTCATGCAATGCCACGGAGGTCAGAAGAGGGTGTTGGATTTCCCTAGAACTGGAGTTAAGGACAGTTCTTAGCCACCATGTGGGTGCTGGGAATCGAACCCGGGTCCTCTGCAAGAGCAGTGCTCTTAACCGCTGAGCCATCTCTCCAGCCCCAGGAAAAGGGGATATTTTACAATTTCACTTGAATTGTATTATCATTTTATTTTTATAAGTAAATATATTTACTTTTATAGATAAATATTTTAATTGAATTTTGTGGTTTTTTTATACAATATAGTTTGATGATACTTAGATCCCCTCCTCTCTCCACACTTCTGCCCACACTCCCTGCCCAATTTGTACTCTCATAACATATATATATACACACACAAACATAATATATATATATGTATATATTTGACCTATAGAGTCATTTGTGTCTCCAGATGCCCCTCAGTGCGGGTGTGTCCACTGGGCCCACCCAGAGACCCAAAGGCTCAAGGATTTCAGAAGATGTCGTGGAAAGATCGTAGAACAGCAGATTATTTACTCAGATGAACTCACAGCAATGGTGACAGCATCCACAAGTCTTATACAAGGTCAAATCAGACAAAATTCCAGCGTAGACATTGGGAAGTGGATAAGAAACCAACCCAACCCAACTTAAGGAACTTTTGGCAATTGATGCCTGCTGGGAGGAGAAAAGACAGTCTCTTACAGGGATAAATATTTTTATAAATAAAATTTTAGAAAATGTTTTCTAAATTTCAGGGGTTTGGTTTTGGGACACGGTCACTTGTATCCTAGGCTCCCCTCAAAGAGATTCTGATCCTCCTACCTCTACCTCCCTAGTCCTGGGAGAATGTGCAGCACCACTCCTGGTACACACAGTGCTGAGATCAAACCCAGGGCCTTTTGCATGCTAGACACACACTATGCTAGTCGAGCCGCATCCCCAGCCCACAAGATCTTTTTTTAAATTACTTGAAGGTCAAGCATGTTCCCTTTGATAATTTCTTGCTTAACTGTTTCTAAAAGTACAATTATGGGCTTTAGTCTGAGATTCTGTTCTAATTTTTTCCTTCCAACTCATGACCAAGTATGAATGGGATTCCTGTTGGGTAAAAACAACCCAACATACTTAGTACAGAAGGAATCTGACATTTAATTATGTGCCTGGAGGTCCCAGACTAAACCAAGAACATTTTCACATTGCAGATCTTAGGAAGTGGGGCACACTGTATGAGCCCCCAGTAAATACAATCTGGAAGGACTGATTATGAACCTTCACAGGCAGGACTTGGGCCACTTCTATAATTACTTTCTCAAACCGAGATTCTCTGGGCAGGGTGAAGGAGGAGGAGCAAGCTAAGGTGCTGTGGAAAGCCCTCTGTGGGAGAAACAGAAGTCAAGGACATGAAAAGAGACTAGGGAAGAGGAAGGACAGGGTGATGGGGGGTGGACTGGGGAATAGGAAGGACGGGGTGATAGGAGGGGTGGACTAGGGAATAGGAAGGACAGGGTGATAGGAGGGGTGGACTGGGGAATAGGAAGGACAGGGTGATAGGAGGGGTGGACTAGGGAATAGGAAGGACAGGGTGATAGGAGGGGTGGACAGGGGAATAGGAAGCACAGGGTGATAGGAGGGGTGCCCTGCCACTGTCTATTCCCCTGCCACCAGCAAAAGCAGCCTTCTTCAGGAGGGCACCCGGCAGCACAGAGCAACCAGAACCTGCCCTGTGTGAAACTTTCCCTCCTATAGAACAGCCCCCAAACTTCACTCATAGGGAAAGGCCTGGCCCCCTGGGTCTGTTGAGATCAGGACTTCAGAAACCAGCGCAGCCTGGGCTACAAGGTGAAGTGATTTATTTCCATGAGCCAGGGAATGCTCGAAGACACAGAGCAATCCATCTGCCTTAGCAACCAAGCGGATCCCTTCACCTCCTCCTCCCGTGGAAGCAGTCAAGGCAGGAGGTTGGGTGAGGTTGGGTGAGGTGACCTTCCAAAGCTGAATCTGTGCTTCTAAAAATAGACGCATCCTCAGAGAATCCAGAAGGGGCGGGAGGCTGTGGATGGTGAGGGCCAGAGCCCCAGTCCCCAGAGCACTGTCAGTGTGGAGCTGTATTAATTAGACACAGGCGCCCAGCTCGATAACCTCAGGTGTCTCTCAGAAATTGAAACTAAATGAACCGGCTTTTTTTTTTTCTTTTGCCTCTTCCTGGTTATTCTCTCCCAGGGCTTTAAAAAAAAAAGAAGAAGAAGAAGAAGAAAAAGATTCCATTTTCTGACCTAGTTGGATGGCTGTGTATTGCCCAAGAAAGTATCTCCCCCAGCAGAGGAAATGGGGCTCCTTAAGCAGAGATGCAGCTGAGTGGAGCCCCAAGGGTTAGACAGCAGGGCTCCCTGAGGTCTGAGCTTTTCTCCCCAGGGGATTGTGCAGGACTAGGCATGTGTCCAGTGATATGGGCGTGTGGGGTCAGGGGCTGCCAACCCCAGCTCCTGCAGGGCCCTTGTCCAGAGAGGCTAGAGGATTCTAGGGTCCAGGGGAGCTGTGTGCTGCTGATCTGCAGAGGTTGGTTACAGTATTCTGAGGGTGTGTATGGTGGGGGGCGGGGGGGGTGGCGGTTAGGGAATGGGTTCTATGGTGATAGTGTGGTTCATTTGAGGTAGCCTTGTAAAGGAGCAAGCATGTGTGCTGGTGTGGGGCCCTGAGCAGGGCTGTGTGCAGAGTCCCTGAGCAGGGCTGTGTGTAGCCGCCCTGTGGGACTCCTCTTTGCAAGGCTTTGTGCTGAGAACTGTCTCCGGATCTGAGTAGAGCCCCATGAGACTCTCTGTGGAGGACTGTTAAGGCTGTGGGGCTTCTGCCCTGGAGGCTGCTTTTCAGGCTCTGACAACCTGTGGAAGCTGTGCCTGTGGGCTGGAGGGCTGTGCTGGAGAGGAGGAGCTGCCCTGGTCTCGGGGTGTAGACTTCATGTACCAAGAGGAAGAAATGCCAGGAGCTCCCAGGATGAGCCAGCGGAGCAGCAGGCTCCTTCCAGCACTTCCCCGAAGCTGAGCCTCCTGCATACCAGCCAAAGACTCTTTCTAATGCTTCGTGCTTTCCTAACAGGATAATGTGGATCTGGGCGAGCTTATGTTTTCCCTCTGCTATCTCCCAACGGCTGGCAGACTGACCATCACCATTATAAAAGCGAGGAATTTAAAGGCAATGGACATAACAGGAGCTTCAGGTGGGACACTCTTCTGTTCCTTGTCTGGTTCTGATTCAGTGCATTATGAAGTTCCTAACACATTGATGCTGGACCCAAACTGCTTAGATTTCACCCAACTCCCACTCCCTAAGTGCCGTGTAACCTAAACCGCTCTGGGTTTAAAATTTCTATCTATAAAACAGCATTAGTGTCTGGATCACTGAGTTTTTGTATGATTGAGCTAGTATGTATAAAGTTATAAAACCATGTGTGGTATAATAGTCCATAATATTACTTGAGTTGAGTCTTCTCCCTCACCATAATTGCCATTCTTGACATAGGGTCCTGAACACTCAGTGGTCACAGACACCCTGAACACCCTGGCTCACCATCACTGAACTCAGAGAGCCTGAGATGCAATGTGTTCTGCAGCTGCTCTTATTGCTGTGTGTGTATGGACCTATGCATGCAAGTGATCATGCACATGGAGACCAGAAGTCCACCTTGGTGTCATTCCTCAGGAGCTGCCCACCATGTCGAGATAGGGCCTCTCACTGGGACCTGGGCTCACTAATCAAGCCAGACTAAGAGGCCAGCAAGCACCTGCAGTCCTCTCTGCTCCATCTCCCAGCACTGGAATTATAAGTGCATGCCACTGTGCCCAGCCTTCTGCATAGAACTTGAGTCTTCATGTTTGCGAGGCAAGCACATTACTCTCTGTGCTACCCCCAAGATATGTTATAGTCTAGGATTTAGACTTTAGACCCTTTCTAATAAAAAGAAAAAAGATGCAGATCATCTGGCTTAGAATCCCTTCTAGAAGGGGTGAAGAGACAGGGCAGCATGCGTTCAGGCATACAGATAGAGGCCTCTGTGCTGGTAGAACGAGAAGCACCCCCTCCAGAGCCAACACTAGTGCGCTCACTAGGTGCCCTGTCACAGTTTTGCTATCTATGAGCAGGCCTGTGTCCTCTCCCTGATGAATGAACTCCTTTTCCCTCTGCAAACTAGCTAAAGATGATTCCGAAGTTCCCAGTACTTCAGACCATTGACCCCTCCCCCCACACATACACAAGCCTCCCCTGTCTTCTAGGAATACAGGATCCCTAAAGGCCCAATCTTTATGCTGAGATTCCCAGGGATAACTTAGTCATGGTCCATACACCTTGGAAATGTCTAAGCATTTCTCTTCCTGTCACAGGCAGCCAGGGACTGAATACTAGCTGGAATGTTTTCTAATTTGGTAACAGATGTTTTTGCCCTATTTTTAAATTTCATGAATTTTGAGGAGACAGTGTCCTGTGCTTTTTCCTGAATGAATATCTTAATTATTGTAAGTAGTTGCTGCCCACATCACATATCACATGAATTAAAATCCTCAAACTTCAGTCTCTAGACAGAGAAAGGAATTCTGCCCCCACAGCCCCCACACACCAACTGGCTACATGTATCCTTGAGGTGCTTCTCTCATCACTGCAGATCCCTATGTAAAGGTCTCACTGATGTGTGATGGCCGGCGACTGAAGAAGAGGAAAACATCCACGAAGAGGAACACACTTAATCCCGTTTACAACGAAGCCATGGTCTTTGATGTCCCTCCTGAGAGCATCGACCAGATCCACCTGTCCATAGCTGTCATGGACTACGACCGGTGAGATGCCTGGAGCTCCTTCTCTGTGCAAGTCCACTCTTCTATGGGCAGGAAGGGCAGACTGGGTGTAGCCATGGGCTCAGCTGGAGTCCTGGGACACAGAGTGACTCAAAGAGCAGCACGTGAACGGCAGGTGACAGAGTCACCTCTTCTAGCCCGTGCTGTAGCATCTGAACTCTGCAGTGCTTCTCAGCTCTTCAGCTTGCTCCTCCCCCTTTCATACCTTCCCCCACCCCAACCCTCCAATGCCACACCTACTTCCCCTCCCTATCTAGGCTCACGTCCTGTCATTTCCACGTGAAGAACTAGGGCCCTGTGGGTCTTATTTTCCATTGAGCAATCCTGACTACCTTTAGTGGAAAGCTTCTTCCCAAAACAGCAGAATGATTACTTCAGCCAGACCATCAACATTTCTAAATATATAACTGCAATCTTTTTACCCTTTCTTGCACTGTGTTTAATAAAGATCATTTCCATCCACTTAAGTCTGAAAGCAAACACAGAAATGTTCTCTTGAAAATGCTAGAATCAGTATGGATGACAGGGTACATTAAAATGTATAAGATGCTAGACTTTTTAATTAATACAGCACAGAAGCGATATTTATAGCCTACATTGTAGCCAATTGTGTATTTAAAGGACAGATTTGAAAAACAGTCATTTTAATATGCAAAGGAAGTACCAACAGGGAATTATACATGTTAAACCAGTCATTAGACTGAAATGCAAAGTCTCTTTTTAATTAGAAACCTCCCACGTGGTCTGGGCACAATTATAAATGAAAAAAATCAGTCTGACTTCTAATATAATCTTACAAATATTATTCGAAGCTAAACATTTTTCCCATCTACCTCTGAAATACCAGTACAGCAGCTTCAGTGACCCAAAGGCTCCTTCAGCAGATACTGACACCAGCCATAACTGACTTCTGGCAGTTGCCCATGAATGTGACAGCCCAGGCTGGGCATAGACCTTGTTCTGTCTTCCCTGGACAACACACGACACTGCAGTGCCAGGTCCCAGGAGAGGATGCCGCCTACCAGCTGTGGAAGGCTCCACTCTTCCCAAGTTCCCTGCATCGACAAATCTGATTATGTGATCTCTGTCTCAATGTAATTATCAGTAAATTCATGAATCTGTCCTGGAAAAATCCATGGCAGGATCCACAGGGCCTCTGTATGCATCTGATTCGAATGAAATAGATTCAAATGTTCCTGATACTTGGTCCCCACTGTCTCCCCTTCACAATCCACATTAACAGTACTAAAACTAGCCATCTTTGCTGGGAGGGGGAAAAAGTATCCCATAGATTTAAATGGTGGGCCATATCCTTCCAATTATTTCAAATGACTTTTCTTCCCCTCTAAGGAAAATGTAAAAGGAACCACAGTAGAGACTGACTCAGGGAAAGTTTCAGAATATTAGCCCTGAGGTTAAGGAGCTGAGTATCTTCAAATGTGGGAACTCAAGTTGGCTCAAAGAACCAAAGCTGAGTGTAGAAAGAAAGAGAGGGGAACATAAGATCAAAACAGTGTTCTCTAATGCTGGGGGGGGGGCAGGAAGACGGGGAGCCCCACTTCCCACGCAGGCTGCAGACACAGACGACCTCCCCTACCTCCTTTGATTGACTCTTGCAGGAATCTGAGTCATTATAGCAAGACGCTCCTTTCTGGTGGTTTCTTTTTCATTGCATGGATCTAGAAGCCAGCTTAGTGTCCAGAAGTGGCCTCCTTAGTAAACGCCAGGGAGTAGGGTCCTTGGGACCAGATGAACCCCTGTCAGTGTTTGGAAAGTCAAGTACAACATTGAACTCTGAGTCTTCTCTGCTGTTTAGGTTGGCCTGTAGTTTTTAATTAGAGGATGGTTAAAAAAAAATATGAAGAATCCACTTGTTCCCCCATTTCCTCTATCAGTTTAATTGAATAATTATTGATTTTACTTTTATATACCAAAATTTTAAGAAAAAAACTATTATGGGCCATTTTCACAGTGTAGGTCACAATGAGGTCATCGGCGTGTGTCAAGTAGGCAACGAGGCAGAGCGTTTGGGCAGAGACCACTGGAGTGAGATGCTGTCGTACCCACGGAAGCCTATTGCACACTGGCACTCTCTAATGGAGGTAAGGCCTCACAGGTCTCTCTCTGCAGAACATGGCTTGTTTTGCTGCTGAAATGCAAAAGCTGCTAAGAGCATGAGTATGCCAGGCTCTTCTGTCACCACTGGCATCCCTGGTGACATTTCCTGGGGACTTGGACAAAGTCTGAGGTTCAGTCTGTGATCACCACCAGTCTAGGAGGTTTTGATTAGAGACCAACCTTCGTTTTCATTGTCTTCTAAAGGGATCCAGATTCTCTGATTCTGCGCTGAGATTTGGCTGGCTTTGGGGATCTGAGGGACACAGGCAGGTGTCCAGTGTTTGTCATTGTGTAATGTCTTGAGCATCACTTCTAAGTCTGTGACTGAGAGGAGGAAACTAGCATTCTAGAACTGGGTCTAGCACCAGCCTGCCAGGTTCAAGAATGTTTTAGAAAACAACCAAGCACAGAACAAGAACACATGGAGAAGGAACTTCTTTCTTTTTGAAAAAAATTATTTACTTTTTATTTTATGTGTATGAGCATATTGTGTGCACATGCACTCATGTTGTACAACCCGCAGAGGTCAGAAGAGAGAGGGCATTGGATCCCCTGGAACTGGAGTCATGGATGGTTGTTAGCCCCCATGTGGGTGCTAGGAACTGAATCCAGGTCCTCTGCAAGAGCAGCCAGTGCTTCTAACTACTGTGCCATCTCTCCAGCCCTAAGAAACTTCTTTCTTACATGCACAAAGTCCAAAGGAAGGCAATGTAGAGTTTTGTGGTACCATGATCAGCAGAAACTAGACTTTTCCTTGCAATTAACTGTCCATGTATATTCTATTTTTCCTTAAAGTTATCTCATTATGGAATATGGCTGGTAAGCTTCAAACCATTGTGTCTTCCATGCCGTAAAAATATGTAAACAATCGTATGGAAAGCAGTGTGGAGAACCCTTGGAAGACTCAAAATGAGCTTGGCACCTGACCCTGTCATACATCTTACTGCAGAGATACATGCACAGTCATGTTTATTGCAGCTCTCTTCACGATAGCAAAGAGCTGGAACCAACCCAAGTACCCCTCAACTGATGAGTGGGTAGAGAAAGTGTGGTACATCTACACAATGGAGTTCTATGCAGCGGTAAAGAAAGTTGACATCATGAACTTTGCAGATCAATGGATGGAACTAGAAGATATCACGTTAAGTGAAGTATCACAGTCCCAGAAAAACAAACGACAAATGGTATCCCTCATCTGTGGATGCTAGTGCCAGTTACCTAGTTGTAAGGCAAACTGAGCAACATTAATATGATCTGAAAACAAGTATGCTCTTATATTGTGAATCCCTTAACAAGTTCTAGAACTAAGCTACCATTTATTTTCAGAGTTAGGAAGTTTTGGTATATGGATGAAGGATATGTATGTGTAATTTAGGGTAATATAAGATCAAAGGAGTGTGGAAAAAAACTAGTTTGTCATGATATTATGTCTAACCACAGTATTTATTTATGGGAGTGCTTCTTAGTATTTCTTATACAAGGCTGCTTGAGCTTCTGTCCAAGCATTTTCTAAAATATTATAAAGTAGATAAAAGTATCAGGCTGGTGTAACTTAGCCTTTCTGGATGCTTAACAACCATACTTAATGCCCATACCAGTTTGGCTGAGGGTCTTAAGGGATAACTTTGTTCCTTGCCCACAGAGGTCAACTAAGTCCCAGGGGATTATTCATGGGAGCATCTCTTGAAATGTCCTGCAAATGTGAGTCACCAGTCTTCCTGTGCAGGGAGGTCTTGGAGATCCACTAATGAGACTTCAGCCAGTGTCCAGTCTATAAAGAGGAAAGTCTACTCATGCTTCAGAAAGGGAAGCCTGGTCTAGCAAGACCTGACTTTGTCCTCAAGTGGATGGAACTGGTGACTGAAAAGCTAAAAGGAGCCAGGGGCTCCCCCCGCACAAAAAAACCTGAGTGACCCTTGAGGACCAGATCCTCAAGTGACCTTGAGAAAACAAAAACCTTGGTTAATCTGGGCTGTGTGGCCTTAAACATCCAAAAGGAAAGTATAACCAGAAATAAATAAATAAGTAAATAAATAAATAAATAAATAAATATCCTGAGAAATTGTACTTCAGGTATAAAACTTGAGATCTTAGTAGAAAGACAAAAAAAAGAGCACAATTGTTTTGCCTGTCTTACTGGCAAGTGTGGCTCCTACTGCTTTTGCCATCCTTCAAAGATGTGAGAAGACACAGCTTTTCAACCTTCCAATATGGACTGAAGACTCATGTCTCTCCAAGAATCCTCCAAACCTTCAGTGCCAGATGGGGACTGCTGAAACATCCAGCTTGTGGACTGAGCTACTGCTGGGGTTTCGGCCTCTTCAGAGTATAGACTGGCATTGTTGGACTACACAGGCTGTATCATGGAGTCCAGTACAGGAAGATCAAGTCAGGACGTAGTGCTTACTGGACCTTATTTGGTGACCATGGAAAGGGAAGACCCCAGTGTGGAACACAAGGGCAGAACTGATGGTGGTTTGGGCTTGCCAAGGAGGAGGTTTCAAACATGATATCTTTCAGCCTAATAAAGAAAAAAAAAAATCATAAGCTGAAGATGCTAAAACCTATGATATATGTGGCATTCATATGTGCGTATTTTGGAGTGATGCATAGTGGAAGGAATAACAACAACAACAGAAAAGACTGTGTCAAAGAACTGATTGAAATGGTGAACATTGACTTAAAAAAATATGGAACAAGGCAAGGATCAAAAGAACATACATTGGTTCTTTAAGGATTTTCCCCAAGACCCCATGCCACACTGCTTCTCGTGTGTGATTTAGCCCTAAGACTTTGGGCATGTCTAGTTTCAGAGGACGGTGATACACATGCTCTTTTTATTGGGCGCCCAACTAAGAAGAAACAGTTTTATTTGCAAAGAAAGGGAGAATGGGTACCTGAAAGAACTTGCCGTCCTCTGCTCGTCACTCCCTCCCTCCCTCCCCTGTCACTTCTCACTCACTCTGCAGTGCCTGCTCATTAGCTCATTTATCTGCTCATTCTCTCAGAACTGATTTTTGATTCAGGAACAGTTCTGAGGGTCACATCCCCGTAGGCACATGAAGGCTGGGTGTGCTAGAGAAGCCACTTTTCTTGTAGATCTTTTGGACACCAAGAGATAGAAGATTGTTTGGGGGCAGATTAAGTGACTATATTTATTTGTTTGGGGAAGGGCACATGTTCGAGGGTGTATGTGTGGAGGTCACAGGACAACAACTGGCCATCAAATCAGGTCAGGCCTAAAGGCAAGTGCCTTAACCAACACAACCGTCTCACCTGCCCAAAACAGAAGATGGAATGTAAGTAAATTATTCAAGTGCACATCCATGAGCACTGTCACCCATAGGAAGCGTTACGGCAGCACTCAGGAGGAGTGCTTGTTGAGCTTACAGGAGACTGTCCAGAGTTCTCCTTCTTGCTCTCAGTCAGCAATGAGACCAGGCTGCTGGTAACGGGAACTGTAGGAAGCAGGCTGGCATCATTTACCAGAGGCCTCAGGGTTCCAGGCAGAGAGCTTCACATTGTTCCCCCAGTGTAGCCAGCTGCTCCTTACATAGCCACTCTGAGAGCAAGAGAGAGCACTGCCCAGTGTAGGTGCCTCCGCCCTCAAGATTCAGATGAGTGTGCTTGGAGTGAGCACGCCGTCAGCTGTGCAGCAGCAGAAAGGCTCCGGTGCAGGCCTGAGGATAAAGGAATGCTTTCTTTGTGTGCAGAAAGGAGACTCCAAGCATGGGGGCTATGGGTTGAAGTCAAGGAGAGACTAGGGTCCCCTGATTTTAGGTTCCTGAACATATCTCTGTCCCTGGGCCATAAAAGCTAAAACTTTCTTTTTCTGGCATCAAAATCAATCCCTAAGTGAGACCCAAAGACCTGGGCACCACTTGAGAAGGAGCTGGGGACCTGTGCCTCACTTCTTCAGTCCCTGGTGGAATGCTCAAGGACCGCATCTGTGGGCTTCATGTATTGTTCTGGGGCTACTGGCAAGTGGCAGTGAGGGCTATTATAATCAACAAACTGTGTCCTTAGAAGTCACTGCTTAGGCCAGGCGTGGTGGCGCATGCCTTTAATCCTAGCACTCGGGAGGCAGAGGCAGAGGCAGGCGGATCTCTGTGAGTTCAAGGCCAGCCTGGTCTATAGAGTGAGTTCCAGGACAGCTGGGGCTACAGGGAGACTCTGTCTCAAAAAGACCAAAAAATAAAAAAAGAAGTCACTGCTGACTTTAATTCTTCTTTGCGGTCAGGAGTATCAAAGCTTTGTGACAGGAACTGGGAAAGGATTAAGGACCAGGGGTCCAGAGGGGCTACGTGATAAGTTGTGATTTCTGCACAAGTAAGCTTCCTCAGGGGCCCTGTCAGACAGTAATGGGGGGTGGTATGCCAGGTGTGGAAGTTCCACAAAGCTAGTAGAAAGCTATGAAGGCTTCTTCCACTTCATATTCAAGAATGTTGTGCATCCCTGGTCATCTGGGAGGTTCTCCTTAAACTCTGAGCTCTCAGCTTTCTGCAAGTCTGTGTTCAACAGTTACGTAAGTGAGAAATAAATGTCTTGAGGGTTAAAGTAATGAAACTTGGGATCCATTTGTACAGTGGATGGAATCACTTCAGCTAATACAATGGTCGTTTCTTAACGGTTCCAGCGGAACTAAGCAAATGAAATGGCTGTGTCCCTGATAGGAAAGGCAAGGGAGGCCGCTCCTTCCCTGTGGCCTTTTTGAAGTCATGCCCTGAGCTCCAGCTCCATCCCCAGAGGGGCAATGATGCCTCCCCTTTTAAAAATAAAATGCAACTGGCAGAAAGAGGGCAGTGGTACTAGATGAGATGAAAGCAGGTGGGAGGTGGACCGTGCTTGGTGGGCTGCTGCAGGATGGAGGGGGCCATAGGCAGGGCTGGGGATGTGTGTGCTGGACTTAGATGGACCTAGATTCACACTGCTGTGCAGCCGTGTGCTGGGTGGGTATTCTTCACCTTCAGTTTTCTCATCTGTGAAGTTGTCACAACAGTGCCTGTCTCTCAAGGGTAGTTGTGATGGTGAAGAGTAGGAAGGAGGGCATGAGAGTTGAGGCAAAGTCTCCTATGTAGCCCAGGCTGGCTTTGAACTTGCTGTGTAACCGAGGATGGCCTGGAGCTTTGGATCCTCTTGCCTGCACTCTCAGTGCTGAGATAACAGGTGTGCACCACAGTGCCCCATTTATGCAGTGCTGGGGATTGAACCCAGGGTTTTGTGAGTGCTGGCCAAGCACTCTACAGGTGAGCTACATCCCCTGGCCAGATCAAGTACCTTAGTCTGTATAGAATGAAGCTCCTTGGAGCACATGGACATGTATGTATGTGGTAGGGGGGCAGAGTGAATACAGGTGAGTTGGGATTTAGTGTGAAAGGAAATTAGCCTGACAGAAACTGCACTGCTGGGGACCAAGAAGTGATCCCCAGTTCCTGCAGAGATCTGGCAACCTGTTCAAGGCTGTAGCCAACATTCTTTGACATTGCCAAGGCAGGAGGCAGATGGAGTCTTCAGAACCAATGAGTTCAAAAACCCGTTTCTCACTCTGGGACTCTGTGTGGCTTCACCACATACCCAAAGGTCAGCCAGAACCTCTCCCTTTACTCTCTATGATGCCATCGCTTGGAAAGCTGTATAAAACTACCCCAGCCCAGGTTGCCTGGGACTGCGAGATGGGAGTGTCAATTTCATGGGGCTGAGAGAGACGACAGAATGCCAAGGGCTCCATTACCACAGCATCTGGGTCTGTGCATCCAAACTAAGAGCGTGTTGACCTGGCCATCCCCACACCTTTCCCACCCTCCTGAAAGGAGAGCTGACCTACATACAGAGCTTCAGGAGAGTAATAAGAAAGGAAATAGTTCCAGGTTTTGCCTTGATTTCCTGTGAAGTGCTGCAAAACATCTGAATTAATGAGGAGTAGGCTTGGTTTGATGGGAAACAATGTGCACGTACCATGCGGTTAAATCATGTTTTGTTTTTCTGAGAGAATGAAAACAGAGAAGCCACAGTCAGAATAAATAGTAAAGGCCACATCTTTATTCTCAAGGTACAAGACTCTATCCCCCAAGGCCGTAGTCTACTGTGCTCAGTGTGGATCCATCCTCCTCTCCCAAGGCCCAGCTTTTGTACTTACACATAAGTCAGGCTACAAAGGTTCTGTATGCAGCTGGCTGCCTTCTGAGACCTCCTGATGGAGCCTCCTGCCCCCTGTCTATTCAGGGCGATATGATGGTCCAGACATCCTGACATAAAGAGTCCTCGTTTGTCACCTTCGGCCTCAGTATGGCTGTGAATTTAGATCTATAGGCCTAAAGCAACTATCAGCTGCACAGGCTTAGCCCAAAGTTCTGACAGCCCTTTTCAAGCATTTCTAGATAGTTGTATCCACTGCTCAGCAAAGCCCACCTGGAGTCCTCAGTCTCTTATCTTCCCAGGAGAAGATGTCTTGATCCCAGGCTAGGTCATGGAAATGTGACAGGTACCGACTTCATTAAAAGTGTGGGGAGTATAGTTCTTGAGAAGGGTGCTGATGGTCAAGAAACATGACTAGAATAAATACAAGTTGCTGTTCACAATAATCAGGCAGCAGGAGCTGCAGGATCCTCAGTGTCATCAAAGGCCTGTGCAGTTAGGTGTGGGCCTGTGCGGTTAGGTATGAGCCTGTGCGGTTAGGTATGGGCCTGTGCAGTTAGGTATGGGCCTGTGCGGTTAGGTGTGGGCCTGTGCGGTTAAGTGTGGGCCTGTGCGGTTAGGTGTGGGCCTGTGCGGTTAGGTGTGGGCCTGTGCGGTTAGGTGTGGGCCTGTGCGGTTAGGTACGGGCCTGTGCGGTTAGGTACGGGCCTGTGCGGTTAGGTACGGGCCTGTGCGGTTAGGTACGGGCCTGTGCGGTTAGGTACGGGCCTGTGCGGTTAGGTATGGGCCTGTGCGGTTAGGTATCTGTCATTCCCTTATTCTTTTTTTTTTTTTTTAAGGCTTTCTTTTTTTTTAATTTTTATTTATTTCTGTACGTGTATGAATGTACTGTCTGCATGCAAGTTTGTGTACCCGTGTCGTGCAGTGCCGCGGAGGTCAGAAGAGGGTCTCGGATTCCCCTGGAACTGGAGTTCTCCTGGAACTGGAGTTTCAGATGGTTCTCGGCCGCCATGTGGGTGCTGGGGATTGAACCCGGGTCCTCTGTAAGAGCGGTCGGCGCTCTTAACCGCTAGGCCATCTCTCCAGCCCCATTCCCTTCTTCTTAAAGCCCATGTTGGCCCAGGGGCCACATCTGCCTTCGTCTTCCCTCTCTGCTACCAAATGTGGGGTTTCAATCATTAGGTAAACTAAAATCTCTCCTCCCCACTTCCAACCTGGTATAGGTTCTCTAAAAACTCCCTTTATGACATAATATGATTCTTCTTCTATGTCTATAAATTATGCCCCAGCTGCCAAGGTTTCTTCTCCACATGTAGAAGAAATGTTTGGAACTTAGAAGTGTTTCTTTTCTCTCAACAAGGCCCAGGTCTAAGACTTGTTCCATGAGAGACTGTTAGCCTTGTGTGATCTGCCTTCAGCTTTCGGAAGTATACTGCATTGATTCCATGCACAGAACAGCATGATTTGTTTAGACAGTGAAAGATCAACCAACACTGTCTCATCGATATTGAACTAGTATCTGGTGAATGAATGGAAGAATAAAGAAACAGTTGTATAATGGAACCAATTGGATTCCTTTAGTTCTAAAACTCCTGAATTGCTATTCAGTAGAATGCAGAATATAAGTGTGTTCTAGGCAAGGTGTAAAGGGATTTGGAATGGATCTGCAGCAGGTATTGAGTTGGCGGTAGCTCCTCTTATTTGGCTTCACACTTTAATTACTTCTCCATTTAGAAGTCATGAACAGGTCATTTCCTTCCTCCATTCCCATGAAATGTCAGCTGATCTCCATGGCTTTGCATTTTGAGTACAGTTGAGATATATTCAGAACAACTGAGGGTTCGTAGTAAAGCATGAAGCTCCCCCTGAGCTGATGTGGATGGTGGGGTCTGGAGAACTCAGCATCTGCTCTCAATATAAAGAGGTAGCACATAGGCATTCTACAAACCAATAGCAGAGGCTGTGCCCTGAGTGAAAATAGGCTGGGAAATGACAAGGACATTAGCCCTTGAGTGTCTTTTCTCCCCAGGAAAGCATTTCAGCAGCAATTTTTTACAAAGAAATTACTTACTGAACCTATCTATGAAGATAAAGAAGAAGAAAATTAAGTATTTTCTTTGTTGACCAATAGGAAGGACTTACTTTTTGAGATTTTTGTAATCTCAAATATCTGACCTGGTTTTAATGGTAAGATTTAGCATACCAGCGTCTATGAATAATTGTAGAGTCCCTGAAGCAAAATTCACTTCAAAGAATATAAAAACGTGCTCAGCATTTGGGATCTAAAACATTAATGAACCTGGGCTGGAGAGATGGCCTAGCGGTTAAGAGCACTGACCGCTCTTGCAGAGGACCCGGGTTCGATCCCCAGCGCCGACGTGGCGGCCGAGAGCCGTCTGAAACTCCAATTCCAGGAGAGCTCCAGCTCCAGGGGAGTCCGAGACCCTCTTCTGACCTCCGCGGCATTGCACGACACGGGTACACAAACCTGCATGCAGACAGCACATACATACACATAAATAAATTAAAAATTAATTTAAAAAATTAAAAAAAAATACATTTAAAAAAAAAACATTAACGAACCTATTAGAGTCTGTGCCCATAGATGTAAATGGCCAGAATGCAGTTTGGACAGATGGGTGCTGTGTTTCAGGCTAGTGAAATGTGTGGTCAGCAAACAGAGACCATTCAGACTTTTCCAAGAAAGTTTTATTTCATATATTGAATTGTCTGTACAAAAGGAAAAGGATGAGAGGAGATATAAACCTAGAACTTTTTCACAAGTCTATAGAGACAGAAATCATAAAAAGCATGGAAGTGCTCAAGGTAATCAATAGAGCCATAAAAGACGCTGCCAGTGTGACGAAAACTACCAGCTCTGCTGAGCAGAAAGTCAGCTGCATCTTGCCTCCACTCTTCCTGGCTGACCTTGCTATAGCACTCTGACTGCCCAGCAGAGTCACACTCCCTAGAAGGTGGATGACAGTGGGCTTGAGCCTCAGCTCTCCTCACCTCCAGGAGAGCATTCCGAGGGCACTGCTAACACATGGAATTGGCTGGTTCTTTCTCCACAGATGAAATAGAGAGAGGCTTATGCCATGCCTGAAAGAACCACCTTGGAATCAAACCTGCCAATTATCTTTTGAAGGACCACCCCTTGTCTGGGACAGGGGCCTGGAGCAAAAGTAGAGCATCCTGGTTGAAGCCATTCTGGGGGGCTGCTGTTCTTCAAAGTGAGGCTTTCAGGAACTGTTTCTGTCAAATGTTGCCCCTCACATGTCAACAGTAGCACCTGCTGAGAGAACAAAGCCAAGTTTATTGTTTTCTACCTTAATAGAAGAGGAAGGGCAAGATCTGATTTTTTGATATTTTGAAATATGGCTTAAGGTGAGCCTTTCCAAGCATCCAGAAGAATGGGAAAAGGGGTCTTGGCTTCCCTGGGATCTACTGCTCTGTCCTGCTCACTACCTAACAAAGTACATGGTTGACTCTAGGCAAATTTTTCTAATGAAGCAATTATTCAGTGTTCAAGTAATTACCTTGCATGGTGAAACAATCATGGCACAAGGATGCATTCCAGTCTCGATACACACATTCTGTTTACAGTGGATAGACACTGGATGCCACACCTGATGACCCGAGGTCAGTCCCTGGATTCACATGGTGGAAGGAGAAACCCACTCCCACAGTTGTCCTCTGACCTCCACGCATGCTATGTACCTGCACAACCCCACTATTGATGTCATAATAATAAATAAGTAAATAAATAAATGTAATTTTAAAATTGAAAAGTGATACCTTTCTTCTAAGAAAGAGGCTATGGCTTAGTTATTGGGGAGGTGAACGTACCAGTTGCCAGCCTGCTTTCTCCGTGGTGCGTGAGGAGCACACTGGAGCCCATATCTGGTTCTGCTCATCTCCTGGTCACCTACCACCTGACAATCCTTCATGCACAGTTTGTAAGATCTACCCCAAAATCCAACTTAAATTGACCTATTCTTGCTGATTGTTTTAACACTCAAGTTCGTTCAGCTGAAGCAGCCTCAAAATGGCTCCCCATTACACTTCGCTTCCTGTTTTTTTTTTTTAATTAGTTCTTTGAGAAGTTCATACAGTGTATTTTGATCATATTCAAACCTTCTCCCCCATGTCCTCTACTATTTTCTAAGGCCTATTGAGTCCAATTTGTGTTTCCCAAATGTTCTTGAGTATGGATCCTTCTCCTGGAACCTGGTCAGCCTAGCCAACCTCGTGCCCTTAATGAAAACTGAGTCACCATCTCCCAGGAGCTATCAATTGCTAATAGTTCCTCAGCTAGAGTTGGGACAACTTGCCTGGCCACTGTCTCCATTCTGGGATTTTGTTTGGCTGGAGTTTACAGAGGTCTTGTGCTTGCTGCCAAAACCATTGTGAATTCATTTGTGCACCTGCCATGTTGTGTCTGGAAAGCCGTGTTTCCTTGTAGACATCCACTGTCTTTGGCTCTTACAGTCTTTCCATGACTTCTTCTGCAGTGATCCCTGAGCCCATTATAGGTGTCTCATTTGGGGTATTGTTCGATCTTCCACCTTGACCAGCTGTGGATCTGTGTTAATCACCATCTACTGCTACAGAAACTTTCTCTGATGATTGAGAGATACACTGATCATTAGGAATGAGTTTAATACTGTGTCCATTTAGCAGAATAGTAGCCTCTGGGACCTAGGACCTATCTAGCTACAGGTTTTTAGTCCTAGTAAAGGTGCCAGCTATGGATTTCATCTTATGGAGCAGGCCTCATTTCCAATCAGAAAGTGGTTGATTGCTCCCATAACATTTCTGCCACTATTATACCAGTGAGCATATCTTGCCAGGCCAGACATTACTGTAGCTTACTGGGCTCACAGCTGGGTAAGACTGATGATTACTTTTCTTCTCTAGTAGCATGCACAGCTCCTTCTAGCACTATGAAAGATAGCCAGGCGAAATGAAGCTTTGAATTCAGTACCAACTTGATTTCGCTGTTCTGTGGCTCAGATATGTGGTGTCTTCAGCAGTGGAGTCTGCTGGTAACCAGGAGCAGTGGCGTAATGTTTAAGGGTCTGTGGGGCTTCACTGGCCTATGACTCCAGAAAGGGCAACTATTTCTAGCACTGGGCTTTTCATTTGTTAGCCTACATTGTCTACAGGGACACTGTCGCCCTGTTATACAATTCCATTTAAACTTTTATATATGTATATGTATATTTTTAGGGTGCTTATTTGGTAGTGGGCTTCCAAATAACTTTTCATAAGATCTTTAATGCTAATCCTCCCAGTGCTCCCTCCTCTACTCTGGCCTCTCATTGCTCACTCTATTTAACCCTTCCCATTCCATTATTGCCCTTTACCACTTTATATCACTGTCTTTAGGGCTGAAGAGATGGCTCAGTGGTTAAGAGCACTAGCTGCTCTTGCAGAATACCCAGGTTCAGTTCCCAACACTCACATGATGACTAACAATGGCTTGTTAACCCAACTCCAGAGTATCTGATGCCCTCCTCTGGCTTCTATGACTATTGCATGCACTTGGTGCACCTATATTCATGCAGGCAAAACACTCATGCATAAAAATTTATTTTGGTCTTTTTGAGACAAAGGATCTCCCTTTAGTCCCAGCTGGCCTGGAGCTCACTGTGTAGACCAGGCTGCCCTTGAACCCACAGAGATCCACCTGCCTCTGCCTCCCAAGTGCTGGGATTAAAGGCATGCACCACCACATCTGGCCATAATTTTGTTTTTTTTTTGTTGTTGTTGTTTTTTTTTTTTTTGTCTTTTCGAGACAGGGTCTCCCTGTAGCCCCAGCTGTCCTGGAACTTACTCTATAGACCAGGCTGACCTTGAACTCACAAAGATCCGCCTGCCTCTGACAAAAGATCTAAAAAATTAGCCAGGTACAGAACAGCAGTGAACATGGATGAACAGGAGTCTTTTGTATGTTATAGAGGCCTTTGGATATATGCCCAAAAGGGGTATGGCTGGATCTTGTTGTTAATCTGTTTCTAGCTTGTTGAGGATGCTCCACACTGATTTCCATAGTGGCTGTATCAGTTTGCACCCTCACCAGCAATGAGTACATATTCCTCTTCCCCACACCCACTCTTTGCACTTACTGTAATTTCTTTTATCTTAGCCATTCTGACTGGGGCAAGATGAAATCTGAAAGTGGTTTTGATCTGATCTGCATTTATGTAATGGCTATGGATGTTGAACATTAAAAAAGTATATATATATAATATATATATATATATATATATATATATATATCTCAGCCATATGTATTTCATTTTTTTGAGAACTCCATTTAGTTGTATGCCCTTTTTATTGGTCTGCTTCTTTTCTTTTTGGCATATTTGAGACATAGTCTTCCTATAGCCCCAGCTAGCCTGGAACTAGCTATGTAGACCAGGCTGGCCTTCATCTCGCAAGGATCCTCCTGCTTTTGCCTCCTGAGTGCTGGGATTAGAGGCATATGCCACCATACGTGGCTAGATTTGTTTCTTTTCTTGATGTTTAGCTATTTGAGTTCTTTGTATGTTCTAAATATTAAACCTACGATAGATGTGTATCTGGTCAAGATTTTTCCCCCATTTTGTAGGCTGCCTCTTCACTTGTATAATGATGTCCTTTGCTGTACAGAAGCTTTTTTTTAAGCAATTTTATCTTTTACTCCTGTCACTTTTCAGTAAATCTGAAGTGCGTTTGTGAAAGTCTGCAGCCAGCAGTGGTAGAATGACACCTTTCTCTTGTTTTAAGTAAAACTTCGGGGCATGAAATGTGATGACATACTGGTCATTGAAAAGCTGAGAGAAAGGAGATTTTTCTCAAAAACAAAAACTTTGCAGATCATTGACAATTGCATAATGCCATCTCAACTTTTAAGTAGTTGCCATGGGGTGGTAGATTTCACTCAGATTGTCCGAAACAGAAGCATTCTGAACGAGGCAGGAAAAACAGATTTTCTCTATGTCCCTGAGGTTCTGAATAGTGCCTGTTTGGGTACTTTAGTATTGACAAAGAAGTGTTCAGATTGACAGTTAGAGAAAGGTCATAAAACCAATCAAGCAAGTAAATGTCATCCAAAACGATTAAGACTGACTACAAATTTTTAAATGTAAACATTCTGGATTTTTCTTCCTGTTATTAATACTTAATCAAGTCTCTGCAGGGGACATGGAGATTTGGATCCAAATAAATCCACATCTGTTTGTGTTTTTTCACTTGTTCTTATCTACATTCTACCTCTATAATCATCTGAATTCTTAGTTTTCAAAAAAAAAACTTCTTTAAATCAAATTTCCCATAAAGACAGGGAACAAACGACCACAGGAGAGGTCTCTACCCTCATGAGTAGAGCTAATACCTTATGAGGGCTTACAGTAAGGAAGCATGGTCTATGAAGACTTAAAGTAAGGAGACTTGGTTTATGGGGCTTAGAGTCGGCCTCACCAGACAGGAGATCACTGATACCTTGACCTTGGACTTCATGGCATCCAGAACTGTGAAATAAATTTCTGTTGCTTATGAATGATCCAATCTAAGGTACTTCATTACCATAGCCCAAAACACTAAGGGAATCTTTTGTTGCCCTTGCTCCCTGTAGTCCAGGTCACATCAAGAAACAAGGCTCAGAATCCATGCACAAGATACCAACGGTGAATATCCTATGTTTGCATCTTAGTCTTGAGAACTTCTCTACAAGAATAATGAGTAGGGCCCCCACCCATAGCAGATAACCCAGAGAGGTTGACAGCAGAGTTCTTCACTGCAAACTTTAAGGATTGAAGGAGGAGGATACCCTTTCAGGCCAGGTCACTCTAGTGGTAGAACTGAACTATGTGAGAGTTCTCAGTTTGGCATACAAGGTTCAAGAAACTTGACAACCAAGGTGCCTTAGCTATGAAAGATTAGGACCCCAAACCATGAAGGGTGGCCATAGGAGAACATAGCTTTTTCTCCTCCTTGATCCTGCAGGGTGACATCAGCATTGTGTGAATGGGTTTGTAGTTGGGGCAAGAGAATCAGCTCTTTATGCTATTTTTTCAATTATGTTCATTAAAGTTACAAAATACTTCCATGACTGGAGCTAACAACTTTTTTCAAAGCCAATTTTTATTGAAGCTCTGTGCATTTCATACAATATTACAAATCAAATCTAGACCCATGCCCCCTCTCTGCCACCCCACCCCACCAGAGCTCATGCATTCTACCAAAAATGTTCTTCATCTTTCTCTCAGTCTCTTTCAAAATTCTGGATGTAGAAATTTACTGTTTCAAGCAGAAGTTCATCATTTCAGTCAGTTCTTTGACAAAATCTTTCTGTTGTTGTTGTGGTGGTGGTGGTGGTGGTGGTGGTGGTGGTGGTGGTGAGGGTGGTGGTTATTCCTTCCAGTATGCATCATTCCAAAATATACACATATACATGCCACATATGTCATAGGTTTTAGCATCTTCAGCTTATGATTTTTTTTTCTTTATTAAGCTGAAAGATGTCATGTTTGAAGGCTCCTCCTTGGCAAGCCCAAACCACCATCAGTTCTGCCCTTGTGTTCCACACTGGGGTTTTCCCTTCCCATGGTCACCAAATGAGGTCCAGTAAGCACTGTGTCCTGTCTTGATCTACCTGTACTGGTCTCCATGACACAGCCTGGGTAGTTCAACAATGGGAGCTAACAACTCTTAGGCTACTACGTTTCAAGTATAAAAACCATGTGAATACAGACTTACCTAGTTATGAATCTCAGTAGAAATGAAGGCCCAAGGTTCCTCACAGAGAAAGAAGCCACAACAAGAAGTGAAGTTCTACAGTCCCCGGATCACAAGGGGAACACAGGGACACTGTCATCATTTACTCTGAGGAGGATGGAATCCAAGCCTTCCCTCATGGCACACCATCAGCACCAGCTTCCAGTTCCTTTTCTCTCCCACATAGCCGCAGGCATGAAAGGGTTAATATCAAAGACCTTGAAAACACTGCTCCTTGTTACAGGAAAATCACTTTTAGATCCAGTTGCTGCTGTCAGAGGAGATGCTTGAATTCAAGAGAGGGAGTAATAGGAAATAAAAGGACTTTTGAGTCACATGGGAGTCTTTGAGGACTACTGAGTCCAGAAGATGTTCCTCTTAGTATGTGAAGCCAATAATTCTTGCAAGCCTCCAGGCACAGATATATAACTTCCTTTTCCATCTTTACAGATTTAGGCTGAATTCATGGTGCCCAGGACACTGTCCTTGTGAGTATAAGCACAGGAATGGGGAGACAGAATCAATACTAGCAATAACTCTTGAAATATAGTGCTGATCTCTGAGCACAGTGATAGAGGATAAAAGTCATAGGCAAGGTATGTTCACCTGTACAATAGTGGTAAGTCTGTAATGGGGGTAACCAACCTCTTTCTGGTTGGAATTGAGGTCCACTCCACAGAAAGAAATCACTGTAAACCCACTTGAAAGCATGTGGCTGGGGAAGTCATAGGCCCTATTGAAGAAGTTCCTGCTATTGTTTTGCTAAATAATCATGATGTGCTTTAGTGGGAATGGAGAAGAGTCCTTGAGCAGTCACAAAGAATGATAGAACTAAAAACTCTACAGTCCACATATAAGCACTCGCTGAGACAGGATAATGGGGAAGCAAACCATTAAACAAATAGATCTGGACCAGGTTTGGAGCTTCACTCATTCCCAGGCTAAGAAGGAGTGAGAAGTAAGCACTGACTTCCCCCCAACCCCCACGCACACACACCTGCACCATCCCCTCAATACTCAGAGAACAAAAGATGGCTTCTGTTTTTTAAGGCTTTGTACTACTGATGGGACTTGCTTGTTGCAGATTAGCTGTAGGGTAGTATCAATGGACATTGTTGCATAAGAATCCTTCCATGTGATTGAAGAAACCACAGAGAAGGTAGACTTGGAAGAGAAGGGTTAGAGCAGCAGCCAGTCATAGGGCATGGAACTTTTTCATGGTCTTATTAGCATATGTTAATTAGACATAATAATGAAACTAGTTACATTCTCACATACGTATTTAATGTATTTGGAGCATATTCATAACCCCCATTGGCATTTCTGTTGATCCACTTTGTCCTAGTTTGGGTTCTATTACTGTGATAAATCACTGACCAAAGTCAAGTTGGAAAGGAAAGCTTGTATTTCATCGTACTCTTTGGAGTGACAGTCCATCCACTGGGGCAATTAGAGCAGGAACTCCAGGCAAGAGCCTGAAGTATGGACCACAGAAGAATGCTACTCACTGGCTTGCTCCTCTGGTCTGCACTCAGCCTGCTTTCTTATACAACCTAGGACCACCTGCCCAGCAGTGGCAGTAGCCAGAGGGACCTGGGCCCTCCCACATGACTCAGCAGTCAGGAAGATACCCCTCAGACATACCCAAAGGTCAGTTGATAGAGGAAATTTCCTAATTGCGATTCCCTCTTCCCAGGAGGGTCAAGTTGACAACCGAGCCAGCTGTGACCCTTTGTTTTCGCAGCTAGTCCCCCTTCTCTCAATATCTTAATTTATATGACTCAGTGGGCTTTATTAAAGAGCATGAGCGAAGATTTACTTATAGGAGCGTGGACATCTTGCCAGTAGCCATGTTATGGAAGAAAATACCTCCTCCTCCCATTCAATACTAACTGCATGTAAGTCCTCACACAGGGGTGAGACCACAAAGCCCCTCCCTCACCATGACAGGATCTGACAGATCCAACCTTACTTAGACTTATGGAGGCACTCATAGCTGCTATGAATTCAAGAGCCAGCTGACCACATCATGCCCACAATGTTCCTCCGTCAGCTCTTTCTTTCCACTTCTTTCAGTGCTTCCCTGAGCCATGGGAGGGGGTGATACAGCTGTTCGGTTTATGGTTAAATACTCACTTGTCACTCTTACCACGTTGGTCAATTATCAAAGATCTCTGCAGGTACCACTGACCACTATAAAAAGAAGTTTCTCTGACTAAAATTGACAGCATCACCAATCTATGAACATAAGCTTCATTATTTAGAAGAAAATTAGATGGGCACATCATGACAGCTTAGCAGAATAGCAGCAGTAGTTTCTCCACTAGGGCCTGTGACCTCCCTAGGCACAAGCTTTCAAGTAGGTTTACAGTGATTTATTTCTGGTGGAGCAGGCCTTAATCCCAAGCAGAAAGAGGTTAGTCACCTGGTAACAGACTTGTCACTATTGCTCCATTGGGCATACCTGCCTGCGAGGTCATTAGAGCAGCACTGAAGGTCCACAGCTGGGTGACACTGTTGATGACTTTTATCTCCTGGCAGCCTGCATGGCACTGGGGTGGGGCTGTCAGGGATGGAGCTTCCAGCCCAGTTCCAGCTTGGTTGCTCTGTGTCCTGTGGCCATAACTGGGGTATCTCTAGCAATCAGGTCTTACCACCTGGTTCCAGTAGGCAGTACCAATTGCCTGTATTACTATCCAGTAGGCCTTCAGGGGCTCCCTGACAAGCAACATGTAGAGAGGTAAGGGCATGGCATTTGATGGGACTGAGAGAAGAGGCAGTTGGGGGCAGTATGTACATTGGATGGACATGGATGTGTGCTTGGATTGTGTGGTGACAACTTGCTGAGTCTTGCCCAGATGATATTCTGTGGTATTCCTGCTTAACTCTACATTTTCAAAATCTCTTAGAAAATTAAGCATGCACACAAATACTTATTACTTAATCCTGTGGTGTCTAGTTTTCTGAGGGGTTTTTATGTGTGAGGTAGGGAAAAGTTGTAGGTTTTTGTTGAACTCATTCCTGAAGTCTAATTTAGAAACTGATTGTGTAAAACAGATCAATGCAAGAGCAACTGTGATTGAAGCAACCAGAAATTAAAGGTAACAAAATCATTTAATCAGAGGGAAAGTCATGGCCCAGTTAACCATCTTGGCAGGCAGGCCATAGCCAGTGTGCTGTTGTCCCTAGTGTCTAACAGGAAGGCGGTCTCACGCCAGCTCTTTGCTTAGGGCTGCTGAGCTTGAGCTAGTTACTGGATTTTCCTGAGGCTCAGGTTCCTCTTCTTTAAACAGGAGCATTAGTGCTGAACTCTAAATCCTCCTGGTGACTAACTGATAAAGCATACACGAAACGAACTAGTGTGGTCTGCCAGGGAAAGACACTTAGTAAGTTCGTTTCCTTTTTTAGTTAAAAAAGAAAAGGCTTTGGGGTTATTTTGGAGACAGGGTCTGACTATAAAGCCCAGACTAACCTTGAACCCAAGCCTCAGCCTCCTGAGTGTTTGGATTACAGATTGAGCTATCAGACACAGCTTAATAGTTTTGTATTTTTTTTTCCAGTGGTAGAGCTCAAATTTAGGGCTTTTCCCAGGCCATCCAGGCAGATTCTTTGCCGACTAAGCAGCCTCCTGAGCCACAGCAGCTCATTTTCAATGGCATTATTGCAGCTGTCTAAAAAGGTGGTGCACACCTTTAATCTTAGCACTCGGGAGGCAGAGGCAGGCGGATCTTTGTGAGTTCAAGGCCAGCCTGGTCTACAGAGTGAGTTCCAGGACAGCTAGGGCTACAGGGAGACCCTGCCAAAAAGAAAAAAAAAGAACTTCCAGGAGTTATTCC
Organism: Rhizomys pruinosus; assembly: GCA_009823505.1. Classification (NCBI taxonomy): domain Eukaryota; kingdom Metazoa; phylum Chordata; class Mammalia; order Rodentia; family Spalacidae; genus Rhizomys; species Rhizomys pruinosus. Next base: position 1,208,666 of record VZQC01007452.1, read on the forward strand.
GAGTTTCTCTTCCCTTCCTCCTCCTCCTCTTCTTCCTCCCTTCCCCTCCCCTTTCCTTATCCCACCCCTTCCTCTCAATTTTTTTGAATTTTCAATGGTTCACAAAGACTTTAGTGTGAGGAATGTAAGCTGTAGCACAGTATTTTAACAAGTTCTCTGTTATACTTGGATGAAAACTGTCTCCCTCATATGTGTTTTTACCTGTGAGTCACAGTAAGAAACGCATTGAGCTGGGCATGATGTTACATGCCTATAATCCCATTTCTCAAGGGGCAGAGGCAAAGGATCTCGAATTTAAGGCCAGCCTGAGCTAATAGCAAGACTTTGCCTCCAAGAGAAAAAAATAAGAAAGAAACGAAAGGAAATACATTTGGCATTATTATAGACATATAAATTTTCTTTTAAGTTCCATTAAAAATGCACATACATGTGGTATACTTTTTTTTAATTTGTACTTCATTTTTTTTTTTTTTTTTAAATATCTCTTTTTTTTTTTTTTTTTTTTTTTTTTTTTTTTTTTTTTTTATTTCGGTATGTATATCAATGTACTGTCTGCATGCAGGTTTGTGCACCCGTGTCGTGCAATGCCGCGGAGGTCAGAAGAGGGTCTCGGATTCCCCTGGAACTGGAGTTCTCCTGGAACTGGAGTTTCAGACGGCTCTCGGCCGCCATGTGGGTGCTGGGGATCGAACCCGGGTCCTCTGCAAGAGCGGTCGGCGCTCTTAACCGCTAGGCCATCTCTCCAGCCCCTGTACTTCATTTTTTAACGAATACTAGTCAAAGTCACTAAATTAATTTCACAAACCCAGTAATAGGTCAGCATTCTCAATATGAAAACCACTGAATTAAAAGATGCAGCACACTTGGGGCCAGAGAGACAGCTCAGCCATTAAGAGCACTGCTACTCTTGGCAGAGGACCTGGGTTCAGTTCCCAGCATCCACATGTAACTAACAACCATCCACAACTCCTGTTCCAGGGGATCTGATGCCCTTTTATAGCCTCCAAGACATTGCACACATGGGTGCACTTACATACATACAGGAAAAACACTTACACATATAAACTAAAAATAAATAATATTTTAAAGCTCTGTCCTCTCAGAGAGACCAGTGTAATTTTGGTCCAGATGGGAGTATGAACAGGGGTCTGTGGAATCAGGAGCAAGCGAACACATTGTGAGACTGGGAATATAGATCAGCGACATGTGTGAGACCCGGGGTTCAGTTTCCACAAAACAAGAACAAAACTCTACACGTTTTTAAGGCCTCTATTCTGGCCCTGCCTCTAGAAGTCCAGAATTCTAGGCTTTTCTTCACAAATGTTCACCAAGAATCAGTATCACCCCTTGGTTTTAGCCTCTGCATAAGATGCTGTATTGCCAAGTTTGTGTTACATTTTTGTGAGCACAAGTAAATTGTTTTAGTACAAATATTTTATCTTTGCTTTGGAACTATGCTTAGCCTTACATGATAAATGGTGTGGAGATACAGACTATGTCTTGTGTTTATTATTGAAGAAAAGTGTTCCTAAAGTCCAAGGAAGAAGCAGCAGTTCTTGTTGAAGGTGAATGTCCCTGCTATGAGAGAGCTCTGTATGCTTCCTTCACTCCTGATAATGGCCAGCTACTACACTGAGTGCTGTGGCTGCAGGGGTGAAGACTTAAGTAATACCTGCCTTCCGGGAGGCTGGACAGAAAGACAAAGTAAATTGTTCCAGTGTAATACTGTCAGTCGTATAATGGATGTTTTTGCAGTGTATACAGCAACCTACATGAGCATGTTCCCAACCCTCCACAGGGAGAGGGTGGCACCAAGACATACGCTGACACCTTTTTCTCAGGCTCTTAGAAATGAGTAAGAATCCTCCCATTGAGCAAAGAGAAGGAAAAAGAGTAAAAATGAATGTATGCAGAGACAAGGAATTGTGGGAGAAGAGAACTAAGCTCTGGATAGCCAGCAGTTGAAATGACTGAAATAGGGCACCTGAGGGACACAAATGGCACCAGGAAGGAAGGGCAGGGATTGGCCTTCCTCCTGGAACACACTGACCATGTGGAGGAGCTGGGCAGGAGGCTGCAGGATGGTGACAGCAGTGGTCAGGAAGACTGCGCTCAAGCTAAGGAAGCAGAGCGTGACTGCTCAGGATGGGGAGAAGGGACCTGGATGGGTTATGAGCAACCTAGGAGGAAGGTTGGGGAGAGGAAGGGTTTGTGATGATAGTCAGGTCTCCATGTTGGCCAGATGGATGGTCCTGCTGTGTACTCAGGTACACAGTGGTAAGAAAGGGGGCTGGGAATAAAGGTTAAGAGAAGGGGAGGGAGCATCTGAGGAAGAAAGGAAAACTGAGGAACTTCTACTCATGACCCTCACAAAGATGCTCTTCCTACACCGGACATGGTAGCACATTCCTTTAATCCCAGCCCTTAGGAGGCAGAGGCAGGTAGATCTCTGAGATGGAGGCCAGCCTGGTCCATGTAGTGACTTCTAGATGGGCTAAAACTAGAGAGATTCTGTCAAAACAAAAACAAAAAAGGTCCTCTTCCCCAAAGATACACTGAGTTCATAGCATTTACCTCTATTTTAACTATCATACACACTCAGAAAGAGAGGACTTGGAGACAAGAGGAGCAGACGGAAGGGGAGGGGATGGGGGAAGGGAGGAGGGGAAAGGAGAGAGGGGCGGAGAGCAGGAGATCCATATAGTAGCAGGCTGGTTAGCTGATTTTCTTTTCTTCAATGAAAGTGCTTGTGCTGATAATCTGCTGACAAAAGGCTAATTAGGCCACAAGATCCCTCTGCAAAGAGCGTGTCCAAAGGCTCAGAGTGTGGCTCAAACACTTTCCCTGAGTTACGAGAGGTTTCCGCTTATTCCCATGGTCTGTGAATCAGAGTTAGCTGAGGTCTCACTATGAAGCAAGAGAACCTCAGGTCAGAGAGGAAGCATCTAGATCTTACCTCCTTTCCCTCCTGAGGTCAAGTAAGGACAAAAAATTAGGTCTCAGGATCTGACAGACAAAACTGCTCTAACAACTAACAACTAGTGAAAAAGCAAGGACTAGGGAAAAATAAATGGAGAAAGACATTAATGTCGCTATGCAGAGCAGGCTGTGCAAGTTAATGGTGTAAACTCTGTTGAAATCAATTTCACTTTTTTTTTTAATTTTCATTTTTTTATTGACGCTTTGTGTATTTCATACAGCATTTTCCTATTCAGTTCAGGCATATTTAACTTTCCCTTCCCCCCACCCCATCCCACCCCATCCCAGATCATGCATTCTGCCATAACTGTCCTGCATCTTTCTCTCAGTTTTTTTTTTCATTTTTTTTAACAGTAAGTAATAATTTATGAGTACAAGCATCCTTCAGGTAAAACCAATTTGCAAGCAGTTGTGCCCAAACCCACACAGCCCATGGGTCCCACCGTCCAGCAGGGGGCGCTTGTATGTTCAATCAAGTTGATCAAATGAGTGTCCAGACTATATTGCTGTAATTTCACCATTCACCCCAGTCGCAGCCCTTACCATGCCTCCTCTTCCGCAGATTGTTCCCTAGGCTTAGAAAAGGGGTACAGGTGGATGAGAAGCAAAACAGTCTACTTTCTCTGGAGCTGTTGTCTTGGACTCTGGTCAATTCTGGCTGTTTCCTTTCATGGGTTGACAGTTTGTCCAGAAATAGCCTTTCAATCCTACTAATGAAGCACAAACAATTAGATATATAGGTATTTAAATAGTACTAACTGTTATGGTAGGTTACTTTGGTATAGACACAGATGTTTGGATGGTATGTTAATCCATGAATTACATTTTTTTCTGTTAAATATGACAGGGTCTTACTGTGGCTTACAACATCTCCCAACCATTAGAGGATGTAAGCTTGTGGCATCAGCCGTGGGTTATTCCTCCAAGGAGAGAGCTAATAGCCAATTAGATTTGGGATATACAGGCATATGGCTGCCACTGCTGCACAGTATTTCCAGGCAGGTGAGGTGTAGCTGGTGCTGATGGAAGAGTCTTGCTTGACTCAAGGAGATCTATATTTGCTTTATTGGTTTAGTGGCCTTTGGTAACACTCTCTGGTATTCCAGAGACCAACTGTACACTCGCAAGTGTGGTCTCAATACATCTTTCCCATGTTTACATCAGGTCTTCGACAGCAGGGCCTTATCACCTCTCTTCCTGCAGGTATCCCAGTTTAGAGGCAAGGAGCCTTTACCTTTTGTGGGGGCTTGGATTCCCTGGCCAACATCTCCTTGGTAGAATAATCCATTGCTGATGTCAGAGCTCCTGTATTAATATATTTTGCTTAAGTGCATAGCTTAAGGAGACTTTAGTATTATATTTGGTTCTGAATAGAGAATAATCCTTTTCACAGTTCCTATGTCTTATTAGTCAATTAAAGAAGGCAGTTTTACTGGTTTTCTAAGAGATTACCTCTATAACAGTTGGCTCCAATTTACAGTTGGAGAACAACCTCATCATCATCATATTTCTCCTTGTTCTATGTCGGGGGAGAGGTAAGAAAATCTCTTGTATTAAAACCTTTGCAACTTGGGGCTGGAGAGATGGCCTAGCGGTTAAGAGAGCCGACCGCTCTTACAGAGGACCTGGGTTCGATCCCCAGCACCCACATGGCGGCCGAGAACCGTCTGAAACTCCAATTCCAGGAGAACTCCAGTTCCAGGGGAATCCAACACCCTCTTCTGACCTCTGCTGCATTGCACAACACAGTTGCACAAACTTGCATGCAGACAGTACATTTACACACATACAGAAATAAATTAAATTTAAAAAAAAACCTTTGCAGCACCTAGAAGGTAAGTTTCATTAGGACTCATTATAAATAGTTGTTACAAGTAGGATCCACAGAGGGGTTTGATGTTTGTAGCAATCTGAGGCTTTTCTTCCTTTCAATGTTCAGACAGGCCAACCTTTCTGCTGGCACTTTCTGGTACATCCTACTCAATGCAAAGCGGTATCTTTTCTTTCTCAGCCATTAAGTTGGTGACATTTTGACCCGTTGGAACATACAAATCTTTTCCTGTAGTTAGTTTTAAGATTTGAATAGCAAGGTTTTTGACAAAAAGGTTTCATATCTGTCTGTATCCCCCTTTTTTATTTTAGGTTTTTGTTTTTTGACCCATGAGTCTCAAAAAGGCAGTTGTATTATACATACCTGTAGGGTGGAATCAAGGCACAGATTTCATCAAATTCACCCAGGCTGTTTTGGGTGACTATATATGATTAACTTGGGAAGCAAACTTAATTTTTAAGTTAAATCATCCTATAGGTGAAAGAGAAAGCTACAAGGTGATACTGTACAACAGAAAAATTATAGAGAACATTTGTATGTGCCAATCCCAAAGTTATTGTTATACAGATTTTTAAGTAAAACAAATGTGGACAACAGCAATTTATATCTCCAATTAACTCAAATGCATTACCGTTTTTATCAGAGCCTTTAGACCAATGTTGTTTAATGTACACCTATTTACTTTTACTAAGTCCTAAAATACCATGTAACCTGTAGACAGAGTCTGGGCAAAAATGGATACTTGTTGAACTCAGGTCAATTAAATATGCATTAATCAAATATACACCCATGTCCTCTCCCGCCCCTCCCACCCTTCCCGATTCACCATTTCAGTCAGTTTTCTGATGCAGTCTTTCTGTTGTTGTTCTTTTAATATGCATCCCTCTCCACAAGAAATATTTATACCTGGGTTATTGGCACTAGCATCCACATATAAGGGATACCATTTGTCATTTGTTTTTCTGGGTCTGTGTTACTTCACTTAATATAATGTCTTCTACCTCCATCCATTTACCTGCAAAGTTCATGATGTCATCTTTCTTAACCACTGCATAGAATTCCACTGCGTACATGTACCACATTTTCTCTATCCACTCGTCAGTTGAGTTTGGGCATTTGGGTTGATTCCAGCTTTTTGCTATTGTGAACAGAGCTGCAAGAAATATAGCTGTGCACGTATCTCTGCAGTAAGATGAGTCTTGTGGGTATATACCCAGGAGTGGTATGACTGGATCAAATGGCAGGCTCATTTTGAGTCTTCTAAGGGTTCTCCACACTGTTTTCCATAGTAGCTGTACAAGTTTACATTCCCACCAGCAATGGATGAGTGTTCCCCTTTCCCCACAACCTCTCCAGCACTTGTTATCATTTGTTTTCTTGATCCTAGCCAGTCTTATTGGAGTAAGATGATATCTTAAAGTGTTTTAATTTGCATTTCCTTAATTATTAGCAATGTTGAACACTTCTTAAGATGTTTCTCAGCCATCTCTAATTCCTCCTCTGTGAAGTATCTATTCACATCTTTGCTCCATCTTTTGAGTGATTCATTTGTTTTCTTTCTTCTTTGTATTTTGAGTAGCTTGTATACTCTGGAAATTAATGCTTTGTCAGATGTATCTGCTGTGAAGGTTTCCTCCCATTCTGTGGGTTTTCTCTTCACTTCCTTTATTGTTTCTTTTGATGTACAGAAGCTCTTGATTTTAATGAGGTCCCATTTGTGAATTGTCGATCTTATTTCTTGTGCAGCTGCTGTCTGTTTTAGGAAGTCTTTTCCTATGCCTATGTCTTGTAGTCTGCTGCCAAGTTTCTCTTCTATCACCTCCAGAGTTTTGGGTTTCACGTCGAGGTCTTTGATCCATCTCGAATTGACTTTTGTACAGGGCGAGAGGTAGGGGTGTAATTTCATTCTTCTACAGGTGGTGATCCAGTTTTGCCAACACCACTTACCGAAGATGCTGTCTTTTCTCCATTGTGTCTTCTTGGCCCCTTGTCAAATATGAGGTGGCTGAAATTGTATGTGCTCAGGTTGGGATCTTCAGTTTTATTCCATTGGTCAACAGGTCTGTTTTTGTGCCAGTACCAAGCTGTTTTTATGACTATAGCCCTGTAGTATAGTTTGATGTCTGGTAGAGCGATCCCCCCTGTATTGCTCTTTTCTCTCAGGGTTGCTTTGGCTATTCGGGATCTTTTGTTTTTCCAAATGAAATTGAGAATTTCTTTTTTACAAACCTGTGAAGAAGCTCTTGGGGATTTTGATTGGGATTGCATTAAATCTGTATACGAGTTTAGGTAGAACAGACATTTTTATTATATTTATTTTCCCAATCCATGAGCATGGGAGGTTTGTCCATCTTCTGATGTCTTCTTCAATTTCCTTCTTCAGGGGTTTAAAATTTTTGTTGTAGAGATCCTTGGTGTCTTTGGTTAGGTTTGTTCCTAGGTATTTTATTGTTTTTGAGACTATTGTGATTGGAATGGTCTCCTTATAGTCCTTCTACACTTATTATTGGTGTCCCTTTGTGTTCAGATGTAGAGTGAGGGAGGCGGTACTGAATTTTCTAGAGTTATTTTGGTATGGCCTGCCACTTTGCTGAAGTTCTTAATCGGGTTTTTCTGGAGTTTTTTCTGGTGAGTTGCTTAGGGCAGTCCCTTAGAGTTAAACAATCATAAATATAAGCAAAAAGGGGGATATGTCTTTTGAACTTCTCCTCTTTGTCCAATTCAGTACTCTTTAATTCCTTTTCTTGCTTATTGCCCTAGCAAGGTTTTCTCAGCACATATTATTGAAAAGGAGAGTGGTGAAGGGGGGCCGGCCCTTTGCCGAGTTCCTACCCTTAAGGAGCAATGTCTCTGTCGTTTCTCCCATTTAGGATGATATTGGCTGTGGGTTTCCCTGTATAGGGCTTTGATTACATTAAGGATGATCCCTCAATCCAATTCCTCCTTAGGATCTAAAAAATGAAGGATGGCTGGATTTTGTCAGCTTTCTCTGCATCAATTCGAGAGATGGTGTGGTGGTTTGTCTGTCTTTCATCCATTTATATGCTTGATGATATTTATTGATTTTCATATGTTAACCATCCCTGCATCTCTGGTATGAATCCAACTTGGTCATGATGGATGATTTCTTGCTATGTGGGTCTGTATGTGATTTGCCAGTACCTGTTTAGATTATTTTGGCATCTGTGTTCATTAGGGAGATGGTTGTTAAGTTCTCCTTTTTTGGTTGCATCTTGCCTGGTTTTGTTTGGTTTTGGATAAGTGGTGCTTGTTCATAGAAGGAATCTGGAGGAACTCCCTCCGTTTGTTATCCTTCTAAACAACTTGATAGTAATGTGTTGTAAGTCTTTTTCAAATATTTTATAGAATCTGCCGTGAAACCATCTGGGCCTGGGCATTTTTTTGGTTGATTGGTGGCTGCTCTATACATCTTCAATTTCTTCATATCTTTATTGTCTATTTAAGCTGTCGATATCTCTTTTGGTTGAGCTTTGGTGAGTCCCAGGATTTCAGATATTCATCCATTTCTTCTATGTTTTCAAATTAGAGAGTATAGGTTTTTAAAGTAATCCCGTATGATTGTCTGGATCTTTTCATTGTCTATTGGATATTTCCCCTTTCATCACAGATTCTATTGATTTGGAGTTGTTCCTTCTTTCTTTTAGTTAACTGGGCTAAGGTTGTCTATCTTGTTTATTCTCTCAAAGAACCAACTTTTGTTTTTTTTTTTTTTATGGTTTTTCTTTGTTCTTATTTCATGATCTTCTGCTCTGATTTTGTGTTATTTCTTCTTGTCTGCTGCGATTAGGGTTCATTTGTTGTTGTCTCTCAAGTACTTTTAGCTGCATTGTTGATCATTCACTTGTGCTCTTTCTGTTTTTTTTAATGTAGGCACTTAGAGCTATAACTTCCCTCTTAGGACTGCTTTTAAGTGTCCCATAGGTTTTGCTGTGTTGTATTATCATTGTCATTCAGCTTCAGGAATGTTTTCTTTTCTTTATTTCTTCTCTTGACCATTCATTATTCAGGAGAGTGTTGTTTAGTCTCCATGTGTTCTTTGTAGGTTGTAGGGTTTATTCTGTGTGTCGATATTGAGTTTATTGCACTGTGGTCTGTTAGAATGTGAGATTATTTCAGTCTTTTGTTTTGTATTTGTTGAGTTTTTCCTGTGTCCCAGATATGATCTATTTTGATGAATGTTCCGTGGGGTGCTGAGTAGAAAGTGTATTCTCTGGTGTTTGGGTGAAATATCGATAGATGTCCGTGAGGCCCATTTGTGTGTATTATCATTTAGTTCAGATGTCTCTCTGTTTATCTTTGTCCTGTTGATCTGTCTAAAGGACTTGTGGGTAATTGAAGTCCCCATACTATTAGTGTGCTGGGGTAATTTGGCCTCGAGATCCTGAAGAATTGTCTTTACAAGTTTGTGCGCTGGGTTTGGTGCGTATATATTCATGATTGTAGATCTTCAATTCATTGTTCTTTAAGAAGATATAATGGCCCTCTTTGTCTCTTTTTATTTCTTTTGCTTTGAAGTCTATTTTGTCTGATATTAGAATAGCAACACCTGCTTCTTTTTGGTACCACTTGCTTGGAATATTTTCTTCCATCCCTTTACCTTAAGTTGGTGCCTGTCCTTGAAATTGAGATGGGTTTCTTGTAGACAGCATATAGATGGAATTTTTTTCCTAATCCATCTCCAATCTATGCCTTTTGATTGGGGAGTTCAGCCATTATATATAAAGTTTAATTGAAGATGGATGTTGTTCCTTTCACCTTATTATCCATTTGGACTTTAGTCTCTGATTCTACCCTATGGTTATGTTTTTATTAGTTTCTTTTCCTAGGTGCTTGAGGATAGTTGCTCCTCTCTACTGCCCTTTTGAATGGCTTCAAGTATTTTCTGGAGAGTTGGTTTTCCGGACATGTATTCTATCATCTGTTTATGTCATGCAAGATTTTTTCTCTCTCCATCAACTTAATTGACATTTTTGCTGGGTAAATATTCTGGTTGGCATCCATAGTCCTTTAACACTGGGAATGCTTTGTTCCATGTTCTTGCTTTCATGGTTTGCGCCGAGAAGTCAGTTGTAATTCTGATGGGTTTCCCTTTGTATGATGGATGTTTTTCTTTTGTGGCCTTCAGAATTTTATCTTTGTTTTGGGCATCTAGCATTTTGACTATGATGTGGCGTGGGGAGTTCTTCTATCTTGTCTAGTGGAGTCCTATGTGCTTCTTGTATTTGAATGGGTTTGTCTATATTTAGTTGGGGAAGTTTTCATCATTATTCTGTTGAAGATCTGATCAGTACTATTCTCTTGACATTCTTCTCCTTCCTCTCTCCTATGATGAGAGCTTTGATCTTTTCATAGTTCCCGTATTTCCTGGTTGTTCCTTTTGTTATTTTTAAATTTTTCATTCTTTATTGAGTTTTTAGTTTCTCTGTATTGTTATCTTCCAGATCTGATATTCTTTGTTCTGCTTCCTCCATTCTATTTCTGGGGCTTTTTCCTTTCCTTTCTTCTTGATTGGAGTGAGTGTTTTTTTCTCTCTCTCTCTCTTTGACTTTTTTTTTGCTTTTTTTTCACATAAATTTATTTTTAGTTTTTTAACCAAATCTATGACCCGTGTTCCCCCCATTCCCCCACCCCGCAAGAGCCATGCATTCTGCCAAACATGCTTTTCATTCTCTTTCTCAGTCTTTCTCCAGTTATTCTCATGAGAGAAGTGGACTGTTTTGAGCAGAAGTTCACTGTTTCAGTCAGTTCTTTGATGCAGTCCTTCTTGTTGTTTTTGTTGTTTCCAATATGCATTATGCCCACTGCTTTGGACAAAAGCTCAGGGGCTCTACACAAGAATACTTACAACTAGGTAATTGGCACTAGCATCCACAGATGAGGGATACCATTGTTCATTTGTTTTTCTGGGACTGTTTTACTTCTCTCAGCATGATGTCCTCTAGCTCCAGCCAGTTTCCTGCAAAGCTCGTGATGTCGTCTTTCTTTACTGCTGATAGAACTCTATTGTGTAGATGTTCCACATTTTCTCTATCCACTCTCATTTGAGGGGCATTTAGGTTGGTTCCAGCTCCTTGCTATTGTGAAAGAGAGCTGAAATAAACATGGCCGTCCATGTATTCTCTATCTCTGGTGGTGTGAGTGTCTTGAGAGTACATGCCAGGATGGTATGGCTGGGTTGGGTGGCAAGTTCATTCAAGTCTTTTAAGGTTCTCCACACTGCTTTCCATAGTGGCTGTGCGAGTTTACATTCCCACCAGAGTGGTGAGTGTTCCCCTTTCCCCACAACCTCTCCAGCACTTGGTTCATTTTGTTTTCTTGATCCTAGCCAGTCTTATTGGAGTAAGATTGAATTCTTAAAGTGGTTTGATTTTCATTTCCTTTAAATGATTAGTGATGTTGAACACTTCTTGAGGTGTTTCTCAGACATCTCTAATTCCTCACTTGTGAAGTCTCTGTTCAGTTCTTTGCTCCATCTATTGAGTGGGTCATTTGTTTTCTTTTTTCTTTGTTTTTTGAGAAGTTTATATATTCTGGAAATCAATACTTTGTCAGATGTATCTGCAGTGATTTCATCCTGTGATTTCTTTAATATATCCATTTCCTTTTTGAGTCTCTCAATCTCTTCTTGGTGTTCCTTACTTCGTTGGTTGGCTTCCTTTTTCAGTGTTTTACTTCCTTAAGGTGTTTGTTTTTTTTCTCTCTCTAGTTCTTTCTGGAGTTTGTCAATCCCTTCCTTTGGTTCTTTTCGAAGTTTGTCATTGTATCCCTCTAGGTCCTTTTTGAATTTTTCATTCTCTCTTTAGTTCTCTGAATTCTTTATTTTCTTTAATTTCTCTGCATAGGTCTGCAATTATTCCTGTAAGGTCTGTTTCTGGGGTCATCTCCAGGAGGATCCCATTGTAGCTGTCTCCTACTGGGTTGGTAGAGCTTGGTACGGAATTATCCTGCACCTTTCCCATGTTGTCCCTTCGTCGTGTTCCTGGCATGTGGGTTCCCTTTTGTGATTCAAATCTCAAATACCTTTTCAGTGTGTTGAAGGCTGAAAGCTTGTTTTATTTTGCTTGCCTCCTTCCAGTGCTTCCCTACCCCCCTTGTTTATGGAGTGTTGACTTGTCTAGGTTTCAGGCTTTCACTTTTGTTTATGTATTGGATATTGGAAGTCTAAGTCACTCTTCCTTTCTTGTTCTGAGGGTTCTCCTAATCCACTGGATACTCTCTCCTCAATTCCAGTTGTTGGGGGGGGCGGATTCCTGACTTAGCCCACGCCCCGGTACCTGCCTGGAGCAGTGGCGGGCTGCTCCAGGTGATCCTAGCAGGTCTGGAACCTGAGCCCCCAACACACGACCTCGCTATGGCACCCGAGCCAGACCCAAACCCCAATCAGTTTCACTTTCAATTTGATAATATTTTAAAATCAACCCATGGGCCGAGGAGACAGCTCACTGAGTCAAATGCTTGCCCTACAAGTGTTGAGAACCTGAGTTCAGTCCTCAGAACATATATAAAATACCTGGCACAGTGGTGTGCAGGTGTAATCCCAGCACTGTGGAGGTAGAGACAGGCACCATGGTGTGCAGGTGTAATCCCAGCACTGTGGAGGTAGAGACAGGCATCATGGTGTGCAGGTATAATCCCAGCACTGTGGAAGTAGAGACAGGCACAGTGTTGTGCAGGTGTAATCCCAGCACCATGGAGGTAGAGACAGGCATCATGGTGTGCAGGTATAATCCCAGCACTGTGGAGGTAGAGACAGGCACAGTGGTGTGCAGGTGTAATCCCAGCACCGTGGAGGTAGAGACAGGCATCATGGTGTGCAGGTATAATCCCAGCACTGTGGAAGTAGAGACAGGCACAGTGTTGTGCAGGTGTAATCCCAGCACCATGGAGGTAGAGACAGGCATCATGGTGTGCAGGTGTAATCCCAGCACTGTGGAGGTAGAGACAGGCACAGTGGTGTGCAGGTGTAATCCCAGCACCGTGGAGGTAGAGACAGGCACAGTGGTGTGCAGGTGTAATCCCAGCACATGGAGGTAGAGACAGGCACAGTGGTGTGCACATATAATCCCAGCACCATGGAGGTAGAGACAGGCAGATCTCTGGCTCTGGCTTGCTTTATGAGTCCATGCCTCAAAACAGGAAATGTGGAGGCACTGAGGCATAACACCTGTCATTTTCACCTGCCCTCCATATGCATATGTACACACACACACACACACACACACACAAAATCACTCCTCCACCCATGGGCTGTTATATGAGGTTTCGTGTCAGTCTCCCCTTAAGGAAAACTGTTTCAGTGGACTGATGATATCTGGAGGCATCCTGATTGGAGATGTTAGGAGGGTGGAATTAGAAAGTGACTCTTTGCCTAGAGTTAGTGGCTTCATAAAACTCCTTCAAGTTTCTTGGCTGAAAAGGAAAGGCAAGAGACAGGCTCATAGCTAGTAAAGGACAGAAAGTCATGAGAGAGATTTTCCTTTCCAGAAGCAAAAAAAAAAATATATGTGAACATTTTATAGTAAGAAACAGCCAATCGGGGAGTGAGGGTTGACACAGGAGAAGGAAGCGATACTGGTGTGTGGATGCCGACTAGGGACCCGACCCAGCTCTTCTTTCAGCGTGTGCAGGATGCTCTTACAGACCCAGCATGGTGCTAAAATGCCTCCATGGCATGTAGGAGCAAATGTCACTCTGGGAGCATCATTAGAGGTAGCCTGTTTCCTGCTCTCAGCCCAGGAGCGCAGGACCTGGCATTTATTCAAAGCCCCTCATGACTGCCCCAGCAGTCACCTTCCTCCTGCCCTCCAGGGCTGCCTGGCTTTCTCTGTGTACTTTACTGCTCACTGCGATGTCAGGAAAGCAAGTCTGCCCTCTTCCATTACTTCTTGAAAGGGCCTCCTTCCAACCTTGGTCCTGCGGGGCCTCTTGCCAGCCTCTAGACCCTGTATTTACTTTTCCATCCGCCCACCTTCTTCAGACTGTCTGGAATGACCCACCTCTTCCCTGTAGTCTGTTCTGCACTTTGAAATGACTCTGCTATCTCATGCCCCTCCCATGTCCTGCCCCTGACTCTTAGATGCTCTACTTCTGTTCAGACTTCATCTCATTTCAGCATCAGCTCCTAACACTGCCTCCTGCTAAGGCCTCTCCTCCCAGGTCCATTCAGAGCCCACACTTACATTCATGTCCAGCAAGTCCAACTGTGGGCAGGCTTTGAGCATTTATTGTAAAACTCCAAAGAGCCCAGGGCTGATGGAAGAGCCACTTTCCACACTCACAAACAGTTATTGTGCCTTTGGCTTCAGCCAGATGCAAGATAACTCAGAAGATGAATCAGTTTGGAAAAAAAAAAAAAACCCAGTTCATTAGAGAGGACAAAATACCAGTAGAAAATGGAAGAAATTATACAGACTGGATTTGTACCGGCCAGTGAGAAGCTGGGGGCGTGTGTATAGCATAGGGGTGAGGGAAGCTCCCCTGACGGCGTGAGACTTAGTTTGGAATGTGAACTCCTAGTTTAAGTGTGAATACCTAGTTTAGAATGTGAACTCCAGCAATCTAGGATGCCAGGGAAAGAGGCCGTGGAGTCTTCACGGAAGTCAAGGTGCACTGATAGAAAAGAAAACCATGTCTGATGTCAAGTTTCCTATGCTAAAAAAATAATGGCAACTTCAGGAACAGTGCTCGGGAACACGGGCTCGCACCTGCCAAGGCTGCTAGGGAAGCGTCCCTGGGGAGGGGACTCCAAACCCAGCCACAGGACTCAGCATCAGCAGATTTTACAGAGATCATCCGGAGGTCTTAATAGGTCATGCCGAATGGTACATTGTAAGTGACTGAGAATTGGAAAGAGAAGACACATGCAGAGTAGAGGATAAAAATCTAACAAAAAGGGGAGAAAGAAACAGATGAATGGGGAAGAGTTTATTCTTATTTATTGCAGAGACCAGTTCAGAAGACTAGGGGTTCTGATGCAGAGGTACTATGTGTTAACCTCGCCTACAGAGAAAATTCCTGCACCCACACCCAGTCCCGTCATGGTTCCATTATCTATGGAGCTTCTGGGAGAATCCATTGCCACTGTTATTCATGAGTATTTAAATCATCTCCAGCAAGCCCGTCCAAATGTGTACTGAACTTCCTAGAATGAGTGTAGTCCTTGCAGCTCTAACATCAGAACTAGTGTTACTTGGGAGTGTCCAGAAGCAAAAGGTGATACAAATGTTTGATCTTGCCACTTGCTTGTACGTAGTGTTTCACAGTCTACCTGTGCTGAAGTTGAACTTTTAAATGGGGCAATCTCCTGAATAGGAGAAAAACTAGAATGAGCAAAATAACACAAACAGAAATGATATTCATCCCATTGGAAGGGAACTAAACTCTACAAAAGAAGCACAGATAAGAGAGAAGACACCCCCCCCAACACAGCATGAGGAAAGCTGTGTGGAAGTAATCTAAAAAGATCACTATTAATGATGCTTCCTTGTAGTGAACATAGAAATTGTGCCAGGTTGTAGCTCAGTTGGTAGAGCACTTGTCTCATACCCACAAAGCCCTGGGTCCATTCCAGAACTGCATTAGAAAACAGGGCATAGTGGCACATGCCTGTAAACCCAGCACTTAGAAGACACTGGCAGGAGGATCAGGAGTTCAGGGTCAGTCTGGGCTACGAAGACGGAGGGAGGGAGGGAGGGAGGGAAACTGACTGGCTGACTGACTGACTGACTGACTGACAGACTGACTGACTGACTGACTGACTGACTGACTGACTATGTGGACCTAAAAAGAGCTAAAGGCAAGATGCCTTCTGGCTGTTGACTGTGTTGTGATGGAGTCTGCAGAAACTGGCCAGTGTCACTGCTTGTTATAGCCACAGAAAAACCCACCAGGTGCCACCTATATCTTGGTTTTAATATAACAAAAACTCATTTTTAGCCAAGAATAGGAGACATCTTACAAAGACACGGGGGCCGTGTTTCACAGAGATTGATTAGCTAATTTCATCAAGATTTATAAGCTGACACTAGATGGTAGAAGGATCCAGCACAGCCACATAACCTGTGATAGCCCTTGTTGCAAATGGCATTAAGTTGGTGTCTCGGTGAACATTCCCTTCTCTGTGCTCTGCTCAGACACACACCCAAGCAGCCATTTTTCATCCTTCCTCCTCCCCCACTCTGAGAACAGAGTCGCAGGAGTAGGGGATTGTCAGTGAATTTAATGGGTCAATCCTATAGAGCAAATGGGGGTCAATACTTCACTTGCAAGGCCCCTTGGTTGCTCTGGTTATGTCCCCTTGGGACCTTCCATACCATATACAGGTGTTCCTGGCTTTTCGAACCCTTAGTCCCTCCCCCTATGTAAACGGGACAGGAGGGATTCTCTGGATCCATGACTCAGTCTCTGTGGTCGAAGGCATGTCTGATGTTCAGGCACAGTTCATTCAAAAGAAGGCTTAAATTATCCCACGATTGGATAAGAAAAGGTCTTAAATATCCAGTAATTCCAAAGAGATAAGGTAGAAAGTTCAACTATGAGAAATGTGCACGGATGCCTCCCTCCTTCACAGATGGTGTTCCAGCCTCATAGGCATCCCTGGTACCCAAGCAGGCATGTCCAGACCTCATAGAAGCTGTACCCTCTTCAAAGTTGTGCATCTAAGGTTGAAAATTCCTTGAGAATTCTAAGTGTGGAGCTGAGCACAAACAACTCACTAAGGGAAAGTCCCTAGAGCGCTGAGACTCCCAAAGCAAGTCATACCGTGAGCACACGGAGCTCTCTAGTCATGAGGGAAAACCTTGCTGAAGAGATACTGCTTGCAAATTTTCTTTGATTAATGGCAGAGTATCTGGCAAATTTTTACTTGCTTTGCTATGAGATATTTAGTAATTGGATTACTTCTGAGGTAAACAATGGAAATTCCACCACTAACTGTATTAAGCAGGGAGAAAATGGATTATCTGGCCAGAGAGTCTAGAGAGATGGGATTTGAGCATTTGGAGATCCGGTAGCCAAGGATAGTGCAGGACTACAGGGCATCCTTACTTTTGTTGTACCTTCAGTGCAACAGTAGGCAGTTGTAGGCACTGAGTCTAGAGAAAACTGTAAAATTCCACTTCTTGTAGTTCTTAATTAGGAACAAAAGGAAAACCTTCCTCAGATCCCTGATGACTTTCTACCTAACTTTTATGACCTTAAGAGTCCCAGTTATGGAAGTAGTGATGGGCCAAACAGGTTCAGCCCTGAAAATGGATTGCCTTCCGAGAGACCTTAGAAAGTGCCAGCTCCCTCTTCCCTGGCAATACCTGCCCATCCTTCCAGCTGACTCTCCTCTCCACTCAGTATTTCCCTCACCTCTAGATTTCGTCATGGGATTAGGCTATTTTCTTACCAATTCCAAAATGCTCAGGCCAGAATACACACTACAGAGCAGCAAATCAAATAGAAATCCCAGGTCTTACCAGACCAACAGGTCCCATGGAAAACCCTTGCAGATAAGAGATGTTCTGGTATGGAGGGCCTGGTGGCCCTTCCCACGGTGGATTGTCACATCTCTGCACATGCTGTCAACACTCTCTTCTCTAGTGAACACTGTGGATTTAAGGAGCTGTTCTTCAAAGTACCCATACTCTCCCTGTTGTGGGACCTAGAAAGGGGACCTGAGAGTATTTCTGTAAGACAGCTTTGGCCCTCACTGTTTTTAAGGCAAAACCCTAACAAAGGTGGTATTAGACCCTACTTTCATAAGTCCTTTTAGGGCTTGTTCCTTTAGGAACCAGAGTCAAAACTCTGACGGAACATTCATTTTCCTAGTGACCTTGAGCACAGGGTTTGTGTAACCAACACTCTGACTCTAGCCTACTTCACTCCCATGGGACCCTAGGTTCCAGCTCCTCTCCACACACCTCAACCCCAGCATTGGACTCTGGGCCCTCAAGCTATCAGTCAGATGGCCTCTGTCCTTTATGTCACTAGAATCAACGCTTGCTGGTCAAAAATGTTTCCCAGTTCTAGTGTCCTCAGTGTCCACAAATAATCACCTGACGCCAAGCATCTATCTGCCAAAGAGCACACAGGCCTGTGCTGGTTCCCCAGCTATCTGCTTTCCTACCCTTTGCTGCCCTCACCTGGCCATTGATACCAGTGTAAGTAACTCTACAGGGATTTATGAGTGTGCTCTTTCAATAAATAGATAGGGCTAGTCAATTCCACACAGTGTTCATACATTAAGAAATAAATACCAGCCAGCCAGGCGGATCTTTGTGAGTTCAAGGCCAGCCTGGTCTACAGAGTGAGTTCCAGGACAGCTGGGGCTACAGGGAGACCCTGTCTCGAAAAGAAAAAAAAAAAAAAAAAGAAAGAAAGAAATACCTACTACAACAAAAATACATGATTTCTGCCTCCCAAGAGAACATGGTTGAGTGAGAGGAAACTGAAATCTACTGTAACCTGGAAGATGAGATTTGTTCATTTTGTACATCACCATTCTACTGCCTAATGTCCTCACTTAAAAAACAGAACCTTGCATTTGATCATCCTTCCCCCTGTGAGGGTTGAATTGGAATTCTTTGACCTTTAGGTCAGTGGTTTTGTTAGTTGCATCTGTCTTCTTCCTCCTTAGTATTTTAATCCTTGTTTTCTTTTATAAACAAATATTTCTGAACAGGTACCAGTCAGAAGACAAAGGCTAATGCTGATTTTTATCCCCCATAGCTAAGGATACATAGTTTAATAACACTTATGTTACCTGGTGTCATGCTCTGTCTGATTCATACCTAGCAAGAGTTGTATGAGGCAAGGATAGATCTTGGGTGTAGTAATGAACTGCAGAGAAGCAAAACCTGTGAACATGGACAGCATCCCAGGAGTACCCAATGCATGAGAAAGACTACAGGGTTGGGAGGGGCCCTCAGAGCCGCAGGCAGGGCTCCAGCCAGCTTGCCTGTTAAATTAGCAGCTCAGTTGCTCTCCCTTCAACTGTGGCGTGGCCAGTTCATTCTGGACTGGTCACCTCTAGATGCATCTCCTGATCCTGGACAGGATTGTGGCTCTGTGCTAAGTCAAGTCCCAGATAACTTAAAAGCTACAGTCCAGTGTTGTTACAGGCACCGTGTGGTCCATTGGACATGGTGTACCTAGCCCTTCATGTAGCACCCAGACCATTGTTTCATACATGAAAGCAAGTCTTCAAATGCCGAGGAGGACAATGGCAGATGTGACTGGCATCACTAACTAACAGAAGCTGAGATTTCCAGTTCTACCTTCCAAGGGAAAGGGATGATCGGTTGCAAGGTTTTACTTTGTTTTCAAGCAAGGATGTTAGGCTGGGTAATGTGAGAATCTATAAAATTATAAAAAGATCTCAGCTTCCAGGTACAGTAGAAGAATCCATTCATTTTCATTTATCTTTCTGTGGTTCATGTTGAATGAACTTGTACATTTGCATAACTGTCCAAACAAGAGCTTAGCTTTTACAAAGAATCGGGTCGTGATTAAACTCAGGGGATTAGTGGAGGCAGTCAGTCCTGTTATTTTTGGCCAAGTGTCGATAGTCTAGTTTGGCCTTTAGGCCACCAAGGAGGGGTAAACTTGGAACTGCTGTGATATCACTGGTCTGCCTCAATGCCTGTTAGGGCTCCAGCATCATCCCTGAGTTGATTGAAGAGAGCTTCTCCTTGTTGAACGTGCTGTCCAGCCTCTAAGCTGCAGTGTTGGTAGTACCAGCTGGCGGATCTGAACATTCTTCCTGGTTAGAGAAGAGCAGGAGGAAAGATCTCCAGCAGCAAGGGAAGGGGAGCAGAGCAGAGCAGAGCAGCGACCTCGAGGAGCAGGGTTCAGAACAACTCTGTGAGATCTTATTCCCTCATCAAGGGCCCTGCTCCATTTGACTGGTCCTAGGGGGCTGCCTGTGCTGGTGGTGACCGACTTTTCCTTAAAGATCCAGCGGAGGCTGCAACACATTTTGCTTGAAACTACAGCTGGTTTGTAATTTTGGCCTTAGACAGTAATTACAGCTGCCAGGGCTCCTTGGAGAGATAATTATGGGAAGGATTCAGCATGCTCATTTTATCTACACACTTAACCATCAATTAAATCATTACCATCTAATCCTATTCCAGAATCTAGAAATGTTCTGTGAATATATAATTTTGAAGACACTGAAGTTTGTTTTCAGATTATTTTAAGTGAAAAATTGCTCAATTTCCACAGCCAGCACAGGCCCACATGTATGCTTCTCTTGTGAAGGCAGAATGGTGTCTCCTGCCTTGCGGTCAATGCCTCCCTGGAGGCCTGTGCCACATCAAGGGTCAAGCAGGAATGGATTGACAGACAGGAGCCCTGAGTTTGCCTTTGATCTTTCCTGGAGTTCATGTTCTCCAAAACAGAATTAGTGTTGGCACTTAGAGGTCAGTGGCTTGATCACATGGAAGATCTATTCTGCAAAGAAGTTTCCAGAAGGGTCTTCACCTGCTAGGATTCTGCAGAGGCCCTGAGCCACTCTTCACTAACTCACAGTCACAAATGAGGCCTTTTCACATTGGGAGCCCAGAGTTCCAGAATCAGACCAGTGAATTCATAGTTTGCCTTACCATTTCTGAGCCAGGTGTCCTTGAGCAAGTTTCTAAATTTCTTTAAGCCAGATTTTTCAGTTTTTAACCACATAATCATAGATTTTGCCTAATAGAGCTATTGTGAGACTTCTGTGAGAAAATGAACACAGAGCCTGGCACTTTAGTGGATGCTATGTAGCTTCAACATTGTTTAACATGTAAGTATGCACAGAGAAATTAAAGAAGCAAATAGGAAATGAAAAGGTCTGAAACTCTTTTCCGGACTCTGAGAACACTTGGAGGGCGCTGGTGCTGACACTGGGCCAGTGCCTCAGGCTTCACTATCCAGCCTGTGACTTAACAGCTGTGACTTAGCAGCTAAGTCACATTTTGTTTTCTGTACATTTAGAACATCTTTTGGGGCAAGATGACCCACAAGGATGCAACTGTTTCCTACTTTCCGTGCCACAGAGAGACTGTCTTTAAATATATTTTTATTTATCTTTTGTATATTTGTATTGAACTTTGTGCATTTCATACAAAACATCTGAATCATCTTTATACACCTTCCCCCATCCACATCCTCCCTATATCCCTCCACCACATTTCATGCATTCTGTCATAGATGTTAAAGGCCGGTTGAGTCAGGTTTTTGTATACTCAGATGTCCCTTACTGCAAGTTCATCCACTGAAGTCTAGTCAGCCTAGCTAGAGTCTCTCCCTTAAAGAAGATCAAACTCTCCTTCATCTAGCAGAAATCATCTGCCAGTAGTTCTTTGGCTAAGGTTGGGACCTCCTGCCCATTTCCCCAGTCCTATGTTGGGCTTATGTCTCTCTGTATTTTAATTTTTAATTGAAATGTACTTATTGTATATATTCACAAGAGATAATGTGACATTTCAATACCTATATTTAGTGTGGAATGATCAAATCAAGGCAAGCAGAATACTTACTAATCAGACGTTTATCATTTCTTTATGTTAGAAACATTCAGAATCCTTTCTAATAGCTACTTTTTTGTATCAATAATTGTTATCGGTCATAGTTTTGTAGCTGTGCTGTAAAATATTAGAATGCATTTCTGAGACAGTTCTAATACACTGGACACTCGCCCTGAAGTACCTCTTCAAACACTGTATCTAAGACTGGGAGTTCAGAGGCACAGTCTTCACAGTGGAATTCTGGGAAGGTCCTCTACTTGTAGGCCAGTTCTTTTAGAGTGCCACACCAGTCCTCAGCTTCCGTGTGCCTCCTGCTTTCCTGCCTACAACATGCTGAAGTTACTAGAAAACCCAGCTCTTGTAGTTGGCTTTTGCCTACAATGAACCGCAACATTGTGGGAGTCCCGAGCTTGGAACCAGCCATGAGGCTAGCCTGAAGAGCTTAAACTTGACCATACAGCTGTACTTAGCCCTGAGCTAGGGACTGCAAAGGAAACAAGCCCCCAACCACTGAAATCATGGTACCAGGAATATTGTAACTATAGTAACTATGTTCAAGAATAACCATGATTATCATTGAGAAGACTATAAAGTGGACATTTATTTTTAGCTATGTTCAAGAATTGTAAGAATTAAATTAATACATTCAGGAGACCTACAAGGATGCCTAGTACTTTGTGTATGTTAGTTACAATTATTGCTGTTCTCATGATTAAAGGAGGCTTATGGAGTCTTGGCTAGAACCCCTGATTATATTGTTTTGGGAGCTCCGAGAAGGACTTGCTTTTGTGCTAGATTTCCTGTCTGATGATTGCCAGGTCTGATGACACTTTGACAACGTCCTGATCCCTCAGTGAAACACAGGGTGGTCTCTGAGAACCAGATCTCAGCACTGCCCAGAGCAAAGGAAGGCAAAGCTCTCCCTATCCGTCCTGCTCTTCTGAGTGGACTCCCTCGAGGGGAAGCAGAAGGGGGTTGCCCCCAGGTTTCCTCTCTAGAGACATAAGACTGGTACACCTGGACCTACGGCTTTTCACGTCTCATCCCATTCTCCTGGGAAACGTAGGTAGGCGGTTTCTGCCCCTCCCTTCTGTCGACCTCACCTTGGCTCCGGGTCAGCTTCCCAGGTGCTCACAAAAACTTCTGGACTGAAATGGTGCCAAGCAGTGGGCAGCAGTGACTTGGTCCTTGAGAGAAGTGCAGAAGGAGGCATGGTGACTCCCAGCACTGCCCAGCATGTCTCCCGTGGAGCCCAGGAATCTCCATCATGGTGCCCTTTTGTGTTGGTATAGAGTTTGGCAACACCGAGGTGTGCAGGGCTGCAGAACAGGTGAAATCCCTGGGGCGGAGGGGCCTCCAGGGCAGTCCAGCGCTCTGAAGCAGTGTGGGTTCAGGTCTGACCAGTCTTGAGCTTGATTTAAATCCCTCTGAGCAGCAGGCAGCAGCTGCCATTCCCCCATGCCATGATGGAGTGCCAGGGATCTGCCTACCAGTCCATGGTTCACCCCAGCGCCTTGCCCCAATTCTGTTGTTCTCTCTGCCTCTCCTCGGCTTCCTTTTACAGCTTAGAATGCAAGTTCCTTAGAGCTTACACAGAACCTTCCACAACCTGGCTACTTCCTGTCTAGAGTCTATAACCTACTACTGCCTCTTGGCTTGACATTCACACCACACCATCCACTTCTAGGACCCTGGACACTGGCATTCTATGGAGGCACTGCTCTTAAACATGCACATGTGTTTCCCTTTGCCTGGCCTACCTCCAGCTGCATTCTAAATTAACTTCTTTAGAATTTTGCCTAGTATGGTTTGGGTATGGTTTAAATGTGTCCACCAAAGTTCCATGGGTCATTGGGTGTATACCCTCAAAAGGGGACTTTGGGACTCCAGCCTCTTGGGCTTCTCAGATGAAGGTATGGTCTCTTCCTTGCTATTGAACTTTATCCTTCAAGCATGACGTGCAATTTGCCATCCATACCCTCCCATGATTAAGCCACCTATCATTTCCTCATGGAAGGTGGGGAGGGTGTATGAAGTTCACAAGGCACATGAGACCCCCTACCCTCCCTCTAGAACATACAAGCAGTTAACTTACTAGGGAAAAGAGACTCCCGTTTAGTGGTATAGCCTGCCCACCACTTGGTGTAAGTTCTCCACATTATTATAAGTAACTCCAGTTCAATTCATCATTTTACTGAGCTATGCTTGGTTGGAATCATTTCTTTGATCCGTTGATGTTCTTTCTATCTGGAGTGAATAGAAATCTGTTCATGTCTCCTGAGGAATAGCCTTACAACACATGCTCTTGCAAGATTTAATGCAGCCAAGAGGGTCTTCACCAGAACTGACTTGATGCCAGTGCCGTGCCCTCAAGCCTCTAAAACTGGGAGTTAAGGGCTGGAGGGATGACTCAATGGTTAAGACCGTGTACTGCCCTTCAAGAGTTCCCGGAACCCATGTCAACTGGGCTCATAGCCACCTCAAGCTCCAGGGAGATCCAATATGGCTGCCACTGCTGCACAGTATTTCCAGGCAGGTGAGGTGTAGCTGGTACTAACGGAGGAGTCTTGCTTGACTCAAAGAGACCTATATTTGCTTTATTGGTATAGTGGCCTTTGGTAACACTCTCTGGTGTTCCCGAGACCAACTGTACAATTGCAAGTGTGGTCTCAATACATCTTTCCTATGCTTACATCAGGTCTTCAACAGCAGGGCCTTATTGCCTCTCTTCTTGCAGGTATCACAGTTTACAGGCAAGAAGCCTTTACCTTTTGTGGGGGCTTGTATCCCCCGGCCAACATATCCTTGGTAGAATAATCCATTGCTGATATCAGAGCTCTCCTGTATTAATATATTTTGCTTAAGTGCACAGCTTAAGGAGACTTTAGTATTATATTTGGTTCTGAATAGAGAATAATCCTTTACTATTTTTTTTTTTTTTTGGTTCTTTTTCGAAGACAGGGTGCTCCCTGTAGCCCCAGCGTCCCTGGAATTCGCTCTGTAACCATGGGCTGGTCCTTGAACTCACAACTAGATCCACCATGCCTCTGCCCTCCCAAGTGCTAGGATTAAAGGTGCCACCATGCCCGGAAAAAAAAAAAAGAGACTAATCCTTTTCATCAGTTCCTATGTCTTTAGTCAATTAAAGAAGCAGTTTTACTTTTTTTTTTTTAAAAATTATTCCCTTATAATATTTGTCTCCAATTTTACAGCTCTAGAATGACCTCTCATCATCATATTGCTCCTTTGTTCTTGAAGGGGAGGTAAGAAAGTCTCTCTATTAGAACTTGGGCACCTAGAACTGTAAGTGTTTTCATTATGACCATTATAATAAAAGAGTTTGTTACACCAGTCGGATTCACGGTTTTTTCACAGAGGGGGTTTTTTTGATTTTTGATGCCCTGTATCAGTCGAATGTTTTTCTTCCTTTCAATGTTTCATGTGAGCCAACTTTCTGACTGGCAGCTTCCTGGTACATCTACAACCTCAAAGCTGGTGTCTTTCGCATCGAGCCTTAGTTTAAGAGTGTGGTGGACATTTGAACCTGGGGGGAAGAGAACAAAATCTTTTCATAGTTAGTTTTAAGATTTAAATTGAAAAAACAAAAAAAAAGTTTTGACAAAAAGGTTTTTTCATATATACTGTATCCCCCCCTTTTTTTTTTTTTTTTAGGTTTTTTGTTTTTGATCCATGATCTCCCAAAAAGGCATTTGTAGTACACGTACTATAGACAAGAATCAAGGCACAGATTTTCACAGATCTCACCCAAGCTATTTTGGGTGACTGTATGTCGTTAACTTGGGAACACAAACTAACATTTCTTGAAGTAAAATATCCCTACACGGTAAAAGAGTGCTACAACAGATGATACTGTACAACAGAAAAAATTAGACAACTTTGTATGTGCCAATTTCCCCCAAAGTTATTTTATACAGATTATTAGTCAAAAATGTGGACACACAAACAATTTATATTTCCAACTAACTGAGGTGCTTAGCAGTTTTATCAAACATTTAACCAATGTGTTTAATATATAGCCATTTTTACTTTACTAAGTCTAAACAACACCATGTACCGTATGCAGAGTCTGGCAAAATTGGATACTTGCTTGAACTCACGTAAATTAAAATATACCATTCATTGAATAATAGACACTCGGTTCCCTCTCCCAACCCCCGTCCACCCCTCCCTAGTCACCATTTCAGTCGTATTTCTGATGCTGTCTCTTTCTTTGTGTGCTTTTAATGATGCATCCCTCTCCACAGAAATATTGACAAACAGGGGTTATTGGTGCTTAAGCATCCACAGATGAGGATACCAATTCCTCAGTTGTGTTTTTTTCTGGGACTGTGTTCCGATTCACTTCAAATATAATATCTTTCGCTGCTCCATCCATTTCTTCTGCCAAAGTTCATGATCTTGTCTCTTCTTTACTGCTGGCATAGAACTCCCTTGTGTACATGTACCACGTTTCTCTGATCCAACTCGTCCAGTTGAGGGGCATTTTGGGTTGGTTCCAGCTTTTGTTATTGTGAACAGAGCGCAAGAACATATAGCTGTGCATGTATTCGTCGGCAGTAAAGCAACTGAGTTTGTGGGTATATGATACCCAGGAGTGGGATTAACTGGGTCAAATGGCAACTCATTTTGAGTCTTCCAAGGGTTTCTCTCCACACTGGCTGTCCATAGGGCTGTAACAAGTTTACATTCCCACCAGTTATTGGATAAGTGTTCTCCTTTCCCACAAACTCTCCAAGCACTTGTATTGTTTGTTTTCTCCTGCCAGATCTTAACCGGAGTGAGATGATAATCTTAGAGTGGGTTTTCTTTAATTTTTGCATTTCCCTAATAGTGACGTTGAAACCAGTTTTTTTTTGTTTTGTTTTTGTTTTTTTTTTTTTTTTGGTCTTTTCGAGGGAATGGTCTCCCTGTAGCCCCAGCTGTCCTGGAACTCGCTCTGTAGACCAGGCTGGACTTGAACTCACAAGAGCTGCCTGCCTACTGCCCCCAAGTGTACGATTAAAGTGTTTCTCAGCCACTCTAATTCCTCCTCTGTGAAGAACTTCTATTCAGTCTCTTCTCCATCTTTTGAGTGGGTTCATTTGTTTTCTTTTTTGTTTTTTTGAGTAGCTCATATTCGGAAATTAATGCTTTGTCAGATGTATCTGCAGTGAAGACTTCCTTCCACTCTGTGGGTTTTCTCTTCACTTCGTTGATTGTTTCTTTTGCTGTACAGAAGCTTTTGAGTTTCATGAGGTCCCATTTGTCAATTGTCAATCTTATTTCTTGTGCAGCTGCTGTCTGATTTAGGAAGTCTTTTCCTATGCCTATGTCTTGCAGTCTGCTGCCCAGTTTTTCTTCTATCACCTCCAGAGTTTTGGGTTTCACGTTGAGGTCTTTGATCCATCTCGAATTGACTTTTGTACAGGGCGAGAGGTAGGGGTGTAATTTCATTCTTCTACAGGTGGTGATCCAGTTTTGCCAACACCACTTACCGAAGATGCTGTCTTTTCTTCATTGTGTCTTCTTGGCCCCTTGTCAAATATGAGGTGGCTGAAATTGTATGTGCTCAGGTTTGGATCTTCAGTTTTATTCCATTGGTCAACAGGTCTGTTTTTGTGCCAGTACCAAGCTGTTTTTATGACTATAGCCCTGTAGTATAGTTTGATGTCTGGTATAGAGATTCCCCCTGTATTGCTCAGGGTTGCTTTGGCTATTCAGGGTCTTTTGTGTTTCCAAATGAAATTGAGGCTTTTTTTTCCAAGCCTGTGAAAAATCCCCCAAATCTTGGGGATTTTGATTGGGATTGCATTAAATCTGTACACAAGTTTGGGTAGAATGGACATTTTTACTCTATTTATTTTTCCAATCCATGAGCATGGGAGGTTTGTCCATCTTCTGATGTCTTCCTCAATTTCCTTTTTCAAGGGTTTAAAATTTTTGTTGTAGAGGTCCTTGGTGTCTTTGGTTAGGTTTGTTCCTAGGTATTTTATTGTTTTTAAGGCTATTGTAAATGGGAAGGGCTTTGATATTTTCATAGCATACACACACACACACACACACACACACACACACACACACACATTATTCTAGGTCGAGGACAAGGAAGGATCATGGGAGATTAAAGCTATATGTTTAGGTTACAAGAGGATCCTAAGGCCTAGGAAACTTGTATACATTATAAACAAGCCAAGACAAGGGTTAAATGATCTCAAAATATAAGATGAACTTTGGTTACAAGTTTAGGTAAAAGTCATTCCTACAAACTTTTTCAGGGAGTCACAGAATCAGTGGGTCCTTCATTGGCAGTTGCTAACCGGTTTTATAAGACTGTATGTTTAAACTTCTACACATGTAAAAGCTGATAGAGAAAGCCTTCACTCACATCTCATACTTTCCCTTGGGAGGAGCCTTAAGAACAAATCTTCATGGCCCACAAAAAGAGAAAGTGTTGGACTCTGGGGTCCTGCCAGGCCTCAGGATCCCGTGGACCTGACTCTAGATAATTTAGTGAGTGTGGAGCTGAGAAGGTGAGAGGCAACAGGGAAGGAAGACAGAGGTGGGCAAAGCCTACCCTCCAGAACCAGCTTTCCCATCCTGTCCCTATTCTGAGGGCAGCCTCTGTCCTGCCAGGGGACTTAGATGCAGGGCCAGGCTTAAGGCTTCACTGCCTTTGATGGCCCCTGCTAGATGCACAGTGTGTACACGGGCCCTGCAAGCTGATCCTGCTTCCTCGGCTACCCATCCCTGCTGTGTCCCGCTGTAAGGCAGAAGAACAGGGAAATAGCACAAGCCTCCTGCTCTGAAGAAGAAAGCACCTGTCGTGAGGGCACCCGCTTCAGTAAGATGTGTGCTTTACTTAACCGTTCACGCTGTGATTATTCCACCTCAACCCTACTGAAAATGGCAGCTGTGCCCTCTGTGTCTCCAACGTTGTGTCATACAGGCTTCTGTTTTCAGACTTACTGAAGTAGTTGGATAAAGTAACCAAATCTCTGTGGCAGAACACAAAGAATTGTCTCAAAATAACTCACTTTCTTAGGCCCTGAGATATAATTCTTCAGCAGGCACAGTGGGTATGAAGCCAGACCAGAATTATGGAGAGTTAGTTCAAAAATAAGATGCCAATCCGGTCTGACTTGGAGTGGCACAGTGGCAGAGCTTGGGCTGAAAGGAAAACCCAGGAGTGAGAGGAGCCTTGTATAGGGTACCAGGGAGGAGGAGTGGACGTTTGACTGGGGAGCCGGAAGTATACCAAAAGATGAAGAAGCAAAGGCAAAATGAGGAAGGAGACATATTCGTGAAGCCCCCACTCTGGGATGCACAGAGTGCAGGGGGCCAGATAGCCTTCGGAGGGGGCTACAGAGAGTGTTGACGTGGAGAAAGGCCCAGGACTAGTTAAGATGAGGAAATGGAGAGGGGGGTGTAACAAAGGGCTCAGCATGTAGAGCAGGCAAGTGCTGATGAATGGTGGACACCAGAGGACTGAGATGGTGGAGAGTGCTGGTTCTGAGAAGATATATAGAGAGCAGCGTGAAGGAGGCAGCAGGGAGAGGAGAATTGATGGGCAGGGTGTGCAAGAAGCAGGGAGCGAAGCCAGGCAGGTGCGAGATCCGGGGGGTCTTAGCTGCCTATCTAGAGGAAGCTCAGTGAGCAGGCTGTGCTGGGTCAGGGAAGATAAAGCCTCAGTCATTTGCAGACCGCCCCAGGCCTGTTGAAGAAGGGCCTAAGCTGTCTATCACTGTGCACTCCTTTTTCATCCATCGTATAGCATTTATGAGCACTGGGTTTGATCTTCTCACCACATTAAACCCTGACCTGCCTTGCTGGCTGTTCCTTTCCTTCTTCCCACCTTGCCTGTGCGCCATGTTCTGCCCTCTCTCTACTGCTGGTCCCTGCTGTCTTCATAAGGCAGTATGCCGTGCCTCTAATACAGTCCCTCATATTAAACACTCCTTTCAGGCAATTGTAACATGCTTTGTATATGCATCTTCTTCTTGAGCCCCCAGTCTGTGAGGCTTAATCTCCATTGTCAAGTTCACGGGATTTGGAATCATCCGGAAAACAGACCTCCAGGTGTATCTTCGAGGGAGTTTTCATATTTAACTGAGGTGAGGAGAATAGACCCAACCCTGAATGTGGGTGACACCTCCTGGGCTGGGGTCCTGGCCTGAATAAAAAGGAAGGAAAAGGGGGCTGGAGAGATGGCCTAGCGGTTAAGAGCACGAACCGCTCTTACAGAGGACCCGGGTTTGATCCCCAGCACCCACATGGCGGCTGAGAACCGTCTGAAGCTCCAATTCCAGGAGAACTCCAGTTCCAGGGGAATCCGACACCCTCTTCTGACCTCCGCGGCGTTGCACGACACGGGTGCACAAACTTGCATGCAGACAGTACATTCATACACATACAGAAATAAATAAAATTAATAAAAAAAAAATTTTTTAAAAAATAAAAGGAAGGAAAAGATGAGCCGAGCCACAGCGTTCCCTCTGCTTCCTGACTCCGGACAGAATGCAACAGGCCACCTCGGGCTCCTGCCACCGTCCCTTCCCCACCACAGTGGACTAAGTTCAATGGATTCTAAGTTTTGTCTCAAACTGAAAGCCAAAATAAATAAGCAATTCCTTCCTATTTAATCACAGAAGCAAAAACAGTTACTGATGCATCCTGTGAACAGGCAAAAAGTGGTGTTTCCCCCAGATAAAGTGAATCGAGGACTAAACTTGGGCATTGTCATCAGGCAAATCATCAGGGTCTAATATCAGTAAGTTTGGATTTGGCCCTGTGACTTGTTTTATCTGATGGATGGACTGATGCTAAGCCAGCTCCATGTGAGGGCTTGGAGAAGCGACACGTGCTCCTGCTGGCTACCGTGAGCCTTGGGGGTCTGTCGTGGGCACAGCATATTCCGGGTAGTGGGTGCCCTTTCCACCTTCTCTTCCAGAAGAATGCATGGCAGCAGACACCCACAAACCAAGAGCCAGAAAGTAGTGCTTATGGTGTATGTTTCTAAGACTGGGGAAATCTTTCTTTTTGTCACAAAGGCTGACTAATACAGATTTAAATTGAGGTATTTTGGGTTCCCTACACTGCGTTTAGACACAGTATTCCTCCACCCCACTGCTGGAGTGTTATCCCGTGCCAATCCAGAGTGGACCCAGCTATGGAGCCCTCTGGGAAAGGCTCTCTTCTTCGCTTTATCACTGTATTAGTTACTTTTCCCATTGCTGTGACAAAGTCCATAGCAAAAGCAAGGACGGAGGGGTTTATTTGACTGATGGAGGCTACAGTCATCATGGTGGAAAAAGTGTGATGGTGGGAATGTGAGCCCGCGTCTGTGCTCAGGAAGCAGAGGTAAATGGTGGTACTCGGCTGATTTCTACTTTATGTTCAGTCCGGGATCCCAGATCCCTTAGACAGGCCTAGAGTCTTATCTCCTAGATCTTGTCAGGCTGACATTAACCATCACGATCACCAAGATGAGGCTCACAACCAATAGATGTTGCACTTGAACTTATCTTTTTCTTCTGTTTTCCTTGGAAAAAGCCACGCCTGCACCTACACATCTCAACCCTTGCAACCCTGCATCTCAGTGGGTCAGCCGCTTAGAGGCAGCTATACCACCAGTCAGAGTGCAACCACCGTCTTATACAATTTAGGTATCACACAGCTGTGCTGATTCTAAGATTTTTTTTTCCCTTCTGTCCTATTATTATTCAGCTCACTTAACAATATAAAGTGAAAACAATGTCTAATAATTCTCAGGAAAATTCTTTTGTTCTCATCCCACTTGGACCAATTCACTGCCCCCAGTGACCTCATATTCCCAAGTGGTCTATGAGGTAGGTTGGGTGTTTTCTTCTTCTTTTTTTTCTAATTTCAGTTGTTTTGCTTCTGCTGTTTCTTCCCCAGCTAACCATCTGCTTCAATATAACCATAATTTCCAAGCCCAGTAGGATGCACTCCGAATGCCACACAGCGAAACACAGGAACTGAGGGCCCTTTGTTTTTAAAACCTTAAAAGATAATGATTTTTTTTTAATTTAGTACCATGCTATGTTCTGTAGTTTTTTATTCTCCCACAAATTATCTTTTTAAATGTCACATTCTGATCAGACCTGACTTTGTAGTTGTAAAGATTTGATTTTTCTAAAGCAGAACATGGTTTTCCCTGCTTGTCTCAGCCTGCAACACCCCAGAGGGAAAATGTTCGATTTTGCCTATGCAGCAGCATTCCTTCTGTTCTGATAAAAGGATCACATTTTCCTTGAGGGCTCAGCCCACCTCCCCTCTCTGTATAAGCAGCTTGAGGCTCTAGGGTGTCCGTCTCCGTAGACTCACTCACTGCAGCCCACTCAACGATCACTCTAGGGAGGCCCAGGACCCACTTTAGACCCATTGCCCATGTGGAGTTCCTAGCTGATATCTTGACGTCTAAACAGTAGGACCCAGTGCAAGAATACGACAAGACAAAAGAAAAGAAAACCAACTCGAGAGGGTCAAGAAGGAGAGGAAGCCTGATGACGTCATCTGAACCCCTAGGGTCAGCAGTATCAGAAGATGCTTCTTGCAAATGAACCTGGACCCCATGATGAATAGTACAAAGCTGATATAGTTCCTGGTCAAACGTCCAGCCAGCCCTCAGGCTGGAAAGATTGCTCAGCAGTTAAGAGTACTTGATGCTCTTACAGAGAATCCAGATTTAGTTCCCAGCTTATAACCATCTATAGCTCCAGTTCCTGGGGTTCTGACACCCTCTCTGGCCTCTGTGGACACTGCATCCATGAGTACAGTTATATATATATGCAGCCAAATACACACATAAATTTAACTGTTTTTAATTCCAGCCCTTCACAAATTCAGAGATAAAATACACAATGTACTCAGTTCTTAATTTAAACTGTTAATGAGCAGTAAATGATCCATTAAATAAAAAAGAACTGACAGCATTGGAGATTTAATACACATACAGTTCCAGAAAGCAGAGATCTAATACACATACAATTCCAGAAAGTGAGAAGTCACATCAGATGAAGAATGATGTAATGACCTGACACATTAGAATCTAGAAAAGCCTACCCCTTAGTGCTGTTGCTTGACCCACATTGTCCTCCAGGTGTCAGAGCAGATTATCCTGAATAACAGGCATAGACCTCGAAGGCAGGGGGACCTGCCAAGAGGACTATGCACTATCCACCTCCAGGACTGAACGCCTTGCACTCCAATTCTGTGGCATACAGGTCTACATAAGAGTTCCCCAGGGGCTGGAGAGATAGCCTAGCGGTTAAGAGCACCGACTGCTCTTGCAGAGGACCCGGGTTCGATCCCCAGCACCCACATGGCAGCTGAGAACCGACTGAAACTCCAATTCCAGGAGAACTCCAGTTCCAGGGGAATCCGACACCCTCTTCTGACCTCCACAGCATTGCACGACACAGGTGCGCAGACCTACATGCAGACAGTACATTCATACACATACAAAAATAAATAAAAATTAAAAAAAAAAAAGAAGAATTCCCTGTCAGACTGTGCCCTCATTGAGTTGTAGGTGCTCAGGCAGAAGGTCAAGGAGCCGGCCTGCACAGGGCCTCTTGCTGGTGATCTCCATGAGAGTCCTGAAGCTATGCAAGATATCACAGTAAGAAAGGGCAAATGAGCAAGAGAGAACTCAGACACACCTATTCCCATAACAACCCATTAACCTGTTAACCTATTAATCCATGATGGAAAGAATCCTAGTGACCCAATCACTTGCCAAAGGTTTCATCTCTCAGATATCATTAACCGTAGCTTTTAAGGAATAACTTTCCATATGAGATTTGGAGAAGACATTCAAACCCTGATAACTGCTTTATGCAGAATCCCCTCATAAGGAGCAGTCCCCAGAGCAGATTGAGAAGCTCACGCAGCCTGGCCAGTGGACCCCACATTGAAGAGCATGGACCTTGGCTGACTTACAGGGCTGAATGAGACAGTTCTCATACCCTGAAATAAGTTAATACTTTGGGCTTCTGGAAACAAAATCCTTAGCTCAAATTGCTTTAAAGAGTAATGCAAATTTATTGTTTCAAGTAAATCAAAAGATGAAGTTTTTTTTTAATCTACAACTTACAATGTCTAGGAATTCTGCTTTGGGGCTCTTGAATTCTCTCAGATCTATATCCTTCTGTGTAAAAAGCCTGCAACATCTAAGCAACTGTCAGACCCATGCCCAGTTAGGAAGATAAGAGAATGTTAATGAGAGGGAGTGTTAGACAAGCACAGTATCTAAACCCGTTGATCTACTTCCAGTGGCTACAGCCATTCAGGGCAACTGAATACGATGTGTCTTTTCCTCTAGCCCAGCCCATCACTACCTGTATTACTGTTCTCTAGGGGAACAGAACTGATAGACTGAATATATATTACAAAGAGGATTTGTGAGATTGATTTGGTTTTCACAGTCCAAAGTAGGCAGTCTAACAGCTGTCTACATGCTAGAGAGGTTGAGAACTTGGTAGCTGCTTTGTCCATGAGTCTGGGTGCTTTTGCAGCCCTAATATGGCACTGAAGACCTAGAAAATTCCTGGAGAGCTGTTGGTCTTCAGTCCATGTTGAAGCCAAGGAAGCTAGATTCCAGTGTCCAGAAAGGACAGCAGCAGCAGCAGCAGCAGCAGCAGCAGCAGCAGGACACATGCACGTACCAGCCAGGATGAAAACAGGCAGAAGCCACCCTGCTTTTCCTTCGGACCTCTTTATATTTGGGAAGAAGGTACCGCACACAATGAAGGAGGCTCTTCCCCTTCAGTTAGTGCTTCCAGGAAGTATCTTCACAGACCTAGCCAGAGGTCTGTCTCTTAGTTGATCCCAGATCCACTCAAGTTAAC
This sequence comes from Rhizomys pruinosus, assembly GCA_009823505.1. Classification (NCBI taxonomy): domain Eukaryota; kingdom Metazoa; phylum Chordata; class Mammalia; order Rodentia; family Spalacidae; genus Rhizomys; species Rhizomys pruinosus. Next base: position 1,242,859 of record VZQC01007452.1, read on the forward strand.
AACCATCACCACCTATAAAACATTCTTCCAAAACGTTTGAATATCAGTTGAATCAAGGCACCAAATCCACCTCCCAATTTATAGAAAATGTGGGCAGTATATGGAAACACGTTAAAGCACAGTGAGAGATAGCATCAAGCTGAGAATGTGGGAAATGGTGCAGAATTAAAGTCAAGAAATGGGGGGTGGCCTTAGGAAGTACTTAGAAATTAGAAGCCATTGGTCATATCAGGTGTTCCATTTAGAAGGACAAAGAACAAATAAATGTGCTGGTCCAAGGAGAAGCTGTGTTAGCTTTGCTGAACTAATCCTCTGTTCACTGTGCTGAAGGTCTGGCTCTGGTCTTTTACCTAAACTTTATTCTTTCTCTGCCCTTCTAAACCTTACATCAGCCATATTCAGTGTTTAATTGTGCTCAGCTTTGAGTTGGACAAACTTGCTATTAAAAGATACTTTGACATCCTAGCGCTTGGGAGGCAGAGGCAGGCGGATCTTTGTGAGTTCAAGGCCAGCCTGGTCTACAGAGTGAGTTCCGGGACAGCTGGGGATATAGGGAGACTCAGTCTTGAAAAGACAAATAAATAAATAAATAAATAAATAGTAAGTAAAACTTTGACATAGGATGGCACGCATCCATTCTGAAAGTGCTAATAAGTAAATATCTTTGTTTACCTATATCAAAAATGGGTAGAATAATATTAAATGTGACAGATTCAAGATGGATACTTACTTGGAAAGAGTGGGGAAGGAGATACAGCCAGTGTACCCTACAGAAAAAATTTTTTTTAAGTTTCATTCATTATTTTTACTGTATGCATATGAATGTTTTGGTTGCATGTATGTAAGTGCACCACATAGTGATATTAGATCCCTAGAACTGGACCCACAGACTGTTGTTAGCCACTATGTGGGTACTGGGACTTGAACTCTGTCTTCAGCAAGAGAACAGCCAGTGCTCTTAATTGATGACCCATCTCTCCAGCACACCCCCCCCAAGATCATTTTGAGATAGTTAAATTTTTTTAAGATTTAAAAAAACTGTAATGTGTGTGTGTGTGTGTGTGTTCATAGGTGCCCTCAGAGGCCTGAAGAGTGTGTCATATCAGATCCCCTGGAGCTGGGGTTACAGGCATGTGTAAACTATCCAACATGGGTACTGGAAACTAAACTCAGGTCCTCTGGAAGATCAGCACTGAGGCATTTCTCCAGCCAAGACGGTTAGAAATTTGAACTAAAATAAATATTAGATGGTTTCAGGGGCCATTGTTAATTTTGTTAGGACCAATAATGGCTTATGGTCACATGTTTTAATTTTTTTCCTGTTACGCAGGCATCTGTACATATCAATAGATAAAATTATGTGTCTAAAATTTGATGTAAAGTATTCCAACATCAAGAAATACACTATTGACTTTTCAAAATTAAGTTCTTTTGAACCTATTTGCATTTATTCCATTCGACTGTATTTTGGTGTTTAAGCTACTTCTAAAATCTCTCTCTCTAAAAGAGAACAGGTGTATAATTGATACCTGGGAAGGGAAAGGAGCCCGAAGAGTCTGAGAGCAAGGTCGAGTCCCTTGCTTGAAGGCCCTGCAGGTAATTCCTTGTGCTACAGATTCTGTCTGTTGTCTTTGGCTTGCATATACTCTGGGTTAGAGTGACCATCTCTGGTTCGTGTCTATTGAAGCAAGTGTCACCAACCACGTAGCTAAGGCTGATCCTGCAGATCCCACTGAGGTTACCGCATGCCTGATATTTTGGGAAGTTGTCCAGTAGCCCCTCACTTCTTTTCCTCTCAACTAAAGTTTCTCTACTTAAGAACCTAGACTCAACTTTACTTTTCCTCTTTGAAAGACATACTGCATACTGCAGGCCACACCCATTTCTGGTCCCTCAATCAATTCTGTATCTTTCCTTCCAGTCCTTCCTTAGCCTGGACATTTCCTCTACTTTCTCACTATATAAAACCCACATAATTTTCAGGGTTCAGTCTAAGTGCCACTTTTTCAGTGAGGTGATGAATGACCCCATTTAGAAAGAAGGATTTCCATGGTATTTTCCTTGTGATTCATATTGACATTGTTTCATAGACAATTAGGTACATCTGTCTTTGCTCTTCATTGTGAACTCCTGCAGGTCATGGTGAGAGTGAAGCATAGGGTCTGTCAGTATGTCCTCAGTTGCTATATTAAGATCATTTACGCTCACGGCTGACCTTTCCAAAGACCATGATTATGGAAGGCTTTGCTCTGTGCTCAACAGTCAGGAGGAAGATGGTCAGTATGAGAATGCCCATGACAGTATTAAGACAAGGTACAGTCTGTACCCAAAAGAGAGAGGTAAGACACCCAGACAGGTTAGCAGGCTGGGTACGCCCTATTCCAGCTCTCTCTCATGTCAAGCAAGTGAGAGCTAGAGGGGTTTGGGGTCTTGCCTACCTTCCACAAGTGATAACAGTGTCATTCTGAAGTCAGGTTCACAGGTAAGCAGGTCTAACATCTGTGCTATTGGACACCGAGGTTTAGGGTGGATTGGGAGTTGAGGATAGGCATGTGACTCTTCATTTGTGATTACTTTGTTATGTACGTATGAGTATGTATGTACCCTAAACCCAACTTTTTTGGTCTTTTTGAGACAGGGTCTCCCTGTAACTCCAGCTGGCCTAGAACTTACTATGTAGACCAGTCTCACCTTGATCTCACAGAGATTCAGCTGCCTCTGCCTCTTGGATGCTGGGATTAAAGGTGTGTACCACCACACCCAGCTAATATTTATATTTTGACTTGTTTTTCCAGAATTCCTTTGGCCCTTTTCAGGAAATGCAAAATAAAACCACTTTGGACCTGTATTAGAACCAGCCATGTAGAGCTCTCAAGAGCTACAGGCACCCACCTCTTTCCTATTTCTTTACTCACCAGCACCTCCATAGGGCCAGAGCAAATGTGATCTGTAAGATAAGAGGGGTGCTTCAGCTGTCCCCATGTGGTCATGCAGCTCGGATTTCCTTGATATCTCCAATGTGCTCTTCAAAGCAGTCTCTATGTCAATTCCAAGATCCTAGTACTTAAAATACAAATCTGAATGAAATGTTCTTCCTCTGCTTAAAAATCTGAATATGTTCTTCCTCTGCTTAAAATCTGATTATGTTCTTCCTCTGCTTAAAATCCTTCAGTAATTTTGCTTTTCAGGATGTCTGAACAAGCTCAAAATCAGATGTCCTTTGCTGCCAAGGTCCCTTGTGACCCTTCTCCATTCCGTCCTTCTCTTTATTCCAGGGTCATGCCTAGTTCCTCTTGGTTAACTCAGGACTTCCTTTTCACCCCAATATCCTTTTTCCTGCTTTAAGTTTTTGTGTCTCCTTTTAACCCTCTTTGCCTGGCTACATCCTGCTCATCTGCTAGATCCTGAGCATCTGATTGGTTGTCATGTTCAAGAAGCACTCTGAAGATCCTGTAGTGTGAGCTAAATGGTTTTGTCTGTGCTGTCTTTTAGCATCCTGTACCACCCCTGACATAGTATTTGGTGCCACTTGATATTTTCTGTGTATGTGTCATCCACAGCACTTCTAGCTGCTGCTTAAGGATAGAACATATCATTTGTCATTGTTATAATCTGCACCTGGTCAAATGCCTGGCAAGTCAGTACCAAGTATATTTTCCTTGGATGGAATACTAATTTCTCTTGTCTTACAGTATGTGAAATGATTGTTGATTTCTTTTTTTTTTTTATGTGTATGAATGTACTGTCTGCATTTGGTTTGTGCACCCGTGTCGTGCAATGCCACAGAGGTCAGAAGAGGGCGTCGGATTCCCCTGGAACTGGAGTTCTCCTGGAATTAGAGTTACAGATGGTTCTCGGCCGCCATGTGGGTGCTAGGGATCGAACCCGGGTCCTCTGCAAGAGCACTCGGTACTCTTAACCGCTAGGCCATCTCTCCAGCCCCCGATTGTTGATTTCTTATAAAGACTCTGCATGCCAGTTTTTCAAATGTACAAGCATAGTGGCTCTCTTAATACATAAACATAAATGAGCACCAGCTGTGGAAACTGAACAAGTTTTCTTGGACACATACTGAGCACTGCTTTCTTCGTGGTACGTACTTCTGCAGGCCCTTGACTTTGTGGCAGTCAAGATTCTGGTCGTCATCATCTCAGATGAGATCGTACAGCCTTCATTTAAACATAATGCCTCAAATGGTCCTTGAAAAGCTAAGAGGCAGGCAGAGTCCTATATATGCCTTGCTGCCTCGGTGATCCTTCAAGATTCTGCTTGCATTGCACCATCTGCTATCATAGGACATTCAAGCATGCATCAGTCAGACTTCTTTGAAATAATGACTTTGAAGATAGAAATGCTGGATTTCAAGTATTTGCTTAACAAATAACAACTGAATTCCTCTTGGGTGCTGAAGATACATTTAAGAGTGGGGGTCGACGGACTAGAGAGATGGATCAGTGGTTAAGAACACTGGCTGCTCTTCCAGAGGACCCGGGTTAAATTCTCAGAACCCATACAGCAGCTAACAACCATTCTTAACTCCAGTTCCAGGGGATCTGACACTGTCTTCTGGCCTCTGCAGAGCATTGCAAACATGTGGTACACTTACATACATGCAGGCAAAACACTCATATACATGATATAGAATAATAAATACAAATACCTAAGAGTAGGAATAGGGAAAAAAAATCCTTGCCCCAGTAGAAAAATTCTCATGGGAGAATAGAGTAAGCATCAAAATGAGCATATTATTTAGTATTCAGTGGTGCACACCTTTAATCCTAACACTCAGAAGGCAGAGGCATAACTCTGAGTTCAAGGCCAGCATGGTGAACATAACAAGTCCCAGGACAGCTGGGGCTACATAGTGAGATCCTTTTTTCAAAAAAAAACAAATAAATAGCATCTATTTTAGCCAAACTGCTGAGAACCGACTCCTTCAGAATTCTCTCAGAATTGTGCTTACAAACCAGGGTGCTCTCTTTCTTTTATTGACACAATATCCAGCATGAAACGAAGAAGTAGAAGAGGAAGTATATATCAAAGAACTGTGTCTCTCTAGATCATAAATAGATGTTATCAATTCTATTGTTTACAACAGAAATGAGATAATTTTCTTTCACTGCTTTCAGTGAGGTAAGAACTCTTGTAGCACTTGATATGTAAAACATATACATACTCATTCATGCATTATTCTGGGTCAAGGTCAAGGAAGGATCATGAGGTTTGAAGGCTATATTCCCAGGTCATAAGAGGAGTCCACCACTCAGTGACCTTGTCTACATTATTAAAAAGCTAAGATTAACTGGGCGAGGTGGTACATGCCTTTAATCCTAGCACTTGGGAGGCAGAGGCAGGCAGATCTCTGAGTTCCAGGCCAGCCTGGTCTACATAGTGAGTTCCAGGACAGCTGGGGCTACAGGGAGACCCTGTCTCAAAAAAGACCAAAAAATAAATAAAAGCTAAGATTAATTTTTTGGTTGGAAGATTACATAAAAGTCATTTGTCCAGAGCATAGGTGTGTTATAAAATCATCCCTTTAGAGAGCAATGAAGGAATTAATGGTGGTTGGGAAGGCCGATGTGATCAGAACAGTAATAGTACGGCAGTTACATAGAATTTGTTAGACCTTGGTAAGTACCTCATTCTCTAAGATGAACAGAGAGCTAGTGTGGAACTTTCCACAGAGATTTAGCATAGTTTAAACTTATAGCTAGTCCCTCCATTGCCATGTAGAGAATAAATTATATAGGGGCAAGATGGAAGTGGGAATATTACCTGTTCCCTACTGTAATCCAAGTAGGGATAATAGGGGTTTGGACCACTGTTAAACTGGAGAGAACAGCAAGCACTTGTATATTTTTGGATGTACTTTGTGTGTAATATATATCTATATATTGGTGTTTTTGAGGCAGGGTCTCCCTGTAGCCCCAGCTGGGATTAAAGACATGCACCACCACACCTGGCTATGGATATATTTTGAAGGGAGACCCGGTGGGATCTCCAGATAGGAGAATATGAAAACAGTGAAGAATGATTTCCAGATTTGCACCTAAGACACTAGAAGAATAGTTCTTGCCAGGAATGAGCAGAGGAAGGCTACAGGCAGAGCACCTGTTCAGGCAGTCAGCAATTGGACCTGCTAAGTCTGAGGCTTCTGTTGGATACCCATAGGAAACACCAGATAGTTAGAAACAGGAATCTGAGCTCCAGAGAAATGTCAACATATGGTTGTCAAATTAGTAGAGATGTGAATGGGAAGGAGAAAGGATCCAAAGACCAAGAGCATCCTAATCCTAACAAATGCTAAGAAAGAGAAGTCATTAATAGTAAGAACCCCATATTAGAAGAAATTATGTCTAGAAGGAGGGAATGGTCAGATGTATCAAGAAAGTTGTCAGGAGAACTGCTGACATCAGAATACTGAAGATTGGTGAATTTGGGATACTGGGTTAAATAGTGTCTCCCAAAATTCATGTCTATACAGAACCTCAGAACATAATCTGAGGAATGGAAATAAGGTCTCTGCAGCTGTATTTATTTAATATGAGATCATACTGGATTATGGTATGTCCCTAAATGCAATGATGGATATTCTCATTAAAAGGCCAGATGAAGTCACAGAGGGACACGCAAAGAGAAAGCCTCTTTGTGAAGGAGGCAAGAGCTGAGATGATGCTACTGCCAGCCAACATGTGTTGGGAACCTCTAATATCTAGGAAAGCTTAGTAAGAATTCTTCTCCGGAGACTTCAGAAGGACCATGCCCATACCTGAACCTTCACTGAAGATGTCTGTCCTCTAGAACTTGGAGAGACTCTATTGTTGTAAGCCATCTAGTCTGTGTTATATTGTTACAGTAGCACTACAAAACTAATACACTTTGGGGTGGAGAGATGGCTCAGCGGTTAAGAGCACTGACTGCTCTTGAAGAGGAACTAGGTTCGATTCCCAGCACCCATATGGCAGCTAAGAACTGCCTTTAAGCCAGGAGTGTCACACCTTTAATCCTAGCACTCAGGAGGCAGAGGCAGGCAGATCTCTGTGAGTTCAAGGCCAGCCTGGTCTACAGAGTAAGTTCCAGGCCAGCTGGGGCTATAGGGAGACCCTGTCTCAACAACAACAACAACAACAACAGCAACAAAAATAATGATATTAAAAAAACTAATACACTTGATAAAGCTCTTTTAACATCTTTATGCCTCGGTTTCCCCACTTATAAAATGGGCGTAATAACAGTGCATATCTCATTGTGTTAGTAATGACTTATTATTACTCATAATATTCTTAGAACAGAACTTACCAAATGCTATACAATATTAGCTATTAAGCTAATCATTTTTCTTTGAGACTAAAATATTCACTTTAAGTTCTCAATTAGCACCTTAACTTAACAGTTTACATTTCCATAAACTTTTAGACACCAATTTCACACTTAATCAAATTCTCTTAAACATTTTTTTTAATTTCTTTATTTATGTGTATGAATGTATTATCTGCGTGTAGGTCTGTGCACTCGTGTCGTAAACATTTTTAAATAAAGAAAAACATCTTTTATAAATCTGTCAAGTAAAATTCTCCAAAATATTTAGTCACTGTTTAAGCAATTTATTAGCTAAATTCCCTCGAACTAGAATTGCCAAATTAAAATATGATATCAGATACTTCAAACAACAAACATTGTAGGCTTAAACAAAATGGTTCTCAAACCTTTAACTCCTAAAAATACTTTTTAAAAGTTTTACACATATCAAAGTATCATAAGCATATCCACATTTTAGAAAGATCAAGTTTATAAACTTAGTATAGTAGATGGCCTTAAGCATTTAGACCTGAACTGTATATAGGTTTAACTAGTTAAATCTGAGTATGGTAACACAAACCTGTAGTCTCAACACACCAGGAAGGGCAGAAAGATTGGCAAGAGTTTGGCCAGCTAGGGATACACAGACACCCTGAAACCTAACAAACAACACAAAAGAAAAAAAAATTCTCCTAAATATGTGCATTAAAATGATAAATATAGCAGTTTTCTAGTATGGCAAATTGTTAGGCTTACAAAAGAAAGAAAGCCTATAATTCTAGAAACACAGAAGGCTGAGACAGGGGAGGTTGTGAGTCCAAGGACAGCAGGACAACATAGAAAGACGCCCCCATCTAAATAAGTGGACAAGTAATTTGGGCATTGTGATACAAGTTCATACCTATAATCCCACCACTTGGGAGGTGGGGGCAGGAGGACCACAAGTTTGCGACTCGCCTTAGGTACGTAGCAAAACTTAGAATAGAATTAGGATAACAGAATGTGCATTGCTGAATAAATATATTTGCACAAAAGCTGTTCCTCTTTGTGTTCCTGGTGTTCATCACAGATTCCTGGTGCTCAGTAAGTGCTTGTTGAATTCAATAATGAATAAATGCTATCATATAAATGTAGAGTGGTATTCTCCATGTATCTTCCACTTGACCTCGTCGGGTAGTCACTTTTGCATTGTAGTCATACCCTAACTTACTGCCTCGTCTGAAGACAATATGATGATGCTTATCTTCAGAACAGAGCCTTCATAGGTCATTGTTGCTCCATGGTGGCTAATGAGCCCCTCACAGTGAGCAGCAGTACATGTTACATCACTTTTCCCCTTAAGGCCAGTTTGACAATGGACCTGTAAGACTTTCTTGTGAGTCTGGACTGTCTGAATTCTTTTCTAGACTGAGACTCCTTTGAAGACTTTTTAAATTATTGTTTTTATAATTTTATGTGTATAAATTATTGCCTACACATATATCATGTAATGCTCACAAAGGTTTGAAGAGGTTGTCAGATCCCCTGGAACTGGAGTTATGGACAGTTGTTAGCAGCCATGTGGGTGATGGGAACCAAACCTGGGTCCTCTGCAAGAGCAGTCAATACTCTTAACTGCTGAGCTATCTCTCCAGCCCCAAGTATTTTTTAGTGATGTACTGGTGTGTATGTATGTGCACAAGTACAGGTGCCTGCAGAGGGCAGAGTGTATCAGATTCCCCTGAAGATAGAGTTACAGCTAGTTGTGAGCCACAAGACTTGGATGCCGGGAAAGGAATTCAAGTCCTCTGCAAGAGCAGTACATACTCAGCTGCTGAATCATCTCTACAGCCCCAGTGAAACCCCTTTATAGAAAAGCTGTGAAGTGGAGTAGGCGTGAAAAGCACGATACATTGCCATAAGGCTGTGTGTTCCAGGGCACGTGTTTAGATCCATAAAGGCATCGTACCAGATTCTGATCCTGCATTTTCTCCCCTTCTCAAACTCCGTTACTTCACCAGGAAAATTTAACTGTCCTTTCTGACATAACTGGTTCAAGTAAGGATTAAATGAAATGAGGTATGCAGTGCCCTCAGGATGGAGTCCAGGTACTTAAGTGCCCAGTAAGTGGTACTTATTATCAAAATGGGCATTTCCATTTTCCAGGCTGTTACCCCAAGCTCCTGACAGGAGATACTGTTCCATTACACTCCTTTATTTCTTTTGTTTGTTTCTTCCCTGACAGTGTCAGTCACACATGTGTATAATTAATTTTAATCCTTTTCACTCATTATTATCTTGTCTTATTCCCACTCCTCCTACTGCAACCTTCTTCTTCCCAACAAGTCCTCCTCTCAGGGGCTGCACCACTAGTGACATCCCTCCCCCCAGCCACTGTCATGAGCCCTTCCCCTGTCCATGATGAAGTGTGGCCAGGTCCAGCCTTGTCCTGGCCTCATGCAGGTACTGACAGCTGCAGTGAGTTCCCGGGTGCGTGGGCATGTCATGTCCAGTCTCACAGCACTCCTCCACCCTGTCAGTCTTACATTCTTTCTGCCCCTTCTTTCTGAGCCTTCAGTGGAGGGAGGGATGTAGACATCACAGTTAGGACTGAGCTCTGAGCTCACTTATCTCTGTACTTTGACTGCCTGTCCTCTCTCTATACTAATTGCCATCGACTATAAAAAGAAGTATCTCCCGCTTACCTGGAAGGGATATACCATGATCACAAAGGTGGTTTCCCCAGGGGAAGACTCATCCATTGCACTCCAGATGTACCAGCCCCTGTAGTTTCCCCCAAATGCAGGAAACCTGACTGAAATTTGTAGGAGTAGGGGACTGTGTTCACATTCTCCACTCTCTTAAGAAAATGTCTTAAGCTTCTCTGCTGAAGGCTGAGAGCTGTACTAATCTATGCATATCAAGATACATGTTTAGAAGTCCATTTGCTACCATGTCCATCTAACAAAACAATAGTAGTAGGTTCTTGCTTAGGGCCTATGTCCTTCCCAGCCATGGGTCCTTGGTCAGATTTACAGTACTACATGCACTTTAGCATACTGGTTCTGCTGATGCCACAAGCTTACATCCTCTACAGGTTAGGAGATGTTATAAGCCACAGTAAGACCCTGTCATATTTAACAGGGGGGAAAATTGTAATTCATGGATTAACATAACCAAACATGTGTCTATGCTAAAGTAACCTACCATAACTATTAGTGCTGCTTAAATACCTATATATCTAATTGCTTGTTCTTCATTAGTAGGATCGAAAGGTTATTCCTGTACAAACTGTCAACCCATGAAAGGAAACAGCCAGAATTGACCAGAGTCCAAGTCAACAGCTCCAGAGAGAGTGGACTGTTTTACCTCTCATCCACCTGTGCCCCTTTTCTAAGGGTTCTCTCTTTTAAAAAATACTTTACTTATTTTTATTTTATGTGTATGAGTGTATTGCCTACATGTGTATAAGTACACCTGCATCATACAGTACCCACAGAGGTTAGGAGAGGGCACTGGATTCCCTGGAACTGGAGTTATGGACAGTTGTTAGCTGCCATGTGGGTACTGGGAATCAAACCTGAGTCCTCTGAAAGAGCAGTCAGTGCTCTTAACCGCTGAGCCACCTCTCTAGCCCCAAGGATGTCCTCTTTAGTGAAAGGAAAAACACTAATCTGATTACAGGAGGGAAGGATGTAGTAGTGATTTTTCATATACATATTTGTAAAACTCTATTAGACAGTTGCCAGTAAAATGGTGAGATTTGTGCTTTTTGAATTAAAAAATTTAAATATAAGGATAACAATATTAAGTACATATAAAATTGAATCTTATAATAAGACTCGGTTCAGCTTTCGACAAGCTTCTTAGTTCAAAGCGCTTAGAAGAAACTTCTTGCAATCAAAACCCATTTTCAAATTCACAGGGAGATACAATCTGATGCTCCTCTCAGTCTTTCCACAGTCTTAATTTGGGGTCAGTGACAATGCCCTGTCTCACATCAGCTGTCATTTTGGTGATTGAAGTGTCACTGCACATTACAGTTTTCCTTGGGACAGTTCTCATCTTTGGTTTCAATTCAATTTAATTCCAATCAAATCCTTATGTCTCAGGACAATTGAATTCACTTACAAACCAGATAGGATTGTAACCAGCGCTTCCTGTCACGCTGCTGAATTTCCTGGGACCTTCCAAATGCTGCCTGCAAGGCCACTGGGTCCGATAACAGGAGAGTGCTGCTGTGCTCAGTGGCGCCAGCACCGGAACCAGCAAGACCACCACCGCAGCTCCAGTGCTCCAAACATCCAACCACCATGGCTGTTTCCACTTTCCCAGCCCCCACCACATCCCACTGGGTCAGTGCTATCCCAAGGCACAGAAAATTCTTTCCTCAAATCTCTTTCTATGAAAACATTGCATGACAGACACTTCCTTGGATTATATAAATTAAAAAGATGTTGTGGAATATTTGCTTTATTTTGTTTGTTGGGATATTTCTAGGCTTTTTTTATCCTCAATAACAGATAAAAGAGAATTAATTAGATGACAGCATAAGCCATCCACGCCACACTCAAAATTATCTATCTCCTGAGACAACCTAATTACTTTCCCAGGCCTGACTCATACACTCAACTTTCCTTGGAAGCATTTGTTTACAAGACCTTTGGTAGAGATGACCCACCCCTCCACCAGATACATCAAAACTCCTTTCTCCTATCAGCTGCCGGCTTGCTCCCTGGCCACAGCAGTTTAGAACCTAGTAGCATAATCCAAAGGAGGAAAGCGAGGGATGCTGTGCCAGATAGGACACTCCCAGAAAGCTCATTCAGCAGAAGGTTTTCACCTGAAGTAAGGGAGAAGAGGTCAGGTTGGAGCTGTGGTCCTGCGCATCATGGCCTCTGCCAGTGGTGTCCCTGGAACTAGTTTTTACAAGTAGCTGAGGTCATAGTCCAGCCCTTGAAGCATACTCCAGGCAAGTACATAAGTAACCTGGTAGAGAGGTGACCCCTACATCTCCTACATCTCAGCACCTCTATACTGGGGTTATTTATATACCCAAAGTAACACGAAGGATCTATTCAAATGGAGACACAAAACTAAGGTTTTAACAGGAGATGATAAAATTGTATACAGAAAATGAGGGTCAAATGAGTTAAACACGCAGGTCACTAACCAGAATCCAGAAAAGAATGGAGTAAAAAGCCATGCCATATGAAACCTACTGCATGCAACTATCTGAGACTAGGGCTCCTTAAAGACAAGGCATCTGCCCATTAGAATGTCTAGAAAGCGCCAGGTGTGGTGGCGCAGGCCTTTAATCCTAGCACTTGGGAGGCAGAGGCAGGCGGATCTCTGAATTCAAGGCCAGCCTGGTCTACAGAGTGAGCTCCAGGCCAGCTGACTACAGGGAGACCCTGTGTCTAGAAAGCTAAGGCAGATACAGATGTTCTCACATTGACCCTGCAGAGTGCACCTAGGAATGGTGCAGTTGCTAAAGCTTGGATTTTGAAATTAGAAGTCTTGGATTTAAATCTCAGTGGAGCCTTACAGTGTGACTTTATACTAATCTATCTTTCTACATTTCTGTATCTTCTGATACCGTCAGAAGTGAATACCCCTTTCCTGATAGGTGTGTGAGTGCTCAGACGTGCACACTTCAGAGTATGCCTTGGTCTTCTACAGTGTACGCTCTGGCTTTAATTACTTTCCTTGTGTTATAACCTCACATGTGAACCTTTGATTTCTGAAATACAGTCTAAACATTCCAGTTTGAGAATGTTTGCTGTTCTCTAAGGTTATACATAAACTTTTATTATTATATCCTTGAAACCAACTTTGTTCCTCCTCTCTCTCTCTCTCTCTCTCTCTCTCTCTCTCTCTCTCTCTCTCTCTCTCCCTCTCTCTCTCTCTAATACCCTTAATCTGTGTTTTTAAAAATGCCCTGAGTTGGGGCTGGAGAGATGGCCTAGCGGTTAAGAGCACTGACCGCTCTTGCAGAGGACCCGGGTTCGATCCCCAGCGGCCGAGAACCGTCTGAAACTCCAATTCCAGGAGAACAGTTCCGGGGGAATCCGACGCCCTCTTCTGACCTCCGCGGCATTGCACAACACGGATGCACAGACTTGCATGCAGGCAGTACATTCCTACACATACAGGAAAAAAAAAATTATTAAAAAATGCCCTGAGTTAAATTTCTATTGAACACTGGGCTCAGTGTGTAGCTCAAGAATGCCTGCATATTTAAGACTGTGATTCCATTAAGTAGGCTCATCTTTCAGGACTGGGGACATGTAGCTTAGTGATAGAACTCTTCTTTAGCAGGCCCAAGGACCCAGTTCCACCCCCAGCAACACACACACACACACACACACACACACACACACACTGCTGGGGAACAAGAATTGTGTGTTATGATATTGCACCACTCAACCCCTTTCCCCAGCCCAGTCTTACTTGTTGCACTCTAACTCCTCTCACTACAGTCGCTTGTCTCAGTCCTTCAGGGCACTGTGCCTTTCCCTGCCTACCTCTGCATGGGCTCTCTGCTCAGGCTAAATGGCCTTTCCCTCCTGGTGACTCCCCTTCAGCCCAAGTGGTACAGCTCAAGAGATGCACTTCGGAATCCTCCCAGGAGATCCCCTTAGTCTCCTCCCAGAAGTCCATGTGCACCTTTATGGTTCGCCTATCACTTTGTGAGCCTTCTGAAATCGGGAAGAGTCTCTCGCACATGGTCTTCGTATTCCTAGCCTCCATCACGGTGCCAGGTGCTTGTATGATGCACATTAAAAATACACAAATAAAAAGCAAGTTACTCTTTGCTTCTTCCTCCCACAGAAACGATGACTATGGATGAGAGGACTGCCTGTGCCAAGGACACAGCTGGACAAGCGTTTAACAAAGATCTTCAGTAACTTCTCCCGTCTCGCAACACCCGGATTACTCCAGTGATGAAATACTCAGCTGTAACCACAGCAATAACTGGCCTTCTTTCCAAATTGGGTTTGGTGAATCTGAATGGTCCAGCCACCTTCATCAGGTGGTCCAAGGTGATGTGCTGTAGGGGGAACTCGTCTCTCATTGTCAAGAACCAAGACTGGTCTGTGGAAGAGAGTGAGTAGCATAGTGAGAGTCCCAAGAGTGCCAGGACTCAGTGCTTAACATAAGGCCCTTGGATTTAGGGACATAGTACCTGTCCTGGAAGTGGTCAGTCTGACGTGAAGTTACTTGCTTGAATGCCCTGGAAGGAACGAATATTTAAAAATATATCCAGGTGCTAAATAGGCAGCAGATTTCCATCCAAACTCTATTCTTTGTGAGCAAATGACTGTCTTCAGAGAATAATTTCACCCCATCTCCAGGTCTCCCAAGGAGTAGCCCCAAGTGAGTAGTAGGACAAGCAGGCCATTCCCCTGGAGGGAGTCTCTTGGAAGGCAAGTTGGTTCATAGCAGATTCACTGCCCCTCCCACATACATGGCAGAGTCCCACTTTACCGTGGCCCTCTTTTCTGCTAAAACCAGATTCTGAGATTCTAGAACATCACTTCTAGGTAGCCAGCAGCCACTTCCTTTCAGCTGGTGGCAGTACTAGAATAAACTTGACCATCCTCAGTAGAAAGGCATATCTCTCCATGGAATGTGCATTCTAGAATCCCCAGGCACATTTGTCCACTATGGTAACAGCCTCAGAAAGAAGTGTAGCATTATGTGACAGGAGATGAGTGAGAGATGGTACAGAATCCGCTAAGGGGAGGCACAGCTCTGGGGCCTTCTTGGCTGAGTACCTTCTGTGCTATTGCCATATGCAGCAGCCCAGAATCTAGACTTGGGCAGCCACACAGAGAGAATCCTTCGCACTCCAGACTCAGCACCTTCACAGCACATGGGGACTAGAAATAGGTATGGGAGTGAAGGTCAAGGGCTCTCCCTGGGTAGCTCATTCATTACCCAGTCTCCTTCCAGAATAATCTACTGCCAGCTCTGCGCTTCATCCCTGTTGCTTCTGCCAATACAGAAATGAAACCAAAGGCCTCAGCATACCCTGGGCCAACCAGGAGCTGATACCTAGGTCCTCCCTCTGTCCCTCATTAGGGGTGCACAGCACCTCCTCCACACATCCACACCACAGTCTCTTTGTAATAGAATCCAGAGTTTGGTTATAGTTGACCCACCTGGAAAATTCATTATCCTCATTTTTACATTTCAGTGTGGGTTACACTGGGTAGAATCATCTCAGTGTTGTCAGAAAGTTCTCATTGCCATGCAGGGGCCTAGTGCTCCAAACCCT
The DNA here is from genome assembly GCA_009823505.1 of Rhizomys pruinosus. Lineage (NCBI taxonomy): Eukaryota > Metazoa > Chordata > Mammalia > Rodentia > Spalacidae > Rhizomys > Rhizomys pruinosus. The sequence continues at coordinate 1,258,421 of VZQC01007452.1, forward strand.
ATTGCTGGTTTCAGGCCTTAAAAGAGCAAAGGCCTTTAGTTGTGTAAGGCAGTGTTCTTTCACTCAAGCTTAGTGCACCCCCAGCCTGCCTAATCCACTCCCATCTCTTACTGGCTTTCATTTGCAGGGATTGGAGAGGAATCCCAGTTCTGCCTCTGTCTGATAACATGAGAAGAGTACAACATTCTTTCCCCAGCATCCCCTTCTCCCTGTCCTTCCACATTCAGACATCCTCTACCATACCAGTGTTTAGAACCAAAGCACAGAGGGCGGGTGCCAGCAGGATACTGAGCAGAAATGTTGTCATTAGATCCAGGCAGATGAGCCCAGAAGAATGGTCCCAAAGAAACCAGACTGGTTCCAGAAGAAGATTGCCAGGCAGCCATCTCATTAAGCTTTGGCATGTCCTTGGCAAATGGGAGCCTTGGTTGGAGACCCTGAGGTAGTCTGTTGTTGCCATCTCAGGATGTTCCTACCTAGAGCCAGCAGCCCTGGGGTACTGATGCTAAGCACTGGCTCAGAGATGGCTTTGCATGGGCGATCAGGCAAAGAAGACTCCCCACGTGGGGAGCAGGTGGCTTTGTGTGTGGAAAGCTTTGCCTAGCCAGGACAGCTGTGGCCAGAGGCTGACTATCAATTCGAATTCCCTCAGCCCGTTTGTGACTCTGCCTCTGTTCTCTTGTGTTCTGTTTGGTTGCCCTTTAGTTTCCTAGTAAATGTTCCTTTTGAAACATATCCTCGTTGTCTCATTGAATTTGGAGAAAGGTGGTTTTCCTATGTCTTTTATGGAAGAGAAAGATACTAAAGTACCTTGAAAAAAAGAGGTCGAAGGAGAAACACCCTGATCAGATCATAGGAAAAGAGACCTTGAAGAGACCTGGTGCCAAGAGGGAGGAAGAGACCAGGTGTCCTCCTACCTTCTTGGCTCCAATCCCCAGCCTTCCTCAGACTGAACTCAGTTCAGGGAAATCTGCCCTGGATGTGTCTTGCCACTAGCACCTCCCTAGCCAGGGAACTGGGCTCATCAGTGGGTGGAGTGGTGTCCAGGAAGCGCACTGGTACTGACCAGAGAAGAGTCGGGGGGTGGGGGGGGGGAGAAATGGAGTGGTTTGTTTCTACAAGGTAGGGCTTCCAGAGTGCTCTGTCAGTATTGACTCATCATGGGCCATCAGTATCCATTTTTTCATATAGTGAAGAAACTCATTTACCATTAAGGAGAGCTAACAAATAAATATGGGAAATGGCTTGCTATTTCTCTGGTTTTACTGCCCTGCATGGGTGAGTATTCCAGTTGCCTATTGCCTTATAAGAAAACACTACAACAGACAGTGGGCATTTTGTTGTTACTTGTTCTCTGTGTTGCCTAAACTGGCCTCAAGCTCAGAATCTTAATGGATCTCCTTCCCGGATGTTGGTATTAGTGGCAACCACCATTGTGCCAGGCCATAGTGGCTTAAATGGAAATGTTCGTCCCTTCTGATTATGTGGGTTAACTGGGCTTGGGTGCTCACTTTCTCCTGGAGTCTCCTAATTGCTGTCAGATGGCAGCTGGGGCCGATGTCATCTGAATGCCTGACAGGGCTGGTTGTCACATCTGGCTCCTCAGCTGGGATGACTAGAAGAGTTAGAGAATGGTCCTCTGTCTCTGCAAGGTAAGCTTGGGCTCCTTCACCACATGGAGATCTCACCATAGTCAGATTTCTTACAAAGAAGCCAACAACCCCCGGAATTAACATTGTAAGAGGCCCAGGTTCTTCTAAAGAAGATCTTAAGTAACAGCCATTTATGCCACATACTATGGGACAAGAGCAAGTCATACAACCAGCCTGAATTTAAGGGAAAAGAATTACACAAGTGTGGAAAGCAAATGACTCGTAGGGTCAAATTGGGAGGCTGTAAGAATAGGAGTGAGGATGAGGAAGCTACTGAGGTAAAGAACTTCCTAGGACCTTGCACTTCTCTTAGTTCTTGACATAAAACCAGTCTTGAATATGCTCATCTAATGCTCTGCCACCAGGTTACATTCCCCAGCCTAATGGTTGTTACTTTTTTTTTTTTTTTTTTTTGAGACAGGGTCTCCCCGTAGCCCCAGCTGGCCTGGAACTCACATGCAGACTAGGTTGGCCTTGAACTCACGGAGCTCCCTCTGCCTGCCCCTGCTTCCCCAGTGTTGAGATTAAAGACATGTACCACCATGCCCAGAAACTGTCATTTTAAAAACCCATGTAGTTCTTGGGCTGGAGAGATGGCCTAGTGGTTAAGAACGCCAACTGCTCTTGCAGAGGACCCGGGTTTGATCCCCAGCACCCACATGGTGGCTGAGAACCGCCTTTAACTCCAGTTCCAGGAGAATCTGACACCCTCTTCTGATCTCCGCTGCATTACACGACATGGATGCACCAACCTACATGCAGACAGTATGCTCATACACATAAAAAAATAATAAATTATAAAAAGAGAGATTTCCCAAACCTAGACTGAACTTAACTCTCTGGCAGCTGCCCCTCCCAGGAACTGTCACCTCACTCATGCTGCATGCTACCTTCTGCCTACTCCTGCCCTGACCGTGGCATGGTAGAGCCCACCGTTCATCTCTACTGCCCTGGTCCCAATTCATCACCCTTGCTAGGACTTTCACAAGAAGCTTTCATGGAAGAACTAAAATGGAAAATGTGAGGAAAAGAAAATAACTAGAGAGCAATTCCCCACCAGTGTGGAAACCCCACACAGGAAGACCTGCAGCAGAAAGCCAAGGACACCCAGGAAGGGCGGGGCTGCCTGGCATTCTGGGAGCTACAGGGGGTGAGCCTTAAGTCAATGTCACAGAAAGTGAAAGAAGCACTGGGCAGTGCAGTGCGTGGACCAACGTGGGATTCCTGATGGCAGGTGTAGAGCTCCTTTTCATCTCCCTCAGACCATATCCAGCCGTTCCCCCTTTTGTGGCAGGAACTGCTTCCTACTCCCAATCAAGAGGCCTAATTGTTGCTTCCTATGTCCCTTGAGCACATGGACAGCAAAATGCAACTAGCTGTCAGATCCTCTCCAGCCTGTCCTTCCCTGGTAATCTTCCTACTCAGGTCCAGTGGCCCTGACCCTGGGAAGGGTTAAGATCTGTGGTTAAAGAGGACCCCCAAGCTTCAGTGGACTAGGCTCCAGCCCTGCACTCCAGTTTCTTGGCCAGGCTCCAGTACCCTCAGAGTCTCTAACTCAACCACACAGGCCAGTGCCAAACTCACAGCAGACAATGCAGCAACCTCCTCCTTGTGGAAAAAGGACAGGCCAAAGAACCTCAACCAAAGGTGCTGCCCATGTATACATCACTGACAAGGCCTCCAGAAATCACCTAGTAAGACTGATTACACTGATAGCACATGGAGTGTATTTATCAATATGAAATTTATTGACGATGCTCAACAGTACATCTTGCAGTTTACAATAGTTTTGTTCTTGCCTATTTTCTTTATTTTTTGAATATTCAACTTGTGATCACCCCAAAATTCACTTATTCCAGTGGCTATCCATTGCCTTTAATTTATTTCCAAACTGGCATCTGAGATAGAGGAATATTGAGCAAGCTTCATCTTTTTTTTTTTAAACTGTAAGATTATGATTTATTTGAAATAAAAAACAATAAGGAAGGCTGGGTGTGGTGGCAGATACCTTTAATCCCGGCACTCAGGAGGCAGAGGCAGTTGGATCTCTATAAGATCAAGGCCAGCTTGGTCTACATCATGAATTCCAAGCTAGCCAGTGCTACAGGGAGACACTGTCACAATAAACTGGAGAGATGGCTCAACAGTTGACAGCACTGACTGCTCTTGCAGAGGACCTGGATTTGGTTCCCAGCACCCACATGTTGGCTAACAACCATCCATAACTTGTTCTAGGGAATCTAATGCCCTCTTCTGACTTTTGTGGGTACTGCATGACACATATATAAGGTGCACTTATATACATACAGGCAAAACACATACATTAAAATGCATAAAAAAGGGAGAAACTAACACTGGATGTGAACACATATGTATATACATACATACATGCATACATACATACATACATGGAACACAGTAAATTGAAGCAAAAAGTGAGAAAACATTTCTTGTTATATTTTAGATTTTTGAGAATTTCATGAATGAATGAATACTCCCAAAATAATATAGGCTATTGGTATAGCCCTTGGTTGCCTTCCATAACTTACAAGAAGGTTAAACTCTATTGCTGAAGATACCACAGAGTTCAGACACAGGATTTGGAGGAATCGAGCTGGAACTGATCTGGAAGCCTCACTAAAGAACTTTCATAGTATCAGAAGGTGCTGTGCGAGTTGTCAAAAGAAAAAAAAAAAAAAAACAATGGTCCTATCCAGCAATAACATCTATGTACATAACAATGACAAGTCAGCAAAATACCTTTTTAAAAGTTTGTTTTTATTTATGTGTATGTATATGTGTGCAACAAGTGTACAGGTCTCTATGGAGACCAGAAGAAGGTGTCAGATCCCCTGGGCCTGGACTTACAGGCCCTTGTGAACTGGCTGATGTGGGTGCTGGAAACTGAACCCGGGTCCTCTGCAAGAGGAGCAAGTGCTCTTAACTGCTGAGCCATCTCTCCAGTCCTGCAAGCTCCATCTTTAAGACACTGCTGTTTTGGGTTTACCTAGATTTGAATTTACCAAAGACAGTGCCTCCGATTTGCCAAACACAAAGCTTTCAATGCAAAGAGAATAATAAAACAATTTTCTCAAATACCTGGAGGAACTTGTCAGGGTTTCAGAGATGAGCTTATGAACTATATAAACTGGTAGATAAAACTTCCAGAAGCAAATCTTATCATCGCTGCAAAAAAGTAATGATTTTTAATAATACATGTTTTGCCTTAGGGAAATTTGTGTTTACAATAAAGCTTTCAAATAATCGTTATCTAAAAAAAAAAAAACTAGAAAGTACAAACAAGGTAAGCGCTCAATAAAGAGAAGCATTGCACTATACTGCACATGTTCTCTGTAGGTATGTGTGTGCTGATGCGTATATGTATGCGTGTGTGTGTGTGGGTGCACATATGGGTGCATGTGGAAGCCAGGGTGGACATCAGGTGTCTTCCTCAATTCTTCATCTTATTTCTTGGGTCACTGTCTTTTACTTCAACCCAGAATTCATCTAGTCTAGTTAGCAAGCTTGTTCAAGGAATCCCTATCTCTGTCTCCATGCTGGGATTACAGGGTAGGCCACAGTCTCCCAGCTTTTATGCGGATGGTAAGGATCTGAATTGTCCTCATGATTGTGCATCAAGTGCTTTATTTGCTGTGCCATGTTCCCACCTCACTGTATTTTTTAAAATTTATTTTATGTGTATGAGTTTTGCCTGCGTGCGTGTGTGTGTGTGTGTGTGTGTGTGTGTGTGTGTGTGTGCATGTGAGTGCACTGCCCATGGAAGCCAAAAAGGGCATCAGATCTTCTTGAGTTTGAACCACGGGACAAGGGTGCTGGGAACTGAACACAGATTCTCTGCAAGAACAGTAAATACTCTTAACCACTGAGCTATCTTTCCAGCCCCCAGGCAACACTGCATTTTCAAAGACAGAAATGCACTATCTTGACTGGATTGTGTTCACAACTCAAACTGGAGCTCTGCTGAGGGCTCAAGCCTGCTGGTACTAGCAAGACTCCTGAGCTATCTTAGCCCAGCAGCAATCCCTACAGAGTGACCCAGTATTATAGTCCATGTTTCCTAATTTGGTATTCAAAAACAAGAGTGAATACAAAATGTAAAGAAGACCCAGGCAGCCCTGTGCAAAGGCAGCTACAGAAAAGGTGTCTTGAGGCTGGAGCGATGGCTCTGTGGTTAAGAGCCACGGGCTGCTCCTGCAGAGGACCAGGTTTAAATTCCCAGTTTCCACATAGTGGCTAACAACTGTCTGTAACTCCACTTCTGGGGGATCTGACAGCCTCTTCTGACCTCAAGGGCATTTTACAACATAGGTTCACTTACATACATGCAGGCAATAAACTCATTCACATAAAATAAATAAAGGGCTAGAGGGATGGCTCAGTGGTTGAGAGTACTGGCTGCTCTTGCAGAGGATCCTGGTTTGAATCCCTACACACATATGGCAGCTAACAACTGTCTATTACTCTGGTTCCAGGGAATCTGACACCTTCTGACCTCCACAGGCATTGCAGGACATGAATGCACTTATACACTATGCAGGCAAAACACTCATATGTGGGGCCCGATATCCCATGTTGGCTGAGAAGAAAGCGAGCTGGCTTTGCCCCGACAAGCTGCAAAGGCCAGGGACCTGGAGCCTGCCCCCACTGTCCTGACGGGACCTGCCCCCACTCTCTTCCAGGGGACCTGGAGCCTGCCCCCACTGTCCTAGGGGGACCTGTCCCCACTCTCCTCCAGGGACCTGGAGCCTGTCCCCCACTGTCCTGCGGGGACCTGGAGCCTGCCCCCACTGTCCTGGGGGGACCTGCCCCCACTGTCCTGCGGGGACCTGGAGCCTGCCCACACTGTCCTGCGGGGACCTGCCCCCACTGTCCTGCAGGGACCTGGAGCCTGTCCCCCACTGTCCTGTGGGGACCTGGAGCCTGCCCCCACTGTCCTGCAGGGACCTGCCCCCACTGTCCTGCAGGGACCTGGAGCCTGCCCACACTGTCCTGAGGGGACCTGCCCCCACTGTCCTCCAGGGACCTGCCCCCACTGTCCTGCAGGGACCTGCCCCCACTGTCCTGCGGGGACCTGGAGCCTGCCCACACTGTCCTGTGGGGACCTGCCCCCACTGTCCTGCGGGGACCTGGAGCCTGTCCCCCACTGTCCTGTGGGGACCTGGCCTACCCCCACTGTCCTGGGGGGACCTGTCCCCACTGTCCTGCAGGGATCTGGAGCCTGCCCCCACTGTCCTGCAGGGACCTGGAGCCTACCCCCACTGTCCGGGGGGGACCTGGAGCCTGCCCCCACTGTCCTGCAATTCATCCCCTGGGGAGTTTCCATGTAGGGGTAACATTCCTGAACCTGTCACTTCTAAAACCACACTTTGGTCTCAGGAACCAATGGCCCCTCCGCTTGATAACTCTAATCTCTGGGAAACAATAGTATTGTAAAAAGTGCACGGGAAGACTTCCTTTGCTGTCCCACCCCCATCCTTGCCAGGATCCCACCAAAGCTACTTTATAAAACCCAAACCTCCTGCAATAAATGAGTCATTTGGTCCCCTGAAGCCTAACTCCTAGATCTTTCTTTGACCTGTCAGGTTTACCTGCCTCTCCGAGTCCTTTCCCTCTCCGTCCCTCCATGGAAAGCAGCCTTACACGCGTGCACTGATCACGCGTGCACCGAGAAGTGGGTGACCAGTGCACAGACACGGGGAACCCCACAGCCCCACACTCATACACATAAAATAATAAAATATTTTTAAATAATAAAAAGCTAATTTTTTAAAGATAGTTTTATTTTTTTGGTAGTTTTATTTTTTAGAGTTTTTTAAATATTTATTTATTTATTTATTTATTTATTTATTTATTTATTTATTTATGTGTATGAATGTATTGTCTGCATGTAGGTTTGTGCACCCATGTAGTGCAATGCCGCGGAGGTCAGAAGAGGGCGTCGGATTCCCCTGGAACTGGAGTTCTCCTGGAATTGGAGTTACAGACGGTTCTCAGCTGCCAAGTGGGTGCTGGGGATCGAACCCGGGTCCTCTGTAAGAGCAGTCGGCGCTCTTAACTGCTAGGCCATCTCTCCAGCCCCTAAAAAGGTAATTTTTAAGGAAGAAGAGGCTGAACATAGTGGAACACACCCTTAATTCCTGTGTTTGGAAGGCAGAGGCAGGCAGATCTCTATATACAGGGCTATATAGTGAGACCCTGTCTGAAATGAAGGAGAGTGGGTGAAGAAATGGCTGTCTACAAAGTGCAAATCATGTAGGAATGAGGACCTGAGTTTGGGTCCTCAGCACCTATGTAAAATGCCAGGCAGGTCCATGGGGAGACACATGCTGGCCAGGCACTCTAGCTGAATTGGCAGCTCCGAGGTAAGTTTGAAGCAAAGTAGACCAAGCAAGATGGCTCTGCAGGTAAAAGCAGTAGCCACGTATGCTGAGAACCTCAGCACTCCCCTCCCACCCCCGCCAGCCCACAGATGCTAAAGGCAGTGGCACACATCTGTCATCTCAGCCCTCCTGCAGTGAGCCCAGGTGAGGACAGAACGTTGCCTGGAAGTAGTGGCCTGCTAGCCTGGGGCAAGCAGCACGCTCAGCAATGGGAAGGAGAGAACAGCTCCAAAGCAGGAGGAGGGAGGAGGGTAGCGACTCCCGAAAGGTGTCCTCTGATGTCTGGACATGTGCGCGCGCGCGCGCACACACACACACACACACACACACACACACACACACACACACGTGGGGGGGTGGGGGGGAGAGAGCGAGAGATCATATGTTGTTTACTGAATTATAGCTCCAAGGGCTAAAAGCATTTCTAATTAAATGTGGTTTTCTAAAGTATGTGGAGTATTTTTTGCCATGTTCTCTGTAAAGTTAGGTGTCGCATTATCTTAAATAGCACTAGTATTTTTGAAAATAATTGTGTTTGCTTTCATAAAATTAACATGAAGACATTTAAGCTCCCGGGGTTTTCCACACTTGAAGTCCCTCTCCAGCTAATGGCATTCACGTGTGGCAGAGCTGGTCCTGGAGGGCTGGCAGACAGGCCACAGTGGACCTCCGAGTCATTGCTGGTGTGTTAACACATGCTGCCCTTCACAGTAACTGTCTGCATGGGTGAGACTGGCCTTGCTGTCGCCGTCCACTTAGCAACTTAGACAAACCCGCTGGGGTTCCTGGGCCAGGTTAATACCATGTTGCCAGCAAAGACAAGGGTTTTGTTTTCTCCTGAAGTTGGAAGATACACTTCCCACTCCCATCTCACATGGGGATATTAAAAAAAAAAAAAAAA
>VZQC01007452.1:1267639-1375310 GCA_009823505.1 Rhizomys pruinosus
TTTTTTTTTTTTTGGTCTTTTTGAGACAGGGTCTCCCTGTAGCCCCATCTGTCCTGGAACTCACTCTGTAGACCAGGCTGGCCTTGAACTCACAAAGATCCGCCCGCCTCCGCCTCCCAAGTGCTAGGATTAAAGGTGTGCGCCACCACGCCCGGCTTCTATCTTGAATTCTGTGTGCGTGTGTGTGTGTGTGTGCATGCATGCGTATGTGTGCTCATGTGTACACATACGGGATAGTCAGAAACATTACCTAAAGCCCAAATGCAGCTCCCTTAACTGTAAATTTTTCTTTTTTAAATTTTATTTATTTTTGTATGTGTATGAATGTACTGTCTGCATGTAGAATTGTGCACCCGTGTCGTGCAATGCTGCGGAGGTCAGAAGAGGGTCTCGGATTCCCCAGGAACTGGAGTTCTCCTGGAATTGGAGTTTCAGATGGTTCTCAGCCGCCATGTGGATGCTGGGGGTTGAACTAGGGTCCTCTGCAAGAGCAGTTGGTGCTCTTAACAGCTAGGCTATCTCTCCAGCCCCAACTGTAAATTTTTCTATCTTGAATTCTGTGTGTGTCTGTGTGTGTGTGTGTGTCTGTGTGTGTGTGTTTATGTGTACACATGCAGGGAAACATTACCTAAAACCCAAATGCAGCACCCTTTATTATGTGTTTAAATTTGCTATCTTGAATTCTGTGTGTATATTGTATGTGTGCATGTGTGTGTGTGTCTGTGTGTTGTGTATGTCTGTGTATGTGTCTGTGTGACTGTGTGTATTGCTAAAGATTAAACCCAGGGCCTCAATCATACTAGGCAAGTGCTATACCACTGAACTCTATCCTTAGCCCTTGAAGTTTACTGTTTTGAAGTTTTGGAGAAATAAAGATATATATTTTTTTACAATATAAACAATGAACTAGAAGGAAATTTAAGGGGCATGTTTGTGACTTTAAAGCCTCCCATAAAGCCAGAAATGTTTAGTAAATTATTCAGATGCTTATATCTGATAAATACAATACCGACTGACATCTGCCTCATTGTCTTCTTTTGTTAGTCTTCTTGGCCCCTGTAAAAGCAGCTCTCAGTAGTCGGCCTCAGAAAAGGGCTGTTCTTGTGTGTGAGGCTTCAGTATGACCCTCTGCTTCTCAGGGGGCTCTGCTTAGATGAGCAGCTCCAGAGAACAGCACAGTCTTTGTGTTTTCTAATGTTGGGGTGGGGCAGGTCCTGCTGGAGGAAGGTGTTTATGTAAATGAGGAAAGATTCCTTGCCAGCATCAACCTCTGACTTTGATTCCAGGGGACAAGGTGAAGTCACCAGTCTGGGTGAGGTAGATTTCAGGCTGGAAGACATAATCACACAGAGGTTAGTCAGTGGGCCGGGGGACTGAACTTGTACCCAGTGCTTGGAACTATGCCAGTGCATAAACTTGCAGTTTGGGGTTCTAAACATAAAATATTTACCCTATTCTACTGGATGGAAACAGTAGAGACTGACTGCTTCCCAGAACAACAAAAATCAAACTCTAACCAGTTTCCTCTGAGCAGAACAAAAATGTCACGGACATCTGAGAAAAATAAAAACAGCCCACACCTGTGGCTGTACTTGGCTCTTACTCTTTGGGGCCCTGATCTAGAACTTTCTGCCCTGGCCTACTCCCCTACTGTTCTCTGTATTACAGATCTAGTGCCATGCCACTGTCCACATGTGCCCATGCAAGTACCAATGCGATCATTGGGCAGGAACAATACAAAGCTGCTATGGCCTTTTAGAACAACAAAAGCCGTGGGCCACCAGAGCTGGGAGCTCTGGCTTCATGGATCTTTGCAGTAAGGAGTTATCTGAGTCTTGAAGAAATTGGCTTACGAGGGTGGCATCAGCAAGTCAGCCATGAATGTACCTGTCCACTTACCACAGGTAGACAGCCTCCTCAGTGACCTCCCCTCCCCTTAAATATGTGTGACCTGCATCCGCAGCAGCCCTCTGCTCCTCATTTCAATCAAGATTCTATATAACACTTTTATAATCCAGTTTCAGCTAGAGAAGATTGCCCTGGGGGTGGCCATACCTCTTCAAGACCATATGTAGATGTTAAGTTAAAGGGGTGTCAGAGACCACAGCGCCCACCTGTGGGCCTATCGGAGCGGCCGTCTGTTGAAAGGCTGTCCTCATTCGTGCAGTGTTTGCAAGTGACTGTTAACCTAAGGAGCAAGGGCAAGCACTAGGACACAGTCTACCGGAGGACAGAGCCGTGGACTGAATCCAGGGCCCAGAGCTCAGCAACTGCCTCTGAGGCCTCCGCCTTCCCGAGGGAAATCTCTTTCTGCTCCCCTGAGGAAGGGTTGGCACGGTGTGTTCTGGACTCTCCACCTTTGCTGTCTGTGGCTGCATCTAAGGAGCTGCTTGTGCCCAACACTGGGAAAGCCTTGGCACTAGGGCAGAGCTGTGCAGCCCTAGACATATACAGGCCAGAAACCCAAGTGCCGACCGTCTCTGCAGAAAGGGGTTCCGACTGACAAAGGACATCAATTGACTCTGTGTCCTTCTATTTTTTTTTTTCTGAGTTCCTTCTTCAAGGAATGTTTTCATTTTTAACAGGTGATCTAAAAGAAATTTGATTTTGAGTCCAGAAAAGCCCTTTAATAACCACTGAAGTCTAGTGTGGATCATAAAACCTGGATTTATACTCTCCATTTTCAATTAAATACCAAAGCAGATCCTCTCATAACTACTCTCCAAAGAACTCGTTGCAGTCCAGCGAGTAAGCAAGAAGGGGAGCAGGAAGGGGGGATCTCTGGGCAGGGAGCCCTGACAGAAACAAAGAACAAAAGGATTGGGCCTATGTGACTGGTTCCTAGCCAAGGGTAGGAAGAAGGGAGGACAGCTAGCATCCCCTTCCCTAGCCTGCTTATTTAAGCACTAGCCTGTAATCCCTTGCCTAAGGTTATGATAGAAATCTTTATCCCAGGAAGCCGATGGCTTTGCCCACAGCTCGGGTTCTCTGTTTCTGATAGCATCAAGGCAGAGGTATCTGGGGATATCAAAGCATCAACCTGCTTTCTTCAGACTACATGGCTCACAACAATGTCCAGTCCTGCCTGCACCAGATTGAGGTGTGTGATTCAAGGGCCTGATGTTCTGTTGACTTAAACAATCATTCTTGTACCTCATCCTATTTTAAAACTAAAACCTTGCAGCTCAGTTTGATAAGGAATATCAGCCAGATAGACTGGAAAAGAAGAGAAAAGTTTCATGGAAGAGTAGGGAGACAGAGCAAAGTGAAGTTTCCAAGAGGGTGGAGTTGAATATCTGCCTGACTGGGTGGAGCCACAGGTCTTCTCTGGAGTCTCCTCTGGAAGACACTGCAAGGCTCATGAACCTGAAGGACACAGGGCAGGAGCCATGGCCATTGTTTTTTTTGGGGGGGGAGGTATATTTATTTATTTTTATTTTATGTGTATAAGCGTTCTACTTACATGTACGTATGTGCACCGCATACAGGCCTGGTGTCCACAGAGGCCAGAAGAGGGCATCTGACCCCCTAGAACTGTAGTTAGAAGTACTTGTGAGTCACCATAAGGGTGCTGGAAACCAAACCCAGGTCTTAAAGAGCAATACAGGCTCTTAACTACTGAGCCCCAGCCTCAACTCAAAGGACTACCTGGAAAGCGACTGCCCTCTAGTGGTGAGGGTCTGAACAGTTTCCACAAAAATTGGTCAGTGTGTGTGAAACACTGAACTAAAACCACCCAAAGAGGTACTCTCTGGGAATAACACCGCCAGCTTTAAATCCTAGGGCTCTGTGCCCAGTGCACTAAATGTTCACACCCCAGAAACCTCAGTTGGGAACCTGAGCGGCAGAGACCAGAGATTAAGTCTCACCAAGTAGTCACATGGGCTGTCTAAGACCCATCCTTCCACATCTGCTGGCCAGCCCTGGCCTGGGACTTACAAAGGAGCCCTGTGCAGGTGACCATCACTGACATGAAGTCACACCTTCCATGCCTCTAAAAGTTACTAACCCACATCCCACCTCCATCAATGGCTCTCTGTGATCAGCTGCCTTCTCTGCAGTCGGTCCCTCACTCTCAAGCAGCTGAAGCTGAATGATAGTAGGCAAGGTTTCAGAAGCTCTTGGCAGCTGCTAAAGGAACAGATGCAGTGTGGGCAACTGTGTGCCAGGTAGGACAGGATGCAGCCTCCACAGAGAACCAGCTTACAGGAAACGGCACAGGTGGTTTTCCAAAGCCAAAACAGAATAACCACAAAGAAGTCTAAGAATTCTAGGAACTCTGGTGCTCACATAAAGGTAGAAGGAGAGAACTAACTTCACGAAGTTGTCATTTGACCTCAACCTGTGTTCCATGGCACTTGGATGCACAAGCAATAATAATAATATAATAATAATAACAACTTTTTTGTCTTTTCAAGACAGGGTCTCCCTGTAGCCCCAGCTGTCCTGGAACTTACTCTGTAGACCAGGCTGGCCTTGAACTTACAAAGATCTGCCTGCCTTTGCCTCCCAAGTGCTAGGATTAAAGGCATGCGCCACCACGCCTGGCTCAATAATAACTTTTTAAAAGAGGTTACAGGAGGTAATGGGAGGATCTTGATGACTTTTCATGTAGGTGATACAGGCATAGTTGGCAAAGATTGGTGACATCACAGATATTTGCATATGGCTGTCATTTGTATTGGTTTGTGGGGGCTTCTATGGAAGTCTCTTTTACTCCATACATTCTAACACAAATTGTTTTGTTTTGGTTTTGGTGTTTTTGACACAGGGTCTCCCTGTAGCCCCAGCTGTCCTGGAACTTACTCTGTAGACCAGGCTGGCCTTAAACTCACAAAGATCTGCCTGCCTCTGCCTCCCAAGTGCTGGGATTAAAGGTGTGCGCCACCACACCCACGCCCGGCACACAAATTGGTTTTAAAATTATTCCCCCAAATGTCTCCTTACCCCTTTTAAAATAAATCACCTTGCAGATCTCTGTGAGCTCAAGGCCAGCCTGGTCTACAGAGTGAGTTCCAAGACAGCCAGAACTACAGGGAGACGCTGTCTCAAAAAAGATAAACGGGCTGGAGAGATAGTCTAGCAGTTAAGAGCACCGACTGCTCTTGCAAAGGACCCGGGTTCGATCCCCAGCACCCACATGGCAGCTAAGAACTGTCTTTCACTCCAGTTCCAGGAGAACTCCAGTTCCAGGGGAATCCGAGACCCTCTTCTGACCTCCGCGGCATTGCACAACACAGGTGCACAAACCTGCATGCAGACAGTTCATACAAAAATAAATAAAATTTTAAAAAAACTAAAAAAGATAAACGAACAAATAAATCACCTTCCTTCAACTCTTTCGCCAAACTTCTCAAAATTTTTCAATCAGAAAGCTCTTCATATCTAATTGAATTTTCTCCTACAAGTGTACTTCTTACTTTAAAAAAAAAAAACCTGAATTTGGGGCTGGAGAGATGGCCTAGCGGTTAAGAGTGCCAAGTGCTCTTGCAGAGGACCCAGATTCAATCCCCAGCACCCACATGGCAGCTGAGAACCATCTTTAACTCCAGTTTCAGGGGAAACCGACACCCTTTTCTGACCTCCGCAGCATTTCACGACACGGGTGCACAGACCTACATGCAGACAGTACATTCATACACATAAAAAATAATAAATAAATACATTTCAAAAACAGAATTTATTTATTTTTATTTTACGTGTATGAGTGTTTTGCCTGCATATATGTAAGTGTACCATGTGCATGCAATGAATTTGGAGGCCAGAAGAGGGTGTTGAATCCCCTGGAACTGGAATTATAGACAGTCGTTAGCCACCATGCAGATGCTGGCAACTGCACCCAGTTCCTCTGCAAGATTAGCCAGTGCTGACCCATCTGTCCAGACCCTATTTCTTCCTTTTTATTCCTCCTCCAAACTGCCTTCAGTCCCTGTGAAAATCAACAGATGCCTCCCTACTCCTCAGTTTCTGCCTCCTCTTTCACAGAATCCAGACTTGAAAAGTCAAGAATAGCAAATTAAGAAGAAAATCAGTATAACTGGGAGAATGCTGTTATACTTAGAAGGAAAGTCAATTGGGCATGGAGAGGCCTGCACTCTCAGCGCTGGGGGGGGGGGGAGAAACGGGAGTTTTAGTTTATCCTTGACTATATAGAAAGTTCAAGGTCAGCTTGTGCTGCATGAGGGCCTGTCTCGGGAAAAAAAAAAAAGAAGAAGAAGAAAGAAAGGAAAAGACAGAAGAAAGAACGAAGGAAGGAAGGAAGAAAGGAAAGAGAGAGAGAAAGAAAGAAGAAAGAAAGAAAGAAAGAAGAAAGAAGGAAGGAAGGAAGGAAGGAAGGAAGGAAGGAAGGAAGGAAGGAAGGAAGGAAGGAAGGAAGGAAGGAAAGAAAGAAAGAAAGAAAGAAAGAAAGAAAGAAAGAAAGAAAGAAAGAAAGAAAGAAAGAAAGAAAGAAAGAAAGAAAGAGAAAGAAAGTAGGGGAGGGAGAAAGGGAAGGTGGAGGGAGTTAACTAAGTGTGGTGGTGCATGCCTATAATCTCAGAACTCAGAAACAGGAGGATTGTTGCAAAAGTGAAATCAGTCTAGTCTTCGTAGGGAGTTCCAGAGCACCCAAGGTGACACAGTGAGAGTCTGTCTGAAAAATTCAGAGGTGGGGGGATAATTTGTTGATTTTCTAAAGTTCCACAGCACCTTTCATTCAAATACAAACAACTTGACCCTCACAACTCGGGGGGGGGGGTCAGCACTTTCTGTAAACAGTTCTTTTCTATCACAGCACCATCCTATAAGGAGTCTAGTTCTGGTATTCCTATGTATTAAAAAGCCTAAGCCTGAGCTGTTCGTGTTGGAGAGTGTTGTAGTTTCCTTTCAATTGCTGTGACAAAACACTCTGACCAATACCAGCTTGGGGAGGAAGGGGTTTATTTGGCTCTGAACTCCCAGGTCACAGTTCACTTTGGGAACCCAAGGTAGGAACCTGGAGGCAGGAGTTGAAGCACAGGCCAGGGAAGAAGTCTTACTGGCTTGTTCCCCTGGCCCAAGTTCAGCCTTGTTTCTTTGTTTTTTTTTTTTTTTTTTTTTTTTAATTTTTTTTTTTATTATTTATTTATTTTTGTATGTGTATGAATGTACTGTCTGCATGCAGGTCTGTGCACCCGTGTCGTGCAATGCCGCGGAGGTCAGAAGAGGGTCTCGGATTCCCCTGGAACTGGAGTTCTCCTGGAATTGGAGTTACAGACGGTTCTTAGCCGCCATGTGGGTGCTGGGGATCGAACCCGGGTCCTCTGCAAGAGCGTCGGTGCTCTTAACCGCTAGGCTATCTCTCCAGCCCCTAGCCTGCTTTCTTATACAATACATAACAACCTGCCCAGGGATGGTACCACCCACAGTGTGCTGGGCCCTCCCATATCACCCAACAATCAAGAAAACACCCACAGACATGGCCACAGCAGTCCAATGGAGGAAAATCCCCAATTGAAGCTCCCTCAACCCAGGTATGTCAACTTTTTATTCTTCCTGTAAAATAATCGCTGAACTGCCATCAAAGAGGTTGGAGGTTCAAATTTAGCTTTTCTTATCTCTCTCGGGTGGCAGAAAGGTGGGAAGGAGGATGGTTTCCTTCTTGAAGTATCCTGGAAGTGTGACAGGACCTCTGGAGTTTCACGAGGTTGAAATATGCTCAGTATTCAGGAAAGAGGAATTCCTTATAGCTTCAGAGAAACAAGCCCTGAAAAGTCCTTCCCAACCTTCTCTGTCAAAATTCTACTCTCCTTGGGGGCAGCTGTGTGCTGCAACCCAGCAGAGAGTGAAGAGATGCTGGCCCAGAATACACAGTGGAGTGAGATTTCAGAAGAGAGCGAGGTCAAGCATTCACCTGTCTGAATGAGTTTCACAGGGTTTTTGGAGTCCTTTTGAGGGGTACTGCCAAGACTCCTATACCTAGAGGACACAGTGTAGGGACCATAGGCAAGGACACTGAAAGAGGTCAGAACAATCAGCCCAAGTCCTGCTTTTAAACCCTTCTACAGGGACCAGTTACTGAACTAGGTCTTGATCCAGAACAAGGTTAACACAGAGAATCCAGAAAAGAAAAAGAGAATGCAACCTCAATTTCTGAAGCCTAAGTCTAAAACTAACCCCAAACAGGGCTATTTCACATGCTAGGAGCGAACTAGTCTGGGAATTATCTTATTTAGTTTAAAACAGTTGAATGGAGATGAGGCAAGGAGAAAGGGAAAATATAAAAGTCAGATTCAGAAACTAAAAATCCCAAGCTGTCCTCATCCAGTAAATACCAGAGCAAATTTATCAACATACCATAATCTCCTAAAGAGACCTGTGCATGGTACAATAGTAAATTTTCATATTTTATTTTTATTAATTTTTTGGGGTCTTTTTGAGACAGGGTTTCCCTGTAAGCCCCAGCTGGCCTGGAACTCACTCTGTAGACCAGGCTGCCCTTGAACTCACAGAGATCTACCTGCCTCTGCCTCCCCATGCTGGGATTAAAAGTGTGTGCACCACGCCTAGCTTCATAAAGAAATGTCAGCAAAAAAATAATCAGTGGGCCAGTGAGATGGCTCAGGGAGTAAGCACTTGCCATGCAAGCCTGACGGCCTGAACTCGATCCCGAAAATTCACATGATGGTGGAAGGAGAGAGCCAACTCCACAGAGCTGTGCCCTGACATCCACACACTCAGCATAGTACATGTGCACACATGTCTCACACACACACGCAAAAAATGACAACTTAAATTTTTAAAAAAGAAGACAGTAGAGGCTATAAAATACATTTAAAAAATATATAAATAGCTTTTAAAATTAAACTACTTTGAAATATGTTTGCAATGAGTTTTATTAAAATACTTCCTGAGTTTAAAATGATTTGGTATTTTCCAGTGCAAAAAAAAAAAAATGCCAGCCAGGCTTGTGGTGCACATCTTTAATCCCAACACTTGGGAGGCAGAGGCAGGTGAATCTCTGTGAGTTCAAGGCCAGCCTGGTCTACAGAGTGAGTTCCAGGACAGCTGGTGCTACAGGGAAACGCTGTTTCAAAAAGACCAAGAAAAATGCCTCCTGTCTTCTGAAAATTTATTTATTCGTGGAGATTATTTCATTTCCCAGCAAGTAAAAAAGCAGGCATCTCCTCCTCAGCCTCCCATGCATGGTGAATCTAACACACCCAAGAACTTTGTCTTCATGGACTTGTAGACTATGTTGGGCTACACTAATGTCTTCTAAAACTCCAGGTTTCTTTTTTTATTATTTTATTTATTTCTGTATGTGTATAAATGTACTGTCTGCATGCAGGTCTGTGCACCCATGTTGTGCAATGCTGCGGAGGTCAGAAGAGGGTGTCAGATTCCCCTGGAACTGGAGTTCTCCTGGAATTGGAGTTTCAGACGGTTCTTGGCCGCCATGTGGGTGCTGGGGATCGAACCTGGGTCCTCTGTAAGAGCAGTCGGCGCTCTTAACCACTAGGCCATCTCTCCAGCCCAAACTACAGGTTTCTAAGGGATAGTGGGCATCAGTACTCTCAAAATAATGACAGATTTGGGGTCTAACGGAAGAACCATGACATGGACCCCAGCATAGTTTAGATCAGAACTTCTTCAACCTTTTCCATTTATGACATCTTTTCATCTGATCCATTTTTCCATATCCTTGAATATATATCATAATATGTAAGATTTCTATATGATAGAAATCAAACATTTGCTGATAGTGGATTATAAAGAAATTATTTTAAAATAATTCTTTGGTATACATATATGTAATTTCACCATTTTAAAGATGAAAGCAATTTTGCATACTAATGATAAAAACCTGTTTTATTCATTATTACACAAAGCATTAAATATTGACTGAATATTTGATACTGTAGGTTAAAGAACATCTTCAACATTTTTCAGAATTGTTCAGTATTTTACTTTTTAATTGTTTTTTTTTATTTTTTATTATTTATTTATTTTTATATGTATGAATGTACTGTCTGCATGTAGGTTTGTGCACCGGTGTCATGCAACTCCGCGGAGGTCAGAAGAGGGTGTCGGATTCCCCTGGAACTGGAGTTCTCCTGGAATTGGAGTTACAGACGGTTCTCAGCCACCATGTGGGTGCTGGGGATCGAACCCGGGTCCTCTGCAAGAGCAGTCAGTGCTCTTAATCACTAGGCCATCTCTCCAGCCCCTAGTTTTTAATTGTTAATGATGAGAATGCCATTGTACATAAATACATAGTATAAAATGGCAGAAGTGTGTTTAAGATTATTTTAGAAATTGTTAGAATTTCTGTCCTAATCACAAGCCAGAATTCCTTGAATGATGTTTTTCAGTTGAAACTCAAGTCAGGATTTCAAACAACAGTTGTTTTATTTTATTCTATGGTGTTTTGTCTGCATGTATGTAAGTGCACTATATGCCTGCAATGCCTGCAAAAGCCAGAAGAGACTGTTGTATCCCTTGAAACTGGAGTCATGGACAGTTGTTAGCTGCCATGTAGGTGCTGGGAATCAAACCCAGGCCCTCTGGAAGAACAGCATGTGTTCTTAACCACTGAGTATCTCCCTAGCCTCTAAACAATATTTTTCAAAAGTAAATATGCTAACACAATACGATCCAAAGATGGCTAAGGTTCTCTAAAGAAACAGAAGCAGTAGAATGAAAATCTCTCTCTCTCTCTCTCTCTCTCTCTCTCTCTCTCTCTCTCTCTCTCTCTCTCTCTCTCTCTGTGGTTTTATTAGATTAGCTCACAGGATAGAGTCCGAGTAGTCCAACACTGGCTGCAGCACACTGGAGAGGCTGAGAATCCAGTAGTTTCTCAGTCCATGAGGCTGGATGTCTCAGTAGTCCCAACCTGGTGCTGAAGTCCTGATGGATTCTGGGAGATCTGCTAATCTTCAATCTATGTTGGAATCCAAGGAGTTGGTTTCAGCAGCAAAATAAACTCACCAGTGCGATCAAACTCCTGCCATGGCTTTTTATACCGGCTACCATCAGAAGAAAATGCCCACATTTAGGGTGGGTCTTCCAGCTTCAAACGATCCAATCTGAAGTTCTCTCTCTCTCTCATTTTAGTTAATCCCAGATCCAGTGAAGTTGACACCCAGAATTAGCCATCACATATACCAATTCGATGCTTACTTGCTGAGAAAGGATGGTAGTGAAATGTGTTACTTTTCCATTGTTGTGATAAAACATCATGTCCAGACAACTTATAGAAGGAAGAGTTTATGGGGCTTACAGTTCCAGAGGAATAAAAGTCTATCACAGTGAGGGCAGGCGTGGCAGGAGGCAACCCTCTCAGACCACAGAGGAAGAACTGGTGACTCCTCACTTTTGCATCCTCAGGCCTCTAAAGCCAATACCATGTGGGCATCAACAAATTTGGCTGCCTGATTGGGATGGACCTTGCTCGAATACATCCATATTACCAGCAGCCTTTGTTGATTACAGTTTTTTAGGGATGGAAAACTCCTTAGCCCTTTTCCTCTTACAAGGAAGCTTAGCATGGGGGGGGGGGTCTTGCTCTAGGGCACTCATTCCATTATTGAAGTGCAAATCTGGAAGTCTCCCCTTAGTGGCTCTAATCTCCTTATCAAGTAGAGCCTCCCATTCAGCACATGCCTTGGCTCCAACATTAAGCTGCCTAGTGCTCTTTTTCAGCTACAAACTACATTCTGTATTTCCTTCTGTCCCACTTGCTCTTTTTCACTGTAGATATCCATAATATGCACCATTAATAACCATGCCACTGATTCAACATTAGGCTGCCTTTAAATTTCCCCTGCCAAAGTGAGCCCTAGGCAAGCACTTAGGCTGTGGGCAGATGGGAGCCAGGCACTTTGCTACAATATCCCAGTTGCTGCTTAAGTCCTTATTTCCCTCTGGAATTACCTTTCTTGCAGCACTACTTTCTTCAGGCTTCTATTTGAATGGCTCTTTAAGTTCTGCTTACAGCATTCAAATGCTTTTCTAATCCCAACTGCCAAAGTTTTCCACATTCCTCCCTAACCCCATGTGGTCAGGTTCTTCATGGCAACAGCTCACCCTCTGGTATCAATTCTGTACTAGCTACTTTTCTCTTGCTGTGATAAAATACCAGGACCAAGGCAGCTAACAGGAGGAAGAGTTTACTGGCTTACAGTTCTAGAGGGATAAAAGTCCTTCATGATGGGGAGGCAGCCAGGGCAGAAAGCTGAGCACTCACATCTTCAAGCAGGCACAGGATGCAAAGAGCCACCCCCATGATCTGCTTCCTCTAGCAAGACTGCACTACCTAAAACCTCCCAAAACAGTACCACCAACTGGTGACAACCTGTTCAAATTCTTGGCACTTATGGGGGACATTTATTCAACCCATCACAGGAACTATTAAAAGTCTTTTTAAAATTTTTTGATTTCTAACAGTTTCATATTTGCGTATGCCATATCTTTTGTTTATTTCACCATCTCCCATTACTCTCTGTCTCCCCCTCCCACTCCTGTAGGACCCTTTCCTTTTCCCAACTTTCTTCCTCCTCCTCTATCTTCCTGTGCTTACAGTATTTTTTTTAATTTTTATTTATTTATTTTCATATGTGCAAGAGCAGTTGGAGCTCTTAACCACTAAGCTATCTCTCCAGCCCCGAGTATTTCTACCCCCTCTTCCATCGAGTTCTTCGAGCTTTGGAGAGGGTGATATATATGTCCTATTTAGAAAATAGCACTCAAAGTCACAGCTCTTTAGCTAGGAATGAGTCTCTACATTAATCAACATCAGCTGCAGGCAGAAACTTCTCCAACAAGGCTGGTCTATGGGTATAAGCATAAATATTCAGAAGGGAGATTGACAACATGTTCATTTAGCAAAACAATAGTAGGTTTCCCCCATAGTACCTATGACCTCCTGGGCCATGTACTTTTGAACAGCTTTACAGCACCAGGCATGAAATACCATCTGTGGAGCAGGTCTCAATATAATTAGAGAGCAGTTGGTTACCCTCACTAACAGTCATACCACCATTTCACGCAAGATGTTGGCACATCTTGCCTGTCAGGTTGGTATTATAGTTCACAGGGTTCACACCTGGGTAAGACCATTCCCCCCAGCAGCCTGCACAGCACCTTCTCATGCTATGAAAGCTAGCCAGTAGGGAACATGCTTCTACCCAGTACCACCTTGATTTATCTCTGTTCTCCTGCAACCAAAGTATGGAGTTTCTTCACCAATAAGGTCTTACCATCTAGTTCTGGGTAGGAGCTCCAAGAGCAATATCAATATCCTGTATTGTCTGGGGGATCTTTGGGGCCTTCCTGATCAATAACTCACAGGGAGGTACTCCACACCTGGCACTGGTATTTTCATTTAGTAACCTATGACTTCTGGGAGCAGTATTATCCACTCATTCAGGCTACTTCTGTTCAAACTTTTTATTTTTATTTTTATTTTTGGTCTTTTCCAGACAGGGTCTCCCTGTAGCCCCAGCTGTCCTGGAACTCACTCTGTAGACCAGGCTGGCCTTGAACTTACAAAGATCCGCCTGCCTCTGCCTCCCAAGTGTTAGGATTAAAGGCATGTGCCACCACACCTGGCTCAAACTTTTCAATTAACTTGCTTTTTCTTTTTCTTTTTCTTTCTTTCTTTTTTTTTTTTTTGGTCTTTTCGAGACAGGGTCTCCCTGTAGCCCCAGCTGTCCTGGAACTCACTTTGTAGACCAGGCTGCCTTGAACTCACAAAGATCTGCCTGCCTCTGCCTCCCAAGTGCTAGGATTAAAGGCTTGCGCCACCACGCCCGGCCAACTTGCTTTTTCATATATCCTTAGTTAGGTTAGCAAACCACCCACCTCTGTTGTCCATCCCCCACTTAAACCTTTCCATTCCCAGTGAAAAGCCTTTTCTATAATGAAACCATTATGTTTTCATGAGAGCATAAACTTTGTATGTATAGTGAAAACTGAAATTGCTAACATACAATAATGTCAAATATGAACAGAAGAGGGGGCTGGAGAGATGGCCTAGCGGTTAAGAGCGCCGACCACTCTTGCAGAGGACCCGGGTTCGATCCCCAGCACCCACATGGCGGCCAAGAACCGTCTGAAACTCCAATTCCAGGAGAACTCCAGCTCCAGGGGAATCCGACACCCACTTCTGACCTCCGCGGCATTGCAAGACACTGGTGCACAGACCTGCATGCAGACAGTACATTCATACACATACAAGAAATAAATAAAAATTAATAAAAAAAATTAAAAAAAATATGAACAGAAGAGTTTCAGGCAGCCTTTGTTTCCATTGTATGTCATGACAGCTTACAAAATGCAAAATGTACATGGTATATGTTCAGAACCAAGGCTGTGGGGAGGCACTGGGGAAGTCTCACAACACAGCTTGGATGAGGGCTACCAAACCCACCTCCGATTCATTACTTACATAATCCTAAATTAATTCTTAGTCACTGAGCATTTGGAAACCCTTTACTGTGGCCAAATTTTCTACATTCCCCACATTAGTTATGTGATCCTAATTGGGTCATGCTCCACAGTTTAAGAAGCTGTGATTTACAAGAAGAACCAGCTCTGGAAGCAAATCTGAGCACGGACCAAGTGGAAAGAAGTTAGTCCAGGCAAGGGTGTGGTATTCACACAAGGCCCCAAGACAAACACATACAGCAAGGCCAAAGCAGCATAGCAGAGACCGGATATGGAAGAAGTATACTCTCTTCCAAGAGGCTGGCTTGCTGGCCATAGCTACATTAAAATAGCTACATGTGTGGGTCCCCTCCACTGGGAAGTATCTCATACATACTTCCTCTTCCTTTGCTGACCAGTTATTACTGTAATAAATCTCAGCTTAGATTTAATATACTTGAAAAGAGTTTCCTAGCTGGGCGTGGTGGCACACACCTTTAATCCTAGCACTCGGGAGGCAGAGGCAGGTGGATCTTTGTGAGTTCAAGGCCAGCCTGGCCTACAGAGTGAGTTCCAGTACAGCTGGGACTACAGGGAGACCCTGTCTCAAAAAGACCAAAAAAAAAAAAAAAAGAAAGAAAAAGAAAAAGAAAAGAGTTTCCTAAGTTTGAGGAACGCTGACTTTATTGGGAAAGAATGGGCAGACAAGGCTCCAAAGCAAGGAAATTACATGGTGAAGTTGGCATATCCAGTCCATTAGCCTGGCTATAGTGTAGACAACTGACTAGAAGGGTCAGAATGGAGGCTGACCATCACCCTGACTCGTTCTTTGCTTTGCCACACACTCATTCAATCGGTAACCAAGTTCTGTTAATTCTACAGCCTAAATACTTCTCAGCTCCTTCTCCACGGTCTTCATGTTTTCTCCTCAACTCTCTGACAGTCATGTAAACTATCTCACACTTCTTTTTTTGTTGTTGTTCTTTTCGAGACAGGGTCTCCCTGTAGCCCCAGCTGTCCTGGAACTCACTCTGTAGACCAGGCTGGCCTTGAACTCACAAAGATCCGCCTGCCTCTGCCTCCCAAGTGCTAGGATTAAAGGCGTGTGCCACCACGCCCGGCATCTCACACTTCTTGTAATGCTCCAACCCATCTTCACCTGGGCTCTAGAGAGGACTCCCTAAAACACAGACCTGCTTAGGTTACTCCACTCTCCATCGTTCCTACATTATTCCAACCACAACAACTAAAACGTTTGGCATGCCCTACACACTTTGAAAGGTCTGGCTTTTCTCCTTATCAGGCTGAAGGAAACACTGACACATTGCTTACATTTACCCTTTAAGATAAGGGTGCTCATTTCCTCAACTCTGCAGGTGTTA
This sequence comes from Rhizomys pruinosus, assembly GCA_009823505.1. Lineage (NCBI taxonomy): Eukaryota > Metazoa > Chordata > Mammalia > Rodentia > Spalacidae > Rhizomys > Rhizomys pruinosus. Next base: position 1,283,407 of record VZQC01007452.1, read on the forward strand.
CTGTAAGGGACTAAACCCCTTACAGACAGGGTCACTGAGAAGTAATAAAGATGGCACACTTCCATCTTCTTCTTGGTCTCCAGCAGGAAGGTCTTATTTTTCAACCTCAACAAGGCCCCTTCACCTGACCTGCTTAGAGTCATGTAGTCCTGGATATTTCAGCTGGGTGATGTGATTTATCAGCTCTCTCTTCTTCAAATTGACCAACCTAAAATTAGGGAAGGGAAAATCATTAAAACCCTTAAAGCCCTGACCCTTCCAGGGGACACTGGATTCCGAGTTTTCAGGTTCCCTCTCCAATTGTAGAGGGCTTCGTCTTTCTGTAGGGATGCGTGTTGTCACTTCCTCCGTGTTCTGAGAATGGCTGTGGACCACAGCAGGCTTACTGAATCTCAGATGGTGGCAGGAAGGGGGAGGGAGAAGGTTCCAGGAGCCCGGGGAAGGTAGAAATATGGACCCAAGGAGGTGCTGGGAGAAATTTCACGGGAAGAAATAACTCGATTTATTGGCAACAATCAGGGCTTTTTTTATTTTTTAATTTATTTTGTATGTGTATGAATGTACTGTCTGCATGCAGGTTTGTGCACCCATGTCATGCAATGCCGCGGAGGTCAGAAGAGGGTGTCAGATTCCCCTGGAACTGGAGTTACAGACGGTTCTCAGCCGCCATGTGGGTGCTAGGGATCGAACCCAGGTCCTCTGCAAGAGCAGTCAGTGCTCTTAACCATTAGGCCATCTCTCCAGCCCCCAGTCAGGGCTTTTTATACTGATACTACCATGCTCTGTGGTGGAAATGGGGGTGCAAGCCATTATGGCTCCCACTGAGATATGGAAATTTCAAGGTGTATTGATAGTACTGATAGTATGGAGGTGCAGGATGGACATATTTTCTGCCCAGTACTTCAAAGGGGAGCCTTAGGGTATGAAACTTCACTTTGAGGAACAACAGGTAATTGGCTCATCCCAGCCTCATCAAAGAGGTTGTCCAGATGGTGGGAGCTGGACCCCTATTGTGCTCAAGCCAAATGGAGGCTCACACTGTCAGATGTGTGTATGATGCATGGTTATGTATGTGGAGGTGATTCTTATCTTTCAGTAAAAGTCTGTTTGACTGCCATTCTTTGTTGGTCTTAGAGTTGTCCTACTTTTTAGTTCTTTAATTGGCTGAAAAAAATGAACCCAACCTTACACATAAACTGATAATGACATCAACCTAAAATAGTATCCTTCTCAGGCCCTCTGTGACAGTTGTCCTGAGCCAAAGGAAGCTACCTCAGAGATACTATATCTAGAAAAGGGTTTGTGTTACAGTGTCAGGACGTGGAACTTTTACCTCAGTTTGGTGAAAACCTAATGGGCCCTTGATGGTGCTTCATCTTCATTCTTGACTCAGAATCACAATAGAAACGTACCTCTGTCTCTGATTCACCCTGAGTGTGGATGGTGTCCTCCCATAGGCTGGAGTGCTAAATAAAAATGAGAAAGCTGCCAAGACTCAGCATCCACTTGACTGTTGATGCAATAGCCTCAGCTGCCTCACAGTCCTGCTATCGTGACCTTCCTGACACGACAGATTGTACTTTCAAACCTTGAACCAAAAAAAAACCTCTCCTTTCCTTAAGATGCTTTTGTGAAGCACTTTGTCACAGCAAAGAGGCAAGTAACTAAAACAGCTCATGCAGGCTCCCAGCTCCTGTGGAATTGATTGAGACCTGTGTTAACAACCGTCTTGCACTTCAACTTCTCTAGTTCTGTGGTATCTTTCCTTTACTCCCTCAGAGGTATTGTTCCAGAAAGCATCTTGTGTGTAAATTGGTCTCAGAGTTGATATCCTGGGAATCCTACAAGACAACACTCTCCTAGACCCACAGAAATGGCCTGACCATCTATATCAGTCCCACAAGTCTACTAGGCTCTTTAGAAGTCTGCATGGGCTGCTTATGTCTTAGGGGCATTCCTCACTTCTCCCCATTATCCATTTTATGAGTTAATTCCTAGTCATCCTTCAAGTCTCAACTAAGACATTGAGAAATAATCCCAGATCTACTGAGCTCAGATGTCCCACTCCATGCTTTCAAGGCAATTAGTACTACCCTACAAATGCATAACTAGAATAATTATAGTACATTATAATTATGTATCCATATGATTGAATCCCCTATTAAGACAAATAATTTGTCTACCACGTCTGTCATGGTCTCCTTCAAATATGGTCCAATACATGGAACACAAATAAGTAGCCCAAAAAATTTGTTAAATGAATTTAAGAAATAGGAAATGAAAAAGTCCTAAATGAGGAATTAACAGGATAAGAGGAGACATGCTTCTCAAATACACATACATACACATACACACAGTCACACACTCACACATACACATATATTTGTATTTGCCTTTTTGACACAGAGTCTCCCTGTAGTCCCAGCTGCCCTAGAACTCTCTATGTAGACCAGGCTGGCCTTGACCTCACAGAGATCCCCCCACTTCTGCCTCCCAAGTACTAGGATTAAAGGCAAGCGCCACCACGCCTGGCAGCACATATATATTTAAGTGGCGAGATTAAGTTTTGGTGACTGACCGGATAGATATAATCTGGAATAATGATACTGTTGCTAGCTGAGAGAAAGAATTCTGAAGAAAGTTTGAGTAAAAAGAAAGTGGGTCAAGTCTGTAGTGACAATGTCCAGTAGGCAGGTGAAAAGAGGGTTTGTAGGGCTGGCCTTAGAAATCCTGTTATCACTCAGGAAGTGCCTTTGTCAATTCACTTTTGACCAGGGACATCCTGTATGCCCACATTGCCTTCTTTTATAACTCGTGAGTGTTTGTATTTGTCTTCATGGGCTTCCAAAGCGAAATACCACAGGCTGGGTAACTTTCATAACAGTTCATTTCTCTCACTTGCAGAGGCTGCTAGTCCAAGATCAAAGTATCTACATGTTTGGGTCTCAGAGGCCTCGTTCCCCAGCTTGCAGGTGGCCTTCCTCTCTGGTCCCGCACAATCTGTTCTCTGTGCTTGTACCTGTGTCTAAGTTTGCTCTTGCTATAGGAACATCATTCAGACTGGCCTTAGGATCCCAGCTAAGAGCTCATTTTCACTTAACTGCCTCTATTTCATATACAGTCACCTTCTGAGATCATGGAGATCATAACTCCAACATAGTTTGGTTCATAAAAATGGTATATCTCTTCCTTGTTCCATACCAGTGCCCCTGAGGCTGTCTGTCCAGTCCTGTCCATGTGGGAGCACTCATGTCCAGATTCACCTTTTCCTCAAAATGGCAAGATTCAGACTTCCAGATGCTCTAGAACAGATGAGAGAGGCTGTTCTGCCCAGGGTGGCTACCTGAAGGAGGAATAGGAATCCATAGTTATGAAAGGAGAAAATATTCTAGGCTACAGGGCTTCCCACCTGTCCAAGCAGATACAGCATTGTTAAATTTCATGGGAGTCTGGAGACAATTAGATGTGGCTCTTGTGGAGGATGAATGTGGGCCGCTGTGGTAAAAGATGAAGTAAGAAAGGTTAGCTAAGGTCATGTTGTAAAGAGCTTTCATTTTGGCATAAAATCAGTCAACACTTTATCTAGAGATGAACACAGGGAATTAGAGACTGCTCCGACCACTCATCCAGGAAATGAGGCAATTACTTGTAAGAGGCTAAAAGATTTTAGCAAGACATTAAGGCAAAGAGCTATTACATGGGGGTGAGTAGCAGGAGTGGTGAATAACAGATAAAGAAGTAGAGATGAGGAAAGAGATGTTAAATAGAGGGGAGGAAGGAAGCAACTTCTTTTTTTTTTTTTTAATGTGAGACTAAGAATTTATTGAATAGGTTTAACAACAGCCTAGGCAACTGAAGATATGGTCACCAAACTCAAAGGCAGGTATATAGAAAATATCCTAACCAAATCAAAGATCTAAAACATTAAACAAATCTTAGATTATATGATGGAGTCTCATAAGGGTAAGGGCAGAATCAACATTGGAAGAAGCAATGCTCAAGACATGAACTACAGATTTACAACTTCAAGGAAGATGAGAGAATATTTATACATGAGCATATCAGCATTAATCAAACTTCTGAAAGCCAAAGATAAGCATAAAATCATAAAAACAAATGGTAAAAAATATATTTACCTCCAAAGGAGCAACAATAAGATATTCATCTTATATTTAACAAAAATTGTGAAGACCGAAAGATAATGGAGTTACTTCTTTAAATAGCTGAAAGAAAAATGTTGCTAACCTAGAGATTCTATGCATAATGAATATGTCCTTCAAAAAAGAAGACAAACTAAATGTATTTCAGACAATAGAAAAAATAATGGAATTCCATACCATAGAAAACTTTTCCCATGATAGTAAACAGTAAAGTTCCTTAGGTTAAAGGAAAATGATCTCAGAGAGAAGTATTGGCTAGCAGGAAAGGAGAACACAGTGGGAAAAAATAGCTTAGCACTGATGGGTTTTTTTATTTATTTATTTATATATATATATTTTTTTAATCAAATCTAGACCCGTGTTCCCCCCATCCCCCGACCCCACCAGAGCTCATGCATTCTGCCAAACATGCTTTTCATCTCTTTCTCAGTCTTTCTCAATATTCTCCATGTGGAAGTTGACTGTTTTGAGCAAAAGTTCACTGTTTCAGTCAGTTCTTTGATGCAGTCCTTTCTGCTGTTGTTGTTGTTGTTGTTTGTTGTTGTTTCCAATATGCATCACTCTCAACTGCTTTGGACAAAAGCTCAAGAGGCCATGCACAGGAAATACTTACAACTAGGTAATTGGCACTAGCATCTACAGATGAGGGATACCATTCATCATTTGTTTTTCTGGGACTGTGTTACTTCACTCAGCATGATGTCCTCTAGCTCCAGCCATTTTCCTGCAAAGCTCATGATGTCATCTTTCTTTACTGATGCATAGAACTCCATTGTGTAGATGTACCACATTTTCTCTAACCACTCATCAGTTGAGGGGCATTTGGGTTGGTTCCACCTCCTTGCTATTGTGAAGAGAGCTGAAATAAACATGGCCGTGCACGTATCTCTGTGGTGGGGTGAGTCTTGAGGGTACATGCCTAGGAGTGATATGGCTGGGTCAGGTGGCAACTTCATTCCAAGTCTTCCAAGGGTTCTCCACACTGCTTTTCATAGTGGCTGTGCGAGTTTACATTCCCACCGGCAGTGGATGAGTGCTCCCCTTTCCCCACAACCTCTCCAGCACTTGGTATCATTTGCTTTCTTGATCCTAGACAGTCTTATTGGAGTACGATGATATCTTAAAGTGGTTTTGATTTGCATTTCCTTAATGATTAGTGATGTTGAACAGTTCTTGAGGTGTTTCTCAGACATCTCTAATTCCTCACTTGTGAAGTCTCTGTTTAGCATTTTGCTCTATCTCTTGAGTGGGTCATTTGTTTTCTTTCTTCTTTGTTTTTTGAGTAGTTTATATATTCTGGAAATCAATGCTTTGTCAGATGTTTCTGCAGTGAAGGTTTCCTCCCACTCTGTGGGATTTCTCTTCACTTCCTTGATTGCTTTTTTGATGTACAGAAGCTTTTGAGTTTAATGAGGTCCCATTTGTCAATTGTCGACCTTAATTCTTGCACAGCTGCTGTCTGGTTTAGGAAGTCTTTTCCTATGCTTATGTCTTGTAGTCTGCTGCCAACTTTTTCTTCTATCGTCTTCAGAGTTTTGGGTTTCACATTGAAGTCTTTGATCCATCTAGAGTTGACTTTTGTACAGGGTGAGAGGTAGGGGTTTAATTTCATTCTTCTACAAGTGGTGATCCAGTTTTGACAACACCACTTGCTGAAGATGCTGTCTTTTCTCCATTGTGTCTTCTTGGCCCCCTTCAAATATGAGATGGCTGAAATTGTATGTGCTCAGATTTGGATCTTTGGTTTTGTTCCATTGGTCAACAGGTCTGTTTTTGTGCCAGTACCAGGCTGTTTTTATGACTGTAGCCCTGAGGTATAGTTTTAAGTCTGGTATAGAGATCCTCCCTGTGTAGCTCTTTTTGCTCAGGGTGGTTTTGGCTATTCGGGGTCTTTTGTTTTTTCCAAATGAATTTAAGGACTTTTTTTTCCAAGCCTGTAAAGAAGCTCTTGGGGATTTTGATTGGGATTGTGTTAAATATATACAAGAGTTTTGGTAGAATGGACATTTTTACAATGTTAATTTTCCCAATCCATGAGCATGGGAGGTTTTTCCATCTTCTGATGTCTTCAATTTCTTTCTTTAAAGGTTTAAAATTTTTGTTGTAGAGATCTTTGGTGTCTTTAGTTAGGCTTGTTCCTAGGTATTTTATTGTTTTTGAGGCTATTGTGAGTGGGAAGGTCTCTTTGAATTCTTTCTCCAGTTGCTTGTTCTTGGTGTAAAGAAAGGCCATTGTTTTTTTAGGTTAATTTTGTATCCTGCCACTTTGATGAAGCTGTTAATCATTTCTAGGAGTTTTCTGGTGGAGTTTTTATTAATTTTATTTATTTCTGTATGTGTATGAGTGTACTGTCTGCATGCAAGTTTGTGCACCCGTGTCGTGCAATGCCGTGGAGGTCAGAAGCGGGTGTCGGATTCCCCTGGAACTGGAGTTTTCCTGGAATTGGAGTTTCAGACGGTTCTCAGCCACCATGTGGGTGCTGGGAATCGAACCTGGGTCCTCTGTAAGAGCGGTCAGCACTCTTAACTGCTAGGCCATCTCTCCAGCTCCTCTGGTGGAGTTTTTAGCTTTCCTTAAGTAAACAATCATATCATCAGCAAATAGGGATAGCTTGACTTCCTCTTTTCCAATTAGTACTCCTTTAATTTCCTTTTCTTGCCTTATTGCTCTAGCAAGTGTTTCAAGCACTATATTGAAGAAGAGTGGTGACGGGGCAGCCTTGCCGAGTTCCTACCTTTAAAGGGAATGTTTCTGTCATTTCCCCATTTAGGATGATATTTTCTGTGGGTTTCCTGTATATGGCTTTGATGGAAGGAAGCAACTTCTATGTGATGTTTCTATGTGATCAATTCCGGGAACCCTAGGTGGGATTATGTTGAGCTGAATTCTGCCTCCTTCATGAGGTAGAGTCTCCTCCTCATCAAGTTTCTCATACTTCGCCAGCATCTCTCAGTAGTGTAGGAGATGCTGGGAACAGAGAAGGTTCTAGAAGTCAGGTGGTGTCCTGGTTAGTATTTGTCAACTTGACACAAGCTAGAGTCACCTGGAAAGAGGGAACTTCAACTGAAGAACTTCCTCCATCTGACTGGTCTGGGGGCATATTCTTGATTGCTGATTGATGTAGAAGGGTCCAGCCCACTGTGGGTGATGCCATTCCTAGGCCCATGTAAGAAAAGGAGCTGAGCAAGCCAGAGGGAGAAAGCCAGTAAGCAGCGTTCCTTCGTGGTCTCTGCTTCAGTTCATGCCTCTGGTTTCCAACTTGTCCCCCTGCTCTGGCTTCCCTAAGTGATGAACTGATCCTTAGAAGTGTCTTCTGACCTCTGCGGCACTGCACGACACGGGTGCACAGACCTGCATGCAGACAGTACATTCATACACATACAAAGATAAATAATAATAAAAAAAGAATTTAAAAAAAAAAAAGAAGTGTAAGATGAAATAAACCAAATGCTTTCCTGGCCATATTCATTTTAGTCAGTGTTTTATCCAAGCAACGGGGAAGGAGGGTAAAGCAGTAAGCAGCTAGGTAGCATGAAGATACTGGAACAAAACAGCCCCCATGGTGACACCAACAAAGAACTTTAAGTTCTACATCTGTCTACACTGAGAAAACAGTAGTGGATATCTAAAGGCTGGAGTTTTCCCCGTCAGGATACTGAAGTAGGAAAACAGAAGGGTTGGACACTTGTAGAGGAAAGAAAAGCGTGGTGTCATAGTGCTTGGCTACTGTCTTTACCACATACTCAAGGCCAAGAAACCTGTAGAGCTTAGACGTGCAGGCTTGGGAATTAGATGTGCCTCTGTTTAGGACTTCAAGGGTATGCTGGATAGCTTTAGTGTCAACTTGACACACCTGGGTTGAGGGAGCCTCAATTGGGGAATTGGCTCCATTGGATTGACCTGTGGCCACATCTGTGGAGTATTGTCTTGATGACCAAGCAGTGTGGAAGGGCCCAGCCCACAATGAGTGGTACCACCCTGGGCAGGTAGTTGTGTATGGTATAAGAAGGCCGGCTGGGCATGAGCCAGAGGAGCAAGCAAGCCAGTGGACAGCATTCCTCCATGGCCTGTGCTTCAGCTCCTGCCTCCAGGTTCCTGCCCTGAGTTCCTGCCTTGTGCTCCCTGAGTGATGAACTGTGAACCAGGAGATGTAAGCTGAATAAACCCTTTCCTTCCCAAGTTGGTGTCAGTCAGAGTGTTTTGTCACAGCAATGGAAGACAGACTACAAAGGGGTAAAGCTCTCCAAAATAGACCAGGTATGGGCAGTTAGAGATCAGGCTTATCCCTATGAAGCTGGTGAGTGCAGAAAGAATGAAGGGCTTGAATCACTAGCAGGCAGAATGGGGGAGTCCCTGCCAGGGCTGGGCCAAGCTCTTTGGAGTCCACCCCAGAGAGCCAGGGCCAACAGCAGCTTTGTAACAGCCCGAGAAGTTGGCAGACAGCTAAAGTAGAGCAAGATATTCTCCCTTCACCTGATTGCCTGGGAATTCTTTAGGCTTTGTTGGATGTGTATTTCATTGCAGAAACAATGTAAGCGTCCTATAGAAAAGCCAAGAGATGACTGTGTACAGTCACAGTACCCAAATGTCAACCGTGATGTAATCAGAGTCTTCTCCCACTCGTCCTTTTCCACCTTAGTTCACCATCCCATGGTAGCATCTGACACTTTACTCAAAACTGCCAAGCATGAGAAGTTGGGTTTTGGTGAGGTTTTTTAAAAATTTTTGTTGTTTGTTTGTTTTTTTGAGACATGGTCCCAGCTGGCCTGGAACTCACTATGTAGACCAGGCTGTCCTTGATCTCACAGAGATCTACCTGCTTCTGCCTCCCAAATGCTGGGCTTAAAGGTGTGTGCCACCACATCCGGCTGCATGAGTTTTGTAGAATAGTCTCACTTGGAGACTAAATCTCACAAAGGAGACTAAATCAGGCAGAATTTTTCTTTTCTTGTGATACTGAGGATGGAGCTCAGAGTCCTGCTCTACCATTGAGCTGTGTCCCCAAGCCCTTTAGAATTTTTGGGGGGGTATTTTTGAGACAGGGTCTCCTTTTAAGTCCCAACTGGCCTGGAGCTCACCCTGTAGACCAGGTTGGCCTTGGACTCACAGAGATCAGCCTGCTTCTGCCTCCTGAGTGCTAGGATTAAAGGCGTGCACCATAAACACCTGCTTAGAATTTTTAAAATAAGGATTTAGGCAAAGAGCTCAACTAAAGCTCAACTAGTTTAGGGGGAGTTCAAGGATGGTTCCTGGAAACAGAGAATTGTTTTAAGAGTAAGGAGCTATTATTACCTGGGACTCTCCCAAGGGCATAGGGGAGAAACAGGGACTAAAATTACATGGGGGGGGGGACATCTATTAGAGACAAGGATATTCAAGGGCCATCAATGGAAAATTCTTAGACTTGTAGCATCTCGTTTAGGGATCAAACTAACCCTAGGTCTTCAGACTACTGAAAGAGGCCTCTCCATACTCCACAGATTCTCTGACTTTCACTATTTTGTTTGGGATTCAGAAAGAACCGTGGGAGTTGGGCATGAGGGTCTTGGGCCTGTCCGTAGAAGGACAGGTCAAAAGAGGGAGAAGCCAAGACAGCAAACATAAAAGTGGAAGATTTTGTGAACTTATTGTAGCAATGTGTTTTGTTTCCAACTGGATTAGGAGTTCTTCCTATTTCTAGCCTGTTGCTAAAAGGAATTCTGACATTCCTGGACTCAGAAAACTATAGGACTTCTTTAAAGAAGTCATCATTTCCTGATGACTTGGCACTGGAAGTATCATTATATTAATCTCTGGTTCTCTTTTTAACAATATTTTATTCGTTATTTTTATTTTATGTGTATGAGTGTTTTGCCTGTGTGTATGCAAGTGTACCAGGTGTGTGCAGTTGCCCACAGAGGCCAGAAAAAGGCATCAGATCCCCTGGAACTGGCGTTAAGGATGGTTGTTAGCCACCATGAGGGTGCTGGGAACTGAACCTGGGTTCTCTGCAAGACAGCCAGTGCTCTTTACCAGTGAGCCACCTTTGTAACCCCCTGGTGATCCTCTTACAAAATTTCTTCTGGGCCTGGAGAGATGGCTCAGTGGTTAGGTACTTGCTGCTCTTTCAGAGTACTGGAGTTTTGTTCCCAGTATCCACACTAGGTGCCTAACAGCTGCCTATAACTCCAGTTCCAAGGGATCTCACACCTTCTCTAGCCTCCCAGGGCATTTGCGTTCACGCGTGCATGCAAACACACATGTAGATATGTACACATACACATAAATTAACTAAATCTTTAAAAATTTTTTCTTTTAAGCTCAATCCTGATTCATTCTCACCTGTGAACCTGGGTAGCAGGGCCTGTAGCTCAAAGTACCTCCATGTCCACAGAGCAATCCAGCCCTGTACTCTGTCTTTGCAGAACCTGTGTAGATCAGTGTTCATGTTTCCTTACTGTGCCTTTAAGAGCTGCAGGAATGCAAAGGAAGTCTGGAAAGAGAGGTGGGGTCTCCCAACAGAACTTCTGGGAAAAGGATCCTGGGAATTTGTGCCAGAACCTAAACTGAGAGTCCAACTCTGAGAACTGGGGGTGGTTTGCTTGAGCTAGGCCAGTGATTGGGCTGCACAGTCTATCAGGGAGGAGGAAACCAAAAGTAAAAGGAAAGATCTGGGGGAGGGGAGTGGAGGAAAGACCTCCCAACTCTCACTCCAGTCCACACACTGTAGGCCTGGAAGCAGCTTGCAGTCACTAGCAGGGGGAACATCTGTGCTTGTCCAAGGTAAGGGCAGCAGAGCCTGGGCTCAGGGAGCTCCGTGCCCCAAGTGGGCCAGCAAGGACTGATCTGCCAACAGCTGGATTTGATCACCAGCTTGCAAACTGAGGTCATGCATTGGGTGGAATAACAAACGGACTTTGGTCTCTGGCTCTGCAAAGCATTGTTTTCCAAAGAATTGCCACAGCAGCGGACAGAAAACAGGGGACCATCACCTGGATCCTTGAGTCTCCCTCAAGAACCAAAGCATAAGAAATCCCATTCCTGGGCAGTGTGCAGGATGACGGTGGCTCTTCGGGGGGCTTCTGCTCTGCTGGTTCTGTTCCTCGCAGCATCTCTGCCCCTACCACAGCAAGCCCAGGACCCAGCTATGGTTCACTACATCTACCAGCGCTTTCAAGTCTTGGAGGTAGGTGGCATGTGCCCCTTTCACAGGGAGCATGCCTCTTGGAAGTCACTTTATTGAACCCACACTTCCCTGTCTACTGGGATGCATGTTTTCCAGATAGAAAACAGTAAATCCATTCTGGAATCACACTTGCAAATGTGTATAGCCTAGTGGTTTAGGGCACCACTGCCAAGGTGTCTGACCCCTGCACTTTACACCGGAGGATTTTTCTTATCTATATTTACCTTCTAAGGCTGTTCTGATGATTTAATAAAGTAATTCTAAGTCCGAGAAGTTGGAGGTGTTTTGTGTTGACTCATTAATCATACTCAAAACATGGCCTGGCATGGTGAGTACATTTCCAAATTGTTGAACATCCAAAACTCAATAGTTCATTTTTAAGATATGGAAATTGAAACCTGAAACCTGTAGTCACATTTCCTTCATCCTTTGCTGTATTGGGGTGGTAACAGATTCCAGCTTTTCTTTTTTTTTTTTTTTTTCTTCTTATGATGAACTCTTACTGTAAACATCATGGTAGTATACAGGGAGACTAATTGTGGCTGTTAATTTTTTAAAGGTTAAGTGGATTTGGGCTTAGAAATGAGATTCTCAGCAATGTTAAACAGAGAGAAAGGATCTGAGCTTCTACCTCATTAGATTAGGCAAAAATCTGGGGCTGGAAATGTGGCTCATTCCCAGAGTTGGCAGAGTATTTGCCTAGCATGCGCACAGCCCTGGGTCATTGCCTAACACTGCCCCAACCAGGCATGTTAGCACGTGCCTGCAATCTCAGGACTCAGGAGTTCAGAGTCATCTTAATCTACATAGAAAGTTCAAGGCAAGCAAGGACTAGGTGAGTCTCTGTCTCAGAATAAACAAAAATAAACAAAACTGTCAGGATGTTGGAGGAGAGATATAACCCTGTACCCCAGCTTTAGCCACACCCTAGCACTGATGTGTACTAGCCTACACTTAACGACCTGCTCTTCTACACATCAAACTGCCATATTATCTGCTTTCTTTCAAGGGCACTCTTAGCTGCAACTTTTATTTTCTGTATATTCCTGAAGTCTTTAAGTCCAAATGACTGGTCACCTCGTTACAGTCTGAATAAACAATTCCACAGAGCAGTCTGAATGCACTTCCTCACATTGTCCAGGCAGCACACAGAGGCCCTGAAACTGTGGATGCAACATCTTCAGGTCTGGCGCCTTGCTGCTGCTCTCTTTGCTCCCTTCCCGGACACTTCCTCATCTCACCTATTAAAATGCCAGAACCAGGGCTGCAGTGACGGCTCATCAGTTAAGAGCTCTGGTTACTCTTGCAGAGAACCCACATGGCAGCTAAGGAATATATCCATAGCTCTAGTATTAGGGGCTCCCGCGCCCTCTTCTGGCCACCTTGGGCATTACATGCATGGGTGCACTTACATATATGTAGACAAAAGACTCATACACATAAAATAAATAAATCAAAAGAAAAGAAAATGCCAAAATTATACCCTTCACATTGTCCTTTGGTACTGTAAAAGTTTATCTGCCAATAAAGGACTAGCACATGTGGCCAAACTTTCACAGCCCAAAATGTGGGTCTAGAAAAAAAGAATATGATTTATAGAGCTCTTTATCTGACCATGGGCTCTGACCTAGGGGTGAAGCCAAGTCCCAGGTAGCAGGCACTACTGGCCAAAGCAGAGGTTTGAGGACGCTTCCTGTCCTGAAGGGGATGTGTGGAAGGGGTAAGAAGATGGATGGTACAGACTTGAGGAATTATTTCTAACCTGCTCTCTCTCTCTCTTCCCTCTCCCTCTCCATCTTTGTTTCTTTCCCTTCCAAATGGAGATATATATATATATATCAATGTTTAGAGTATAATACTTTATATTTGTGAAGAACATTTTGGTAAACTTTGCCAAGTGAGCTTGAAGTATAAACTCTGTGACCCTGAAATCCCATTTTTTTTCATTCATTATCTTTCATTCAATAAATACTTGCTGAGGACTGCTTAAGCTAAGTCCTGTGTCAGAGATATGGAGTAGAGCTTCCTTCTGGAAATCTAGCTTAAGAAAATAACCATGTAAATACATAAAAATTTAAATAGTGTTTTTCTCTTAGCATTGTTTGAGTGACAAAATTTGAAAACTAAGTGCTTATCTAAAAGAACAAATAATAGGATTTCAATTTAATGGAGATCTGTATCTTATGTTACAGATGGATAACAAAAATGTATATACACAACAGAATGCTAGTAATCCTTTAAAATATTTTATCTAATTTTATGTGAGTGTCTGTCTGCATGTATGTAAGTATACCACATTCATGTCATGCCCATGAAGGCCAGATAAGGGTGTTGGATCCCCCGGAACTGGGGTTATGGATAGTTGTTACCACTATGGAGGTGCTGGGAACTGAACCTAGGTTTGCTGGAATAACAGTAAGTGCTCTTACCACTGAGCCATCTCTTTATAACCCTTCAATAGCTTGAAGTTATTAAAAGAAAGCTCATTGTAACACTATAGATGAACTTTCAAGATCTCACGCTAAGGGAGAAAAGCTAGCCACAAGAAGACAGAAAATGACTTCACAGTATGTGGAAACAGAGAACAGGTGTATGAGCAATGGGGAGATACTGGTCAAAGAATGCCAAAATTTCAATTAGAGTAAGTTCTGGGGATGGGGAGATGGCTTAGTCAATAAAGTGCTTGCTGTCCGCACATGAAGACCTGAGTACAGACCCTCAGTACCCACAGAGAAACTAAGGCATGGAGATGCACAGTGCTGATGTTCTAGTTTGTCTTCCATTGCTGTGACAAAGCACTCTGACACCAACTTAGGGAGGAAAGGGTTTATTCAGCTTATATCTCCTGGGTCACAGGTTTCATCACTTTGGGAGCCCAAGGCAGGAACTCAGGGCAGGAACCTGGAGGCAGGAGCTGAATCACAGGCCATGGAGGAATGCTGTTCACTGGCTTGCTCCCCTGACTCATGCCCAGCCTGCCTTCTTATATAGTACACAACAACCTTCCCAGGGTGGCACCACTCGTTGTGGGCTGGGCCCTCCCACACTGCTCGACCATCAAGACAATACTCCACAGATGTGGCCACAGGCCAATTCAATGGAGCCAATTCCCCAATTGAGGCTCCCTCAACCCAGGTGTGTCAAGTTGACACTAAAACTATCCAGCACAGCTGGGGAGACAGAGGCCGGTGGGTCCAGGGCTTGCTGCCCAGCCAGTCTAGATAGTCAGTGAGCTCCAGATTCTATGGCAGAACCTGTCTTAAAACAAAGATGGAGAAGAGATTGGGAAAGATGCTTGATGACCTTGGAGACCTCTGGCATATCTGCACCTATATCCACACCCCCATACACACATATACAAAAAAATACAAAGACTAAGTTCAAGAGATACACTATCATTACTATAGATAATAGCAGCATGGTGGACATCTGAAAATTAAGCAATAGATATCAAGTGTTCTTAGCCACCCCCAATAAATATGTAAAGTAATACGTATTTTAATTTGCTTGTAATAAATATGTAAAATAATACATATCTTAATTTGCTTGTTTTAACCATTCTATGATGTATCCACACATCAAAACATTGCATGCACTATAATTATATAAAACATTCATTTGTTAATTAAGAAAGGCATAACACAAAAATTATAAACTGAAAATATAATATTTAAGTGCTTATAACATCAGCAAGTAAATAAATATATATATGTCACATGTAAAATATAAAATAAATATTTATCTGCATCATGAAATAAAAGAACTTAAAATTGACACACTAAATATCAATAGTGGCCATGAATTTAAGATTATGAGTGATTTTTCCCCTTTTGATTATTTTTATTCTCTAATAATCATTTTCTATGAATAATAACTATTTGTATTACTTGAGTAATTTAAATAACTTGCAATAATTTGGTAATTTATTTTCTGTCTGAAGCAAGGGCTGGAAAAATGTACCCAAGCAACAAGGGCATACGTTCAAGAATTCCAAGAATTCGCAAAAAACATATCCATTTTGTTGGGGAGATGTCAGACCCACACCAGTGAATATAAGAGCGCAGTGAATAACCTGTCGCTGAGAGTGGAACGTGCCCAGCGGGAGATTGACTACCTAGAATACCTCCGTGAGGCGGACATATGCATAGAATCTGAGGAGAAGACACTGGCAGAGAAGATGCTTCAAGAAGCCGAAGAAGAAAAAAAGATCCGAACTCTACTTAATGCAAGTAAGAGCTATTTCTTTTGTTACCTCTTCTAGGGCTCATTACACTCCGAGAGATGTGAACTCATTTCAGCTCAGAAGCTTGATCAAATAATGAATGAGAACTGGGTGTGTCCTTGTGGTCCGTGGGCTAGGAAAGCAACCTGGGCAGGGAACAGATGTTCAGATGGAATCCCAGTGTCAGGAAGCAGCTTTCTTTTCACAGGGAGTTCCTAGCCTAAGATCTAGTAGATGAAGGTCAGACCTACAGTGTGGGAGGTAGCCTGAGAGTCCCTACTTCCTAGACTTTGGTTTGATGGAGACATGTGATCCCAGACCAAGGAAGCTGGCAGGTTGGTATGCTCTGCATCAAAGGCCCTGGAAAGAGGAAGCTGCTGCCAGTGTGACAAGCCAGAGTCTCAAAGTGGAAATGGCAGCAGCCAGCCCTCATGACTGGGCACTTCAGTGAATTGCTATTGTATTCTGTCTGGGATGGTGACATTAAGGGATTGTCCCCAATCTTATGACCCATTAGAATCCTTTCTAGGCCATTAAGTGTCCAATAACTCAAATTATAACAAAAAAGTGTACAGCTGAGAAGGTTTTTCAGTGTGGGAGTCCATTTTGTTAAAACATAAGAGATACAAGTATCTCATTTGTATTCTATGAGTATTTATTTATTTATTTATTTATTTATTTATTTATTTCAGAGCCTACTATGTAGCTCTGAACTCACTATGTAGACCAGGATGGCCCTGAACTTACAGTGATCTGCCTGGCTCTGCCTCTTGAGTGCTGACACTATAAGCACGCCAACACCACATCTGGCTCAAGGGTGTTCTGAAGGTTACTTTTTCTAGTTTTTAACTTAGCATGCAGAGACTATATCCTATGTTATATGTAGTCAGTCGATAGCCTTAATTAAAGTAGTGTCTCCAGTGGAAGGTGAAGAGGAACAGCTGAGTGCTGCCATTAAAGGCATGTACCACCGCATCCGACCCAGGAGATCAGAGGGTATTCCTGTGCTAATTGTGTCTGCCCAGCACTTGGAAACTATACTTAAAGTGAGTGTCATCGTTGCTTTAATGATTTCATTCATACACCTTCTCAACGTGATCCTTTCAAGACCTCATTATAAGAAAGGTTTTGTGGGGCTCGAGATGGCTCAGTGGTTAAGAACATTTGCTGTTCTCAAAGAGAACCAACCCGTTTGGTTCCCAGAACCCACATGGTGGCTAAAAACCATCCACAACTCTAGTTCCAGGGGGTCCCATGCTTTCTCTTGTCTTCCATGGGCACCAGACATGCATGTGGTACAGTTACATACACATAGGCAAAACACTCATACACATAAATAAATAAACAAATAAAGAAACAAAATAAAGAAACATTTTGTGGCTGAGGATGATGGTGGTACAGTGGAACAGTGGTACAGTGGTACAGTGCTTACCTTGCATGCATGAAGCACTAGGTTTCATTTATCCTTAGTACCACATAAACAAGTGATGCCTGTAATCCCAACACCCAGGAGGTAGAGGCAGAAGAATCAGAAGTTCAAGGATAGCCTTGACTACATGAAGAGTTCAAGGACAGCCTGTGCTACCTGTGACCCTTTCTCAATAAAGGAGTGGGGAGGAGGGCTTCCTAAGTGATGTGACACTTGATCTGAGTTTTGAACAAAGAAGTTAGAGAAAACTGAATAGAAGATACTTTAAGGAAAGGCACAAGCTGTAAAGTTGCAAGGGCATATAGCACCTTAACATACTGATCTGCAAATATGGCCAGGAGAAAGCTGCAGAGGGCAGGTAAGTACAGGACTGTGAGGCAGAAGGGCTCTCACAGCCCCTCTGCCTGTGCTGACATTCACACCATCCATTCATTGTCCACTTACTTGCTCACTGACGGTTAGTGATTTGAAGAGAGGTGGTGTTCTAGGCTCTAGACCCACATAATAAAATATCATGTTGTCTATGCTAAGGAGATTGAACTTGATTGGGAAACTTCTGAATTAATCTAAGCAGGAACACGATATGAAGGAAGAACAAGACCAGAAAGAGACCAGCCAGGGATGCTCAAATAATTTGGGCAAATGAATTAGCATGAATTGTCATGAGAAAACGAAAAGCAGTTAGATTTGAAATTTATTCAGAGTTGAAATCCCCCTGTTTCAGTAACTGATAGTTCAAAGGAAAGGATAAATGAGAGTGATGACTTCAGGATGCTTCTGAAATTTGGGGCTTAGCTCACTTAATGGTTGGAATGAAATCTGTTAAGACAGGAAACTCATGAATAGCTTGGGTTTATTTATTTATTCTTTGACTTCTTTTCCCCCTAAGCACTTACATCTTAGTCTGTTTTCTCTTGCTGTAATTGAATTCTACAGACTGGGTAATTTATAAAGAATAGACTAGGTTTCCTTTGTTCATGCCTGTGGAGGCTGGAAAGTCCAAGAGCAGATGTGGGCACCTACTTCATGTTGGGCAGGAGCCCTCACGTTGCATTATCACATGGCAAAAGAAGTCACACAGTAAGGCAGAGCAAGCTGGTATATATTTGTGGGGGTATGTGTGCACATGCTTGTAGAGGTCACAGGTAAACTTGGGTGCATTTCCTCAGATGCCATCCACCTTGATTTTGAAATACACTCTCTCATTGAAGATGGGCTTGCTTGTTAGGTTAGGCTGGTTGGCTGCATCTCCCCTGGCTAGGATTACATGCATGAGCCACCACACCATGCCTGACTTTTTCATTGTGTTTGGTGATCAAACTTAGTTCCTCATGCTTGCAAGGCAAGTACTTTACTTAATAAGTACTGAGCTATCTCCCCAGCTCTTCCTTTTCATAAGGAGCCACCAATACCATCCTAGGGAAAAAGTCCTCAATTCTCTGGTGTTGCACGCCTTTAATCCCAGCATTCGAGAGACAGAGGCAGCCAGATCTCTGTGAATTCAAGGCCAGCCTGGTCTACATAGTGAGTTCCGGGATAGCTGGGGCTACATGGAGACCCTATCTCAAAAGACCCCCTCCCCAAACCACATCTCATCCTAGTTACCCTTCAAAAGCCCCACATCCCAATACTGAAAACATGTGACCTTAGGGATTAAGTTTCTAATATGTGAACTTTTGGGAGCTACATCCAAATCATAGAAATTAAAAACTTTGAAGTATTCTAGGTCATTTATTGGCTTGTTGCTCATTTTCTCCCTCTTCATATATCTCATCTCTATGAGAACTTGGTTACACCACTGTAAGGCCAATGCTGTGTCTCCAATGTCTGTAATGATATCTTTATTCAAATCAATAATAATCAGTGAAGAAGTACGAGACCAAATAAATGAATAGAGGGAGTGATTGTCAGCACAGGCAGGAGGTTAGAGTTTGGTAGAGAAAAGAACATCATGAACATGAACCAGAAGAAAAAGAAAAGAGTGCCTTTCCTATAATATGAAGCAGTTGACCCAGTTGCTTAAGTGAAGGATCCAGTTGCTTAAGTGAAGGATCCTTTCAATCTTTATCCTTGTCCTGTGCTGAACGACCCTTCGAGAGGGAGCCGTTGGGTTAACAATGGAGAGAAAGAAGGAAAAGGGGGAAGGAACTGCTGCTGTCCTCTTGTATGTCAGGTCCTGTCTGTATTTCAGGGGAAAGAACTATGTGAGGTCTAGTCACAACGGGGATCTCAGAGCTGTGTTAACTCAAAGCTGCAACAAAATACCCGAAAAAAGCAACTTAAGGAATAAAGGGTTTATTTTGGTTTACAGTTCTAGGGAATAGAGTCCACCATGGAAGGGAAGGTATGGCGGCAGGAATTTGAGGTGGCTGGTTACATTATGTCCACAGTCAGGAAGTGGCAAGTTATGAATGTCAGTGCCCAGCTCACTTCTTTTTTTCCCCGCTGCTACTGGAGCTTGAACCTAGGACCTCAGGCTTGTTGGCCAAGCACCCTACCACTGTGTTACATCTTCCTAAGGTTTTTTGTATGGTCCAGAACCCCCAGCCATGGAACGGCACTACCCACACTGAGGGTGGGTCTTCCCACTTCAGTTAACCCAACCTAGAAATTCCCTCACAGATAATGCTAGGTATTTGTCTCCATTTTGATTCTAAGTCATATCACATTGATGATCAAGATTGACCATCACAAAGACGATGTTTTAAATCCTGCCTATCACAGTGCCTCAGTTTGCTACTGAAGCCTTGCTTTCTAGAAGATTCTAGTAGTCTTATCTTTTAAGCTTGGCCTATGAGGACTTCACCAGTTATAGAAGTTTCACTAAAATCCTAAAAATCTCATGTCAGCATCCTTGTACAGGTAAATACCTCAGGATTATGGGTCAGGGAAGGATCACCAAGAGGTAATCATAGGACTTCACTCCTACTTTCTGTCTTAGAACATTTCTTCAGAAAACCTCTAGCGAGTGGATGCTACAACTCCCTTGGAAAATTGAACCTTGTATCTCTGGATTCAAGCAAATTCTAATGCACATTAGAATGTTCCTCATTTCTTTCAGGAATATTTCTCAGGCAACTACTATGGGAAATGATAAATAAGATAGATAATTGGATAATTATATATTATATTATAGGAGATAATTAAGCCATTCTTTGTAGAGCTGTTCTCAAGCTGTCAGCCTTTATTTTTAAGGGATTCCCCAAATGCTATCCTCAATCCTAGGCATGTTTAAAGATGGTAATTTTTTTAGAATCTCAACTTTCTCTACCTACCTCTTTCTCTCTCTTCACCTCCTTCCCCCTCTCTTTTATACACAGATAGAATTTAGAATGTAAGTGAGAATTAATTGAATATAACGTAACTTGAGCTTTTAAAATAGTTTCAAGTTTAAAAACTGTTGTTGGTAAAATAAACTTTTACATTGTCCTTGCCAATTTATCACAAAGCGCTGTGGCCTCAAGAGGCTAGACTGAAAATTTATCCCACTGAAGTCTTTGGAAGATTCCAACTGCATTCTTCTATGGATAAGAGTATTGACCTCTTTTTAACTTGTAAGTAGCTTTTAAAGATGAATTCTTGGGGAAGTCAAAACAAGCCATTATATCAGAATTTATTTCCTGTTTTAGTCCAGTTTCGTTTATTGCAAGGATTCTTAGGAGTAACCTCAAGTAACTCTCAACCTATTTGTTGCATTAAATAATGCACATCTCTGGTTAGATCATGTTCCCAAGAAAAACTTCTGTCACTGCATATCTAAATGCCTCTGGAATTCACTCAAGTAGATGAATGTGCATGCCCTATATTCAAATCTGCTAAAAAAAAGTAAACAAACAACTAAACAAGCCAAATAAAGCATATCTGTGAGGCAACTCTCAAGGTGTATTAGTTCTTGATGAGTGGATGAAAGCATTGAGAAGTATAGCTAATTCATAACAGATATACTTGCTCTATGGAGGGGATTGGAATTATGCCTGCAGGTAGAAATGTAGGAGAGCATAAAGGTGCTTGTGCGCAAGCATGTAAATGGGCCCAGAGTTGGTGCATTCACAAGGCCAGCCAGATTGGAGTTGTGTACAGTTTAGCTTCTGTGTATTTCCCTGGAGAGTATATGCCTATGAGTCTGAATAGGACTATATCTATCTATCTATCTATCTATCTATCTATCTATCTATCTATCTATCATCTATCTATCTATGGCATATCTTTTGTTTATTGACCTGAAGGTCCTGTTTTGTGTGAGGCTATCCCTAGGTTCATTACTATGAACAGTAACAAAAGGTCCCAAATTATGTCAGCTTTTAGCTTTGGACCTGGTGGTATGAACATCCATTCATTCTCTTTCATTTGTTTATAGAGTCAACAGGTGTCTCTCTGAGTTTCAGATATGTGTTATACTTGTGCTAGGCAGTAGAGATGAAACATTGGATCTTTTTATGAAAAAAACATAGTCAAAACTGAGAAGCTATCTAAACAAAGAGGATAACAGTCCAGAGTGAAGACTGCTCTCATGGAGGAATGGATCAGGTAGCACAGAAGTATGTTGAGTCATGGGGTCAAGACTGCTATGGAGATGGGGGGAGACCATAGAATCTGGAAGGTAACCTTCAGCCTGAGTTTCCATCATAGAAAAGAGCCAATTAAATGGAGACCAGAGTTAAGAGCATTTCAAGCAAATGGAGCAGCATGTGGCAGCACAATGGTAGAATGGGGCTTAATGTGTTTGTGGAAGAAGTTACTCCATGGAGCTTAGGTAGAGGAGGATATTGTGCAAAGACAAAAAGAACCAGAGAGCTGAGTTTCTTCTTACCAAACAAGCTGGGGAATCATGAATAATATGAATAGTTGGCAATATTTATTGTTAATACATCCTAGGCATCTCTGAGCATTAATATATATATATATATTTATATATATCTTACTAACGATTATGTAATTGACAATAACCCTGTTGAAGTAGGTATCACAATTTCCCCTCGTTTTATATATGAGGAAAACAAGACTCTGAGAGGCTAATTTGACCAAGCTCACACAGATAAATAAATGGGCAGGGTTGAGATACCAAACCAATGCTGGCTTGTCCATGTGCCATCCTTGTCACTGTTGGGCTGAGCAGTGATCAGTACAGTATGCGAGTACTTGGGGCTCAGACAGAGGTATGCGAAAGGTGATTCTGACCACAGTACAGAGCAGCCTGGTAGTAAAAGAGGCTACGGAGACATAGGAGTGAGAGACTAAAGCCTGCAAAGTCATGTTCAGGGTGGCCACAGGGCATGTGAAGTTGGAGCCTTCCTTCCTGAGAGTAGACGACAAGCCTGGAATTTCCCTCTTGGCTGCTATTTGAGGATGATTCTGACTCACAACATATAGATTTAAATCATCCTTTACAGCTCTGGACAAAAAGATCAATTTCCTTCCTCATCCCTTATTTTTCAGTTCCCTGATTTTTATTATTATTATTATTTGATATGCATTTAACATGGTGCTGGGGATCAAACCCAGGACTTTGTGCATACTTCAAGCACTTCACCAACTGAGGTCCATCTCTAGCTCCTCTTCCTTGACTCTGAAATAATAGAACTGCTTTGTCCTTTTCTCTTTTCCCTTGGTCCTCAATTGACCTGTCACTATTTCAATAGAGCCTTTCTTCTCAGCATCTCTCAAATGTCTTCTTCTTTCCGCTTGCACACTGCTCTCTCATCCTCTTTATTCATGATTACAAGAGCTTCTTCACTGACCTTCCTACCTCCCATCTGCCCCTGTTCCAACGCATCAACCTGCATTGTCACAAAGGTCATCTTGCTAGAGTTACCACATCATCACCTTATCCCCTTTGATGGCAACTGCAAGCCCAGGCCACATGAAATAATGTATAAAGAACATACTTTGCAACCTCATCCTACCATAGTTTTCTTTAAATAATTAATTTTTTTCTACAAAACAAATACCCATTAATTAAATAAAAATTGAAAATATTATGTAAACCATATTTACTGCATTTACTTCTATTATAGAAGTAGGCAAGAAGCCAACAGTTAAACCCAGCAATTTTTAGTATTTCTCAGCATCATTCTTGCCTGTTCCTGATGCTCTATACTGTTTATCTGACCTGCTATTCTAAAAGCTAAACATATACTTTCATTCATGCCCACATTGTTCATGCTGTGTTTCCCAAGTCTATCACAGTGCTTGGAACTGTGACCAATTAAGTTCTGACCTGAAGTATTTTGTTAGAAAGTGGAGGCACCTCCTTGCTCGAGATGGCAGGAAGTTTTCTGTGGCCCACTGCTCATAACAACTCTGTTCCACAGACACTATTAAAGCTTTTTTATTTTTTCAAATGAAGAACCTGTGGCTGTCTTCTCTCACATTCCTGCTACATCCAGGAGTCTGTAGAGCTCCCAGACATACAGATTCCACCTCTGCTCTATGGCCAGTCACCCCCCCCGCCACTCTACATCAGCTATTTGTTACCACAATAGTGTCACATAACAAACCATGACAAATTTTATTATTAAAGAAATAATAATTTCTTAATGTTCAAGAGTATCCATGACAGCTGGGCAGTTCTGTTGATCGGAGCCACGCTTGGCTTGCCTGTACATCTCCAACCCTTGACACATTGCCTAGGGATGGCTGGTTGAAGAGGGCCTGAGCTGAGATGACTCAGTTGGCTGCCTCATGTCATCTGACTGTCCCAGAAGCTGACCTGAGCTCATTCTTATGATGAATGCAGATGTTTGAGCTAGAGGATGGAAATCCCCTGAGGACTTAGCTTGGTCATTTTTACCACATACTTTTGGCCAAAACAAATTCCAATTCTGGATCCAGGGCCCCTCCTTCCACTCTAAACTCTAATTACATTCATATTGGGCTTTTGAACTTGATGTTCATGGAAACAGACAGCAATTAAGATCAGCTTTTAAGTATGCAAATATCCATGTGAGAAAAGGGAACAGGTACCTGTTGGTTGATGGTTTTGAGGAAACGAAACAGAAGAACCAGTGAGAAAGTTACTACAAAGTTCAGGTTTACATGCACGTCTTATATCATCACACTGTGAGAAAAGATGAGACACCTGTTTTATATGTAGAACCCACTGGGAAATGTCAAAATTACTATGTGTTTCCTAATCAGAAGAATAAGAAAATGGCAGTATCATAACATTTCCATCCTTTTTAGTTAGTTAAAAAAAAAAAAAGATTTGGGGCTGGAGAGATGGCCTAGCGGTTGAGAGCACCGACTGCTCTTGCAGAGGACCCGGGTTTGATCCCCAGCACCCACATGGCAGCTGAGAACCATCTTTAACTCCAGTTCCAGGGGAATCTGACACTCTCTTCTGACCTCCGCAGCATTGCACGACACAGGTGCACAGATCTGCATGCAGACAGTACATTCATACACATACAAAAATAAAAAAAATAAATAAAAAAATTTAAAAAAAGATTTATAGGGCTGGAGAGATCCTCAGCAGTCAAGAGCACTGGCTGCTCTTGCAGAAGACCCCAGTTCAAATCCCAGCACCCACATGGCAGCTAATGACCATCTGTAACTCCACTGCCAGGGGATCTGACGCCCTCTTCTGACTTCCATGGGCACTGCACATCACAGCTGCACTTACATGCAGGCATAACACTCATACATATAAAAATTTAAAAATAATTAAAAATTTAAAGATGTATTTAAGGGTTAGAAAGATGGCTCAGTGGTTAAGAGCACTGGCTGCTCTTGCAAAGGACACGGGTTCAGTTCCCAGCACCCACATGGCACTCACAACTGTCTGTAACCCCATTTCCAGGGGGATCTGATGTCCTCTTTTGGCATTTATGGGCACTGTACACATGAAGTGCACAAGCAAAACACTTACACATATAAAATAAAAATAAATATTTAAAAACAAAATGAAACAAACACCAAAGAATTGAAAACACTATGTTTTGTTTTGTTTATTTAAAGCAAGGGAGCTGGAGAAATGGCCAGTGGTTAAGAGGACTGGCTGCTCTTGCAGAGGACCCAGGTTCAGTTCCCAACATCCACGTGGTGGCTGACAACCATCCATAACTCCAGTTCCGGGGGATCTGACACCCTCTTCTGACCTCCACAGTTATTTCATGCACATGGTGCACTTAGATACATGCAGGTGAAACACTCAAACTCACAAAATAGAAATAATAAGTAATATATATTTTTTTTCAAAAAGCAAGAACCAGCTCAGTCTGCAATAGAGAAATAGATGAAGTCAAGGAGTTTGCCATTATAACCTTGAGGTGTGTGAGTGTTGCAGCTTACTGATGCAAACTGGAGGCTGCTTGATCAGAATTCCTGCAGAGGGCTGGCCTGTTTCCTGCTTCGCTTCACATGAATGTTGACCTGGTTGATGCTCTTGAGCAGCACCTCTCCAACTTTCAGTCTTAGGAACTCCTTGAAGTCTTAAAAATTATTCATGACTCCAAAGAGAAGTGCTTACAAACATTCATCTTGACACAGTAACAGTTGAGCTAGAAACAGCGTAGTGTGTACCAGATGATATTCTAGGCAGGACATCCATCAATGAATAAAATAAATAAGACAAAGTCCTGAATCCCATGGCCCTTACTTGTTATTCAGGGAACTCAAATAATAAATACTTCAGCAGATAAGTTTATCATATGTCGTAAAAATAATAGGTACCAAAGAAAAAAATGAAACTACCTGGTACAGAGAGCAAGTGGTAAGAATCTGGATTTTTTTTTTTTTTTTTTTTTTTTTTGTTTTGTCTTTTCTAGACAGGGTCTCCTTGTAGCCCCAGCTGTCCTGGAACTCACTTTGTAGACCAGGCTGGCCTTGAACTCGCATGCCCCACCACGCCCAGCCATGAATCTGGATTTTAAGTCAGGCATACATCCTGTCCCAGGCCTGAAGGGTTGGAGGGGAGCAGAGTTGGGAGAAGATAAGGAATAGGAATAAGAGGAGGAAGAGCAAAAAGAAGAGAAGAGGAGACTCCTGTCCAAAATCCTTGCAAGGGAACATCTAGTTCAGCTAGTAATGGTCCTGCAGGAGAGCTACACAGGATGCTTTGGGTATTTAATACAAAGCCATTAACCTTTGCGAGTCAGAGTTGAAGTCAAGTTTTCTAACAAGATTTCATAAAACAGTGAAAATGATCTAGCTTCAGGAGAATTCTCTTCTTTTTGATGAACTCATCACTCAAACCAAGCAGACTTGTCAGTCATTCCCTGCCAGTGTGTCATGCGCCCCATCCTGTCCTGGGGTCATCATTCCCTGGCTCCTTCACTCCACGTGGTTGACCCTACTTTTTCTATATCTTGAGTCCTACTTACTAGTTTGGTATCTTGCATCTGGGCTACACTTACAAACTTATTCC
The DNA here is from genome assembly GCA_009823505.1 of Rhizomys pruinosus. Taxonomy (NCBI): domain Eukaryota; kingdom Metazoa; phylum Chordata; class Mammalia; order Rodentia; family Spalacidae; genus Rhizomys; species Rhizomys pruinosus. Next base: position 1,309,747 of record VZQC01007452.1, read on the forward strand.
AGGCCTTCCAGAGCTGGATGAATGTTTCTAATATTCAATTTGAGTCACTCACCTATTGAGGAACAAGTTTTACTAGGCCCAGCAAGTGTATTAATAAAGAGGAAAAGTATTTTAAAAGGTTCAAATAAGTAATATTTGTATATGATGTCATCAGAGGCCTCGGGCTGAATTCTACTCTGCTAGTCTGCAAGTTTGCCTGAGGGGGAAACTACATTATTTCCATTCTGGCTTGCAGGTGGAACTTTGTAGTCTATTGTCTCTGTTAAATAATTTGCATCTTAACTGGATTCAAGGTTGTTGTTTTGATTATCTCCAATCCTTCTTCAATCTTTCCCCCCACTAATTATCAACAGATAAACAAGAAAAACATAGGAGGGGGTTTTAATTTACCCTTTTACTGGAACACTGGAAATGAACCCACCCTAACTTTTAAGGTAAATTTATAAAACTTATAGATTAGCCCTGAAAAAAGGATAGAGAGCATTGTGCCTAAAGCTCTTTTTTGAGGGCTGACAGAATTAAGACTGATTGACAAAGAGAAGCTTGCATCCAGAGTCCCCAGTTCTGATCGGGGTGAGTTGCATTTACAACTGAAGGAGAAGGAGAAGCAACAGGAAGACATGGGGGAGAATGTTTCTCTGTCCTTACAGCTCTTTTTTCTTAATCAAAACCTCACAGCAGCACATTCTTGTTTGGTCATTTCTCCAACGGCATTGCATTAGGATGGGTGCATAGAAAGTGAAGGAAGAGCACGTGCATATTTTCAATGTTTTATTTATTTATTTATTTATTTATTTATTTATTTATTTTAATTTTATTTATTTTTGTATGTGTGTGAATGTATTGTCTGCATGTAGGTCTGTGCACCCGTGTCGTGCAATGCCGCGGAGGTCAGAAGAGGGTGTCGGACTCCCCTGGAACTGGAGTTCTCCTGGAATTGGAGTTACAGACGGTTCTCAGCCACCATGTGGGTGCTAGGGATTGAACCCGGGTCCTCTGCAAGAGCAGTCGATGCTCTTAACCACTAGGCCATCTCTCCAGCCCCTGTTTTTTTTTTATTTTTTTATTTATTTTTTATTTAATTTTTATTGATGCTTTGTGCATTTCGTACATCATTTTGTTTTTTTTATTATAATAATTTATTTATTTTTATGGGTGTATGAATGTACTAGCTGCATGTAAGGTTGTGTGCACCCGTGTCGGCAATGTGGTGGAGGTAGAAAAGGGTGCCGTGCCCTGGAAAAAAAACGGGAGTGCTCTCCTGGAATTGGAGTTACAAAAAACGGTTTTCATTTCAACCGCCATGTGGGTGCTGGAGATACGAACCCAGGTCCTCACTCTGCAAGAAGCAGTCGGCGCTCTTAACTGCGAGGAGCCATCTCTCCAGCCCGCATTTCAATGTTTTTAATGATTTAATATAAATTTGTTTTGAAACAGGGTCGTATTATATAACGATGTGCTACAGGTAGACATGTACTATATAGCTCAGGCCGTCAAACTTGCAATCTTCCGACTTTAGCTTCCCAAGTGCTTGGATTATAGGCCTGCACTTCCATAACTGTCTCTCTTCTATCTCAGGCTGACTTCAGACTCAATATATAGTTCAGGATAACCTTGAACTTCTAATCTGCCTGCCTTCACCTCCAGAGTGTCAGGATTACAGGAAATGGCTACCATGCCAAGTTTTATGCAGTACTGAGGATAGAACCCATGGCTTCGTGCATGCTAGGAAGAATTCTACCACTGAAAGGCATCCCAGCTCATCCCTCTCGTCTGGTTGGGTTTTAATTAATATTTTGTCTTATAGAAAGACAGTTAACGACGAGTATATGAGGTAACTATTTTTTTATTTTTGAGACAGGGTCTCCCACAGGCTGGCCTGAACTCACAGAGAGCCGCCTGCCTCTGCCTCCCAAGTACTGGGATTAAAGGTGGGCACCATCATACCCTGCATAATGAACCTTTTTCCTTTTCTTTTCTTTTCTTTTTTTTTTTTTTTTCCCCCGGTCGTTTTGAGACAGGGTCCTCCGCTGTAGCCCCACGGGTCCTGGAACTCACTCTGTAGACCAGCTGTGGGCCTTGAACTCACAAAGATCCACTTGCCTCTCCTGCCCCAAGTGCTAGGATAAAGGCTTGTGCCACCTCGCCCAGCTCTTTTCTTCTTTTTTAATGTTTAATGAGTTGTACTGTCTTGGATGTAGGTAGGTGCACCGTGTGTGCAATGCTGTGAAGTCAGAAGACGTGCGTCGGATGCCCCTGGAACTGGAGTTAAGACGGTTCCTAGACCATGCATGTGGTGCTGGGAATTGAACCTGGTCCTCTGCAAGAGCAGTCAGTGCTCTTTAACGCTTACTCATCTCTCCAGCCCCAATGAACTTTTTCTAAGACACATCCCCGCCCCTCCCCTGCCCTTAGGCTGGCTCAAAATATCCTGGCTCCCAGCTGAATTCAAAAGACCCTTTTCCCACCACTTTCTAGCTGTGTGTCTGACTTTTCCATGTAACTTATGCAAAAATAGAGATTAAAATATCTATCATGGAGCCTAGTACGATGCAACTAAATGTATGTATTTTGTCAAGATATTTAGGGAAAGTTCTATTTTCAAATTTTTTTTAATTTATTTTTTTGTGGTATGAATGTACTGTCCTGCATGTCAGTTTGTGCACCAGTGTCGTTCAGTTGCTGCAGTGTCAGAAGAGGGCGTCAGATTTCCTCGAACTGGACGGAGTAGAACGGTTCTCAGCTGCCATGTGGGTGCTGGGGATTGAACCTTGGTCCCATGCAAGAGCAGTCAGCGCTCTTAACCGCTAGGGCGCTCTCTCCAGCCAGCCCCTTATGAACTTTCTTAACCCTTGGATTTGTTCTGTAACAGGGACTAGCTTATTTTTGTTCCTAGTAACCCAGAGTCTGTTTCTCTGTTCTCTCCTTCTATAAAAACCCCTTGTGGAAAAACAAAAACAAAAACAAAACAAAAAACCGCCCGTGGGTTAAACTGCCTAGGGTTTAAAAAGTCTCACCCATTTATCCTCTGTGATCCCCACAGAATGGACTGGAAGAACTTACATCAGCCAGCTTCAGCTTGTGGAACTGAGGAAGACCTACTAGGCACAAGTAGAAATGGGGCCCTGAGAATCAGAGCAGCTCCTCTCCCTTCTCTCCAGACTACAGGCCCTTTAGCTCACTGTGGCAGAGGCTCCTCCTGCTAACCACTCCTCCAATGTTTAAGGTCCCTGAATCCCTTAATGGAGGGATGGTGGCAGCTAGTTGAGACACTTCTGCAGCTCTCCCCCAAATCGGGCCCTGATCAGAGTGTGAGCCAGGAGAAGGCCTCTGTGCACCTGGGAGCAGCAGGTGTAACATGCCTCTGCCCAGCTAAGCTTGCTCTCCATCTGTCTTTTGCCATGTTCCCTTCAAGAGAACCTGGGCTCCAATTCTATAATGAAGTAATAGATTGGAAAGTATCTTAAAAGCTTTGAAGTACTTTACAAATGAATATTCACTTAAGATGGGTTTGTGGTTAGAATTCAGAATTCAAAACACTGTTTAGATCTGCTTTTTCTAACTATTTTCTTCAACAGACACTTAATAAATCCTCAGGTCATTGAATTAGGCATTATGGTACAATACTAAACAGGAAGACAAAGGGCTTTGTTCTTCTAGAGTCTAGTGAGGCAGGTGAACAAGCTAGTAAAGAAAAGAGATAAAGCAATTAACAGTATGATGAATGGTCTCTAGAAAATAAGAAACATTCTATAGTGCTGGATTTTAAGGTGGATGTTAGATAGCTTGGTAAAAGCCACCCATTAGGAAGAGGATATTGAAAGTCAGATGTGGGCTGGGTTGGTGGTACATGACTATAATCTTAGCACACTTGATGAGTTTGAGACCATCCCGCATAGTGTGTGTGTGGGGAGAAGGACTTTCATTCACATATAATGGAGCCCATTCATTTGTGGTGAAGATAAATGAAGAGAATATTTCAGCAAAGCCAATAATTTTTTGAGTGGAAGGGCCCTGACTGAGGGCCAAAACAAACTGGGCATGTCCACAGAACATACAGAAAGCCCGTGCAATCATAACACACTGCACTGAGCAATAGAGGATTAAAGTTCCAATGTTAAACAAGGGTCATCTTACAAAAGTCTTTCAGGCTAGGGTAAAGGGTTAGAGCCATCTCAGCAGCACCATAGTCAGATCAGTTTTACTGCTTTGGAGAAAGTCTACTTACCGAGTAGATGAACAAGAGTAAATCAGATACTTTTAAAGTGGTATAGGCAGGTCGGGTGTGGTGTGGTGGTACACGCCTTGAATCCACAGCACTTGGGAGGCAAAAAAAAAAAAAAAAAAAAAAAAACAAGGCCAGCCTGGTCTAACAAGTGAGTTCCAGGCGCAGCTGGTACCAAAGGGGAGACCCGTCTCAAAAAAATAAAATTAAAATAAAAAAAAATAAGTGGTATAGGGAGGCAAGGAAACTGAGTAAAGCAGAGTGTGGTGGAGAATAATGTGGAAGACCGTTCTCCTATCATATATAGTTATATATTGTTTTACATATAGTTATATATAGTTTTTCGGCGTTTTTCCCCCCCCTCCCAATTCCTTACTTATTATTTCCTTGCCTCCACGCCCTTTTTTCCTCGTTAGCTTTCTGGCTCCTTTGCTGGGTTCCCTCCTCGCCCCCCCCCCCCTTTTTTTTTTTTTTTTTTTTTTATGGATTTTTAATCCTACCACTTGGAGGCCGAGGTAGGCAGATCTCTGTGAGGGTCAAGGCCAGCCTGGTCTACAAAGGAGTTCCGGACAGCTGGGGCCATAGGAGACCTCCTGGCTCTAAAGACCAAAAAATAAAGATAAAAGAAAATAGTCAGACCCAATCAACTTGGGGAGGAAGGGTTTATTTGGGCTGTCATGCCCAGATTACAAGTTCAGCTGTGAGGAGAGCCAGTAACAGAAACCTGGAGGCAGAGTGTGAAGCAGAGACCATAGGGCAGCGCTGCTTACAGTAGAAATACTATCGACATGTGCTCCCCTGGCTGTGGATCAGCCGCTTTATATTTTATTTTTATTTTATTATTTTTTTTTATTGAGCGTTTGTACATTTCATGCAAGCAGGTAGTCTTTTTTTTTTTTTTTTTTTTTTTTTCGGGATATTACAATGTCTCCTTGCTTCGCCTATCTCTGCAAAGTTCCAAGACTGGATGGCCCCTTCCCTTGAAGCCTTAAGCAAAATGTCACAGCTTGCCCAGATCACCTTAACCTTTGGTATATAAGGCACAGGCAACATGCTTGGCATAAAAAAAAATAAAGGAAGACCTTATTCTCCTGGAACGCTTTCTCGCCCTCTGGTCGTCTTTTACTTTGGTACTAACCTTTTACCTACTCCCATTTCCCTCAGGTAACTCTCCCACAGTCCCCCCCCCACGCCTTGCAACTAAGAAGCCGAGATGATTGCCTGTCTGCAGGCAGGAGACAACCGGGAAAATGCAAAGAAAGGAAGAACAAACCATGTGGATGTCGGCATTGGGTGACAAAGCATTCAAGACGATTATTAAACAAACTCCACATGTCTATATAGCAAATTCAAGCCCAGCTAGTGTTTACATAGTGATATGGTCCCTAAAAAAAAACAACAAAAGCGTAACATGACATGTCCACAGGGCCAATCTGGTGGAGAAAATGCCTCGAGGGAGGCTCCTTCTTCCCAGAGGCGTCACGCTGACAGCTGAAGCAGTGCAGCACAAGCATACATGTATTTTATCATATTCACATTCTGTTCTCCTCCCCATAACTCTCTCCCACTCAGAGTCCGAACCACTAGTCCTAAGCGCACCTTTCGCCAACTTTTGTCCTTTTGTTAAAAAAAAATTTATAAGTATTATTATTATTGCCAGCAAGTGGAATTTGTGCTGTTCATATAGCTCCGGTGTGGATGCCAATCCATGAAGCATAGGTTGACACCCCCCCCCAGAGAGGGTGACACCCCTTCCCAGAAAACTGACACTGCTGACCCACTCCTCCATAAGTTATGATTGTGAATTTTGCTTCCTGACAGATAGTGGTGGCTTTCTATCTTCTTCCCTCTACAAGGGAATGATGAAGGGGTTTTGATCTTGTGCAGGGCAACTAAATGTGGGTGTGGGTGTCATTAAATGCAGGTGATCCTGTCATTTCCAATAACACTATTGGTTGCTCCATCCTCCCTGCCCCCCTTTTTTTTTTTAAAGTAGTTCTGCTCCTTCTTCTATGATGGTCCCCCCTGATGGTGAGATTTAATGACCCATTTATGACTGAGACACGTCCACAGATACTTCTCGAAACTTTCTCTGTACTTTTCTTTTTGATTGATGCTTTTGGGTGTATTTCATACATCATGTTTCCAATTCAGTTCAGGCATATATCGCCCTTTTCCATTCCCCCCACCCCACCCTACCAATCCCAGATCATACAAGGCAATGGTCTCACATGATTTTCTGCATCTTTCTCTGTTTTTTTTTTTTGTTTTGTTTTTTTTTTAATTTTTTATTATTTCGTAATGTGTATGAATGTACTATCTGCATGCAAGTATTTGCACCCGTGTGTGTCAAATGCGGAGTAGGTCAGAAGAGGTGGGTCGGATCCCCTGGAACTGGAGTGCTCCTGGAATTTGGAGTTTCAGACAGTTTGGAGTTTCAGACGGTTTTTCTTGGCCGCCATGTGGGGTGCTGGGGACCGAACCAGGGTCCTCTGTAAGAGTGGTCGCGCTCTTAAAACCGTGGGTGCCATCTCTCCAGCCCCTTTTTTTTCATTTTTTTTAACAATAACTCCACGTAATTTGAACATTGTGAGTTTCTTTGTTAACCATTGTCTACTGCACAAAGAAATGTCTCTGATGAAATTCACCTGAGAGCTGCACTAATGTTTGAGTAAAGAGATATAAATTTAGAGGGCAAAGTGATACGGTTACATTCAGACAAAATAGTAAGAAAATTCACAACTAAGTTAAATATGAGGTCCTAAAACTAGATGGTCGGGGTCAGATAAAGTAACAAGCAATGTATTTTCCTTGTGTGGAAAGTGCCGAAAATAAATCCAAGCAGAAAGGCCATTGGCTTCTCCCTCCCATAACATTTGTACCACTATTGCAAAAAAAACCCATTTGAGCAGATCGTTATTGTGACTCACAGGGTTCAGAACTGGTAAGACTAGTTATAAACCCCCCTCCCAACTCCCGCCCAGCACCTGCATAACACATTCTCAACACCAGGAAAGCGAGGCAGCAGGGAAGAAACTGTCCCTAAGTCGATTTTTCCTACATCCTATTACCAAAAGTGTATGGTGTCTTCAGCAATGTGGTCTTACCATAAAATTCTGTTAGACAACCAAGAACAATGATAGTAAAACTGTTTGTTTTTTTGCAATCTCTGGGAACTCTTGACCACAACTTAAAAGAAAGAAGGGGAAGGTATCCGAGACCTGGCTGGTATTTCTCATCTGTGCACCTGGCTACTGGAAGACCATGTTGTGTTACCCTATGGAGGGTAATATCTTCAATTAACTCTATATATATATTAATATATATGGGCAACTTTCATTGGCCTTTTTTTTGTTTTTTTTTCATTTTGAGACAGTGTCTCCCTTTAGCTCTGGCTTTCCCGGAACTCACTCTGTAACCATGGCTTGCCCTTGAACTCACAGAGAAATCCACCTGCTTTAGCCTCCTGAATTGCATAGGGAATTAAAGACGAATACCACCATGCCCAGCTTAAATGAGGGTTCTAAGAGCCACGCATGTGGATGCTTGGAATCGAACCCAAGTCCTCAGCAAGAGCAGTTGCAACTCTTAACCAACGGAGTATCTCTCCAGCCCCTCTATATGCCTTTTATACCTTTTCCTTTTTCAGACAATACTTCAGTGGGTATATCTTTCTTCATTTTTTCTTTTTTTCCCCTTTCACTCTTTATAGACCTGGTGTGCTAGCATTTCCTCCCTTAGTAGTTTCGTTTCTTCTTGCCCTTCCCCCACAATATTTTCACTCAATAGGACGCTAAACAAATCTTTTAGATTGTGACTAGCAGTCCCCTATAGAATCCAGAAACTAAAAGGGGACCATACTATTTTTTTATTTTCATGCATATGAATATTTTTGCCTTCATGTATATGGCCATGCATGCAATGCTTGCCGAGCACAGAAGAGGACTTCGAGACATCTGGAACTGGATTTATAGGCAGTTGTGAACTGCACAAAGTAGGTGCTGGGAACTGAAACCATGGCATCAATAATTGAATGATTCTGTTTCTTGTGGAGAAGAAAAATGGTATAGCTCCGAGGTTGTGCGAGAGGGTAGCAATAGTAGGAGAAATGAAAGAAAGTTCTGTAGCAAGGGACAGGAAATGGAAGGAGTTTATATTTATTTTTTCAAAGACTTTAAATGAAATTATGAAGGAACTTGTCGAGGTATTTTAAAGAATAAAAACAAAAAGGTATACTTGGATGAATTTATGTCATTATTAGTATGTACTATGGGGTTTGGATTTGGAGTAGGGTTTTAGATTCCACATAATACTAAAAAAAGTTTGTGAAGTTTTCTCCAGTGACACTCAACTCTCCAGGTCAGAGGCAGATGTTGGAAATGATCCAGGACCAAGGATTTTTGTCAGATAATATTGTGGACTGACTAAGCACTGAAGGATTGAGAGACTGAGGTGATGAAGGTGTTTGTGAGATAGATGGTGTTTTGGGAGTGGTGTGTGTGTGGTGTTGTGGTGTGTGTTATAATGCAGTTACTAGAAGAGTTTATTTGTGCTAGTTTGTGTGGTGATTATAATGCAGGTATTCATAGATGGTTAGTTGTGGTGGTGTTGGGTGTGTTTGGTGCTTGTTATATGCAGGTATTCCTAGAGAGATGGTGGTGTGTGTGTGTTGGTGTGATGTGTGTGTGTGCTTATTATGCCAGGGATTCTAGGCTGAATACAAAGGAGAAGTAAGATCAAGAGGTATGTTATTGAGCTCTGAAGAAGATTCAGAGGCCGAGACGGGAAGATAGGCAAATGCAAGTGAAAAGAGCAGAGGAAAGAGAGAATGGCACGATAATATAACTGTTTGCAAGACGGGAGTAAGAGACGTGGAACTTGAGGTTTGTCGCTTTCTGCTCTGATACTTCTCTAGGGATGTTGCAAGGGGTGGGGTGATGGAGTATGGGTTACCAATTAGTTACCCTTGAGTTTCTCTGGTAATTACCCAACCCCACGCTTCTAGATTAAGTGGTTGCCTGGCAAAAGTTGAGTCCTTAAGCTAAGAGTCGCTGACAGCATGAGCAACAGACTCCCTTAGATATACATACGAATAGTTACAGAGGGCGGAAGGGGAGTCTGGGGGTATTATGGGGCATCAGGTAAAGAGAATGATCGTCCGGTGAGCATAGGCAGGAGGAAGATGAGAAGCTAAAAAAATATAAACTCCTCTTTTTTGCTTCATCTTCCTCCACTAGTTCAGACCCTTTATGGAGATAAAGTATTACTTGGTCTTTGGGTTCTTTCCCATGAGTCTGTCATAGATGTGCTAATAATAAAGTCTAACCACCCACCCAAACCTGCATACCCCAAACCGGGTTAATCTGTAGAACAGCTACGACAGCCTTTCACTGCTGCTCGGTAACTTCATTAGATTAGCTCACTCCTTTCCTGCCATCATAATCAATTCAGATTCCTTACCCTAACCCTCAAGTTTCCAGACAGACCTTGGTCCCATCTACTCATGTGCCCATTAGCCAAGTTGAAGCATTCAATTATTTGGACTTGTATGTTATAGTTATTTGGTGTTACTACTTATTATCCCGTCTGCACAGTTTTCTTACAGTAAAATGTTTAAAAGTTAAAAATAGGGGCTTGGAGAGATAGCCCTAGCAGTTAAAAGACCTACCTGCTCATGCAGAGGAACCTGGGACTTTATCCCCAATCATCCCCCTCAGGCAACTGAGAACTTCCTGTAACTCCAATTCAAGGAAAACTCCAATTCCAGGAAAACTCCAGGTCCAGGGGAATCCACACCCTCCTCTTTCTAACCCTCCATCCTCAACAAAGCAAATGACACGAACAATGTTCATACACAACCTACATACAAGACAGGACACATTCAAACCCACATAGACTAAAAAAAATCTAGACTATCTTTCTATAAGGGTTTTATTTCAAAATTAATATTTTAGGGGTACCCACTCACCACTCAAAATGCAGATGCCGTCCTTCATTAAATATCTTTCTTTCCCCTTCTCTGTCCATGCTTTCATAAATTTTTCAACTTTAAGAGCACATAGGCTAATTCCTGATCAGGAGTCATTTACCTAATATAAAAAGATCATTGTATAATTTATTACTTAGCTGGCCATTGCATGCCAGCTCATAACACCTAACCCAGTATATCACACCTTTGGTAGATATTCAATGTTTGCTAAGTGCATTCATAAATTGAGGAATGGGCAAGTGAAGTTCACATGATGGCACAGTGGTGTTCCTTCATGAGCCTACCAAATCATCAATATTACGGGGGAGGAAGGCTGGAGAGATATCTCAGTGTTAAGAACAGTAGCCTGTTTGTGGGAAAAGACCGACTGTCAAATCCCAGCAACACCCACATGGTGGTTAACAACTGTCCCTAACTACATACAAGTTCTGCTGAGAGGCCCTCTCCAATTTTCCGTGGGCATTGCACAGGTGTGCTCATGTACACCAATACTTAAAAAAAATATTAGAAGGGTGAGTAGAGTGTTTTTTTTAATAAAAAAATCCCTTATATGTGCTGTAAGGGAGTCGGGATTATAAACCTAACTGGAATCGTATGTACCCCAGTCCCTGTAGCCCTCTTCCTTTATCCAACTATTATCATAAAGTAACTGTATCAATTAAGAGAAAGAATTTTAAACAACCAGCAAATACCCTGACATGAACAAAGTACAAGCTCTCAGCAAAGACTCATTTGTTCTTTGATTCATTGCTTTTTCATAACTTGTGATTGTTCTCTGTGTAATAATTTTTATCAGCAATAAAAAAGCAGTGTGGGGTGAGAATAAAGAATCTGAAGGACATAAGCTTGGATTATTCTTGGGATTTAAGTGCTGTTTATCCTAAGAAAATAGAATGTATACCTGGATTCCATTTTTGCTCTAGGATTCTCCAAGGGAAGCTCTTCTTTCAGGGCCATTATTTGGAAGCATAAATTGAAAATATGCCCTACTAGATTTGAGCTAAAGAGAGCTATGTTTCGCTAGCAATGAGAACCAATCCAAAAAGGGAACAACGTTACCGGCGTGATGTTGGTTAAAGATACCTTTCAACCGCTTTCCTTTTCTTCCCATTTGGCCAGGCTGTGACAACACCCTGATGGGTATAAAGTCTCTGAAAATAGTAAAGAAGACCATGGACCCAGATGGCTCTTGGATGAAAGATGCAGGCAGTAACTCTGCAAAAGTGTATTTGTTAATTGGATCTAGAAACAACACAGTTTGGGAATTTGCAAACTTACGAGCATTCACAGAAGATAGTACTAAGCCNGAGGTTAGAAGAGGGTGTCAGATTCCCCTGGAACTGGAGTTAAAGACGGTTCTTAGCCATCATGTGGGTGCTGGGAATTGAACCTGGGTCCTCTGCAAGAGCAGTCAGTGCTCTTAACAGCTGAGTCATCTCTCTAGCCCCAATGAACCTTTTTCTAAGACACAGTCCCTCCCCTCCCCTGCCCCTGAGGCTGGCTCAAAATATCCTGGCTCCCAGCTGAATTCAAAAGACCCTTTTCCCACCACTTTCTAGCTGTGTGTCTGACTTTTCCATGTAACTTATGCAAAAATAGAGATTAAAATATCTATCATGGAGCCTAGTACAATGCCAAACATACTGTATGTATTTGTCAGATATTTATGAACTTTCTTTTTCTAAATTTTTTTAAATTTATTTTTTTGTGTATGAATGTACTGTCTGCATGTCAGTTTGTGCACCTGTGTCGAGCAGTGCTGCAGGGGTCAGAAGAGGGCGTCAGATTCCCCTGGAACTGGAGTTAAGAACGGTTCTCAGCTGCCATGTGGGTGCTGGGGATTGAACCTGGGTCCCCTGCAAGAGCAGTCAGCGCTCTTAACCGCTAGGCCATCTCTCCAGCCCCTTATGAACTTTCTTAACCCTTGGATTTGTTCTGTAACAGGGACTAGCTTATTTTTGTTCCTAGTAACCCAGAGTCTGTTCTCTCCTTCTATAAAAACCCCTTGTGGAAAAACAAAAACAAAAACAAAAACAAAAAAACCCCGTGGGTTAAACTGCCTAAGGGTTTAAAGTCTCACCCATTTATCCTCTGTGATCCCCACAGAATGGACTGGAAGAACTTACATCAGCCAGCTTCAGCTTGTGGAACTGAGGAAGACCTACTAGGCACAAGTAGAAATGGGGCCCTGAGAATCAGAGCAGCTCCTCTCCCTTCTCTCCAGACTACAGGCCCTTTAGCTCACTGTGGCAGAGGCTCCTCCTGCTAACCACTCCTCCAATGTTTAAGGTCCCTGAATCCCTTAATGGAGGGATGGTGGCAGCTAGTTGAGACACTTCTGCAGCTCTCCCCCAAATCGGGCCCTGATCAGAGTGTGAGCCAGGAGAGGCCTCTGTGCACCTGGGAGCAGCAGGTGTAACATGCCTCTGCCCAGCTAAGCTTGCTCTCCATCTGTCTTTTGCCATGTTCCCTTCAAGAGAACCTGGGCTCCAATTCTATAATGAAGTAATAGATTGGAAAGTATCTTAAAAGCTTTGAAGTACTTTACAAATGAATATTCACTTAAGATGGGTTTGTGGTTAGAATTCAGAATTCAAAACACTGTTTAGATCTGCTTTTTCTAACTATTTTCTTCAACAGACACTTAATAAATCCTCAGGTCATTGAATTAGGCATTATGGTACAATACTAAACAGGAAGACAAAGGGCTTTGTTCTTCTAGAGTCTAGTGAGGCAGGTGAACAAGCTAGTAAAGAAAAGAGATAAAGCAATTAACAGTATGATGAATGGTCTCTAGAAAATAAGAAACATTCTATAGTGCTGGATTTTAAGGTGGATGTTAGATAGCTTGGTAAAAGCCACCCATTAGGAAGAGGATATTGAAAGTCAGATGTGGCTGGGTTTGGTGGTACATGACTATAATCTTAGCACTTGTGAGTTTGAGACCATCCCTCATAGTGTGTGTGGGGGGGAGAACTGACTTCAAATATAATGGGAGCCAATTCATTGTGTGAAGATTAAGGAAGAGAATATTTCAGGCAAAATAATTTTGAGTGTAAGGGCCCTGAGGCCAAAACAAACTGGGCATGTCCACAGAACATACAGAAAGCCCGTGCAATCATAACACACTGCACTGAGCAATAGAGGATTAAAGTTCCAATGTTAAACAAGGGTCATCTTACAAAAGTCTTTCAGGCTAGGGTAAAGGGTTAGAGCCATCTCAGCAGCACCATAGTCAGATCAGTTTTACTGCTTTGGAGAAAGTCTACTTACCGAGTAGATGAACAAGAGTAAATCAGATACTTTTAAAGTGGTATAGGCAGGTCGGGTGTGGTGGTGCACGCCTTTAATCCCAGCACTTGGGAGGCAGAAGCAGGTGGATCTCAGTGAGTTCAAGGCCAGCCTGGTCTACAGAGTGAGTTCCAGGCCAGCTGGGACTAAAGGGAGACCCTGTCTCAAAAAAATAAAATTAAAATAAAAAAAAATAAAGTGGTATAGGCAAGAAATGAGGAAGCAGAGTGTGGGGGAGAAGAATGTGGTAGAAAGTCTATATAAATATATATAGTTATATATTGTTTTACATATAGTTATATATAGTGTTTTTGAGTTTTAAATATAATTCTATTATTATTTTTAATTTCATACAGACATTTTTCTAGTTAGCTTTCTATTGCTGTGTTAAAATACTCAGACCAACTAGCTGGACGTGGTGGCACACGCCTTTAATCCTAGCACTCCGGAGGCAGAGGTAGGCAGATCTCTGTGAGTTCAAGGCCAGCCTGGTCTACAGAGTGAGTTCCAGGACAGCTGGGGCTATAGGGAGACCCTGTCTCGAAAAGACCAAAAATAAAGATAAAAATAAAATAGTCAGACCCAAATCAACTTGGGGAGGAAAGGGTTTATTTGGCTTTCATGCCCAGATTACAGTTCATCTTTGAGGGAAGCCAGGACAGAAACCTGGAGGCAGAGTGTGAAGCAGAGACCATAGGGCAGCGCTGCTTACTACTTTGCTCCCCTGGTCTGTGATCAGCCTGCTTTATTTTTATTTTTATTTTATTATTTTTTTTTATTGAGCTTTTGTACATTTCATGCAGCAGTTCTTTTTTTTTTTTTCGGGATATTACAATGTCTTCTTGCTTCACCTATCTCTGCAAAATTCCAGGACTGGATGGCCCCTTCCCTTGAAGCCTTAAGCAAAATGTCACAGCTTGCCCAGATCACCTTAACCTTTGGTATATAAGCACACTGCTGGCATAAATAAAGAGAGACCCTATTCTCCTGGACCTCGCCCTCTGAGTCTGTCTTTTACTCCCATTTCCCTCAGGTAACTCTCCCACGGTCCCCTCCCCTATCCTTGCCAGAGCTAAGCCGAGAGATTGTCTGTCTGCAGGCAGGAGACAGCCTGGAGAAATGCAAGAAGGGAAGAACACCATGTGGATGTTGGCCATGCATGACTAAAGGACTATTCAGACGATTATTAAACTACCACAGGTCTATATAGCAAATTCTAGCCCAGCTAGTGTTACATAGTGAGATTGTCTAAAAAAACAAACAAAAGCGTCACAGACATGGCCACAGGCCAATCTGGTGGAGAAAATGCCTCGAGGGAGGCTCCTTCTTCCCAGAGGCGTCACGCTGACAGCTGAAGCAGTGCAGCACAAGCATACAATGTATTTTTATCATATTCACTTCTGTTCCTCCCCATAACTCCCCTCAGATCCGACCCACTAGTCTACCCTGTCCCAACTTTGTGTCCTTTTTTAAAAAAAATTATAATTATTATTATTATTGCCCAGCAAGTGTAATTTGTGCTGTTCATATACTCACAGGTGTGAGGCCATCCATGGAGCATGGTTGACCTGTGAGGGGTGACACCCTTCCAGAAAACTGACACTGCCTCCTCCAGAAGTTATGGATTGTGAATTGCTCCTCAGATAGTGGTGGCTTCTGAGCTTCTCCCTTCTACAAGTAGAATGTTGACTGGGTTGATCTTGTGCAGGCAACTAAATTTGTGTGGGGTCATGAATGCAGTGATCCTGTCATGTCCAGAAAACACTATTTTGCTCCAGTCCTCCCTGACCCCTTTTTTTTTTACAGTATTTCTGCTCCTTCTTCTATGATGGTCCCTGAGGGTGAGATGTATATGTCCCATTTATGACTGAACACTCCACAGATACTTCTCTGTACTTTTCTTTTTTATTGATGCTTTGTGTATTTCATACATCATTTTCCAATTCAGTTCAGGCATATATCCCTTTCCCTTCCCCCCACCCCACCCCTACCCATCCCAGATCATGCATTCTGCCATGACTTTTCTGCATCTTTCTCTGTTTTTTTTTTTTGTTTTGTTTTTTTTTTAATTTTTATTTATTTCGGTATGTGTATGAATGTACTATCTGCATGCAAGTTTGTGCACCCGTGTCGTGCAATGCTGCAGAGGTCAGAAGAGGGTGTCGGATTCCCCTGGAACTGGAGTTCTCCTGGAATTGGAGTTTCAGACGGTTCTCGGCCGCCATGTGGGTGCTGGGGATCGAACCCGGGTCCTCTGTAAGAGTGGTCGGCGCTCTTAACCGCTAGGCCATCTCTCCAGCCCCTGTTTTCATTTTTTTAACAATAACTCTCTGTACTTTGAACAATTGTGAGTTTCTGCATTTATCACCTTTCACTGCACAAAGAAATTTCTCTGATGATCTCTGAGAGCTGCACTAATGTTTGAGTAAAGAGATATAAATTTAGAGGGCAGTTGGATACTGTGTACATTCAGCAAAATAGTAATAGATTCACAACTAAGGTATATGAGGTCCTCAACTATATGGTCTTGGTCATATTAAAAGTACCAAGCATGTATTTCCTTGTGTGGAATGTGCCTAAAATCCAATCAGAAAGCCATTGGCTCCTCCCATAACATTTGTGCCACTATTGCACCCATGAGCAGATCGTTATTGTGACTCACAGGGTTCAGAACTGGTAAGACTATTGATAACCTCCTCCCAACTCCCGCCCCAGCAGCCTGCATAGCACATTCTCACACCAGGAAAGCTAGGCAGCAGGGAAGAAACTTGTCCTAGCTCGATTTTTCTACATCCTATTACCAAAGTGTATGGTGTCTTCAGCAATGTGGTCTTACCATAAAATTCTGTTAGACAACCAAGAACAATGATAGTAACCTGTATTGTTTTTGCAATCTCTGGGATACTCTTGACCAACAACTTAAGGGGAGGTATCCTATACTTGGCTGGTATTTTCATCTGGCAGCCTGGCTACTGGAAGGACCATGTTTGTTCCCCTATGGAGGGTATCTTCAATTAGACTCATATATATATATATATATATATGGGCACATTTCCATATGCCTTTTTTTTGTCTTTTTTGAGACAGGTAGCCCCAGATGGCCTGGAACTCACTCTGTAGACCAGGCTGGCCTTGAACTCACAGAGATCCACCTGGCTTTGCCTCCTGAATGCTAGGATTAAAGGCGTGTGCCACCATGCCCAGCTTAAAGAGGGTTCTTAGCCACCATGTGGATGCTTGGAATCGAACCCGGGTCCTCTGCAAGAGCAGTTGGCACTCTTAACCACTGAGTCATCTCTCCAGCCCCTCTATATGCCTTTTTCAGACATCTTCAGTGGTTTCTTCATTTTTTTCCCCTTTCCTCTTTATAGGACCTGTGTTCTACTATTCCTCCTTAAGATATTTCTTGCCCTTCCCCCACATATTTTCACTCATATGGATCCTAGAACAAATCTTTATATTTGACTAGCAGTCCCTATAGAATCCAGGAAACTAGAAAGGGACCATACTGATTTTTTTTATTTTCATGCATATGAATATTTTGCCTTCATGTATATTGCCATGCATGCAATGCTTGCCGAGCACAGAAGAGGACTTCAGAACCTCTGGAACTGGAGTTATAGGTGGTTATAAGCCACAAAGTAGGTGCTGGGAACTGAACCATGGCATCAGAATGGAATGATTCTGTTTCTTGTGGAGAAGAAAAATGGTATAGCTCCGAGGTTGTGCGAGAGGGTAGCAATAGTAGGAGAAATGAAAGAAAGTTCTGTAGCAAGGGACAGGAAATGGAAGGAGTTTATATTTATTTTTTCAAAGACTTTAATATGAAATTAGTGAAGGAACTGTCTGAGGTAGTAGAAAGAATAAAACAAAAGGTAGATCTGGAGAAGTTGAGGTCAGTATGATATGGTACTTATGGGTTTGGATAGGGTTTGAGATTCCATATATGTACTGTTGTGAAGTTTTCTCCAGTGACACTCAACTCTCCAGGTCAGAGGCAGATGTTGGAAATGATCCAGGACCAAGGATTTTTGTCAGATAATATTGTGGACTGACTAAGCACTGAAGGATTGAGAGACTGAGGTGATGAAGGTGTTTGTGAGAGAGATGGTGTGTGTGTGTGTGTGTGTGTGTGTGTGTGTGTTATATGCAGGTATTCTAGAGAGATGGTGTTTGTGTGTGTGTGTGTGTTATATGCAGGTATTCTAGATGGTGTTTGTGTGTGTGTGTGTGTGTGTGTGTTATATGCAGGTATTCTAGAGAGATGGTGTGTGTGTGTGTGTGTGTGTGTGTGTGTGTTATATGCAGGGATTCTAGGCTGAATACAAAAGGGAAGTAAGGTCAAGAGAGGGATGTTATTGGCTCTGAGAAGATGCAGAGGCCGAGGGACTGGAAGAGAGGCAGAAGTGAAAGAGCAGAGGAAGGAGAAATGGAACGATAGATACTGTTGTAGAGACTGGGATACTGGAGTTGTAGATTTCTGATATGGACATTCTGGGGATGGTGCAGGGTGGGGTGAGGGAGTTTGGGTTACTAAATTGGTTTGAAATTGAGTTTCTATGGTGTTAAAGAAGTACATGTGCTCTGGGTATAGTGGTGTCCTGGAGAAGAGTGGGTAACTTAAGCTAAGAGGAGCTGACAGCATGAGGCACAGATCATTAGATATAATAGAATGAGTTACAGAGGAGGAAGAGCTTATGCATGAAGGTAAAAGAATGATAGTCTGAAGTGGCAATGAGGAGCTAAAAAAAATATAAACTCCTCTTTTTTGCTTCATCTTCCTCCACTAGTTCAGACCCTTTATGGAGATAAAGTATTACTTGGTCTTTGGGTTCTTTCCCATGAGTCTGTCATAGATGTGCTACCGGGTTAATCTGTAGAACAGCTACGACAGCCTTTCACTGCTGCTCGGTAACTTCATTAGCTCCTTCCTGCCATCATAATCAAGTCAGATTCCTTATCCCTACCCTCAAGGTTCCAGACAGACCTGGTTCCCATCTACTCATTGGCTCCATGTAGCCAGTTGAAGCAATATCAAGTATTTGGCTTGTATTGGTTAGGGTTATTTGGTGTTACTTTATCCGATCTTGAATAGTTTTCTTGAAAGTGAAAGTTTTTAAAACTATCTAGAATAGGGGCTGGAGAGATGGCCTAGCAGTTAAGAGTACCTACTGCTCTTGCAGAGGACCTGGGCTTGATCCCCATCTCCCTCATGGCAGCTGAGAACCGTCTGTAACTCCAATTCCAGGAGAACTCCAGGTCCAGGGGAATCCAACACCCTCTTCTGACCTCCGCAGCATTGCATGACACGGACAGTGTCATGCACAGACCTACATGCAGACAGTACATTCAAACACATAAATAAATAAAAAAAATCTAGAATATTCTTTCTATAATGTTTAGTTCAATTAATGTTTTAGGGTCCCACTCAAATGCAGATTCTTCCCTTCCTTAAATATCTTCTCCCTTCTCTGTCCATCTTCTATAAAATTTCCACTTTAAGCACTATATTCTAGTCAGTCATTTACCTAATATAAAAAGATCATTGTATAATTTATTACTTAGCTGGCCATTGCATGCCAGCTCATAACACCTAACCCAGTATATCACACCTTTGGTAGATATTCAATGTTTGCTAAGTGCATTCATAAATTGAGGAATGGGCAAGTGAAGTTCACATGATGGCACAGTGGTGTTCCTTCATGAGCCTACCTCATCAAGATTAAGGGTGAGGAGGCTGGAGAGATGTCTCAGTGGTTAAGAACAGTAGCTGTTTTGGAAGAAGACCTGGCTTCAAATCCCAGCACCCACATGGTGGTTAACAACTGTCCATAACTACAGTTCTGCCCTCTTCCATTTTCCGTGGGCATTGCACAGGTGTGCTCATGTACATGCAAATACATTAAAAAAAATATTAAGGGTGAGTATTTTTTTTTAATCCTTAATATTGCTGTAGGGAGTCGGGATTATAAACTAAATGAATAGTAGGTACCCAGTACCTTAGCCCTATTCCATTGTCACTGTATCAGTATCAGTAACTGTATCAGTAAGAGAGTCTTTAACACAGCAAATACCCTGACATGAACAAAGTACAAGCTCTCAGCAAAGACTCATTTGTTCTTTGATTCATTGCTTTTTCATAACTTGTGATTGTTCTCTGTGTAATAATTTTTATGCAGCATGAAAAAAGCAGTGTGTGAGAATAAGATCTGAAGACTAAGCTTGGATTATTCTTGGGATTTAAGTGCTGTTTATCCTAAGAAAATAGAATGTATACCTGGATTCCATTTTTGCTCTAGGATTCTCCAAGGGAAGCTCTTCTTTCAGGGCCATTATTTGTAGCAGAAATGAAAATATTCCCTACTAGTATTTGAGCTAAAGAGGAGCTATGTTCTCTAGGCATGAGAACCAAGTCCAAAAAGTGGACACTTGATGTTTATAAATATCCTTTCCTTTTCTTCCCATTTGGCCAGGCTGTGACAACACCCTGATGGGTATAAAGTCTCTGAAAATAGTAAAGAAGACCATGGACCCAGATGGCTCTTGGATGAAAGATGCAGGCAGTAACTCTGCAAAAGTGTATTTGTTAATTGGATCTAGAAACAACACAGTTTGGGAATTTGCAAACTTACGAGCATTCACAGAAGATAGTACTAAGCCTGCCCCCCGGAAGCTAATCCTACCACTTTCCTGGCAGGGATCAGGGCAAGTGATCTACAAAGGTTTTCTATTTTTTCACAATCAAGGGACTTCTAATGAGATAATCAAATACAATCTGCAGAAGAAGACTGTGGAAGATCGGATGCTCCTCCCAGGAGGGGCAGGCCGAGCACTGGTCTATCAGTACTCCCTGTCAACTTACATTGACCTGGCCGTGGACGAACATGGACTCTGGGCCATCCATTCGGGACCAGGGATCCAGGGCCATTTGGTTCTCACAAAAATTGAGCCTGACACTCTGGGCGTGGAGCATTCATGGGACACACCATGCACGAGCCAGGATGCGGAAGCCTCATTCCTCTTGTGTGGGGTTCTCTATGTGGTCTATAGTTCTGGTGGCCAGGGCCCTCATCGAATCACCTGTGTCTATGATCCGCTGGGCACTGTCAGGGAGGAGCAACTGCCTAACTTGTTCTTCCCTAGGAGACCAAGAAGTCACGCCATGATCCATTACAACCCCAGAGATAAGCAGCTCTATGCTTGGAATGAAGGTAGCCAGATCATTTACAAACTCCAGACGAAGAAAACGCTGGCTCTGGATTGATGCACGGCAGCTGAGAAGGAGAGCTACATGGCTTCAGCGGTGGCTTTCCAGGACACTGAGGTCATTGCTCCTCCATAGTGGAGCATCCCTCTGGATGTGCAAAGGAAGAATCTAGAAGTGGAAGAACATACTCTTCCTTTCCCAGTTATCTCTGCCTTAGGTATCTTACAAGTGCTTAGATGAGACTGGTGTTCAGGAAGTTTCACCAATATCCATTCTTCCTCCAAATCCGACAGAGTTTAAGGCCTCTTACATGCTGGTCCAGCTTATTCCCAGCCTTTTGTTTGTGCTTTCCAGCATTTTCTCTGACTCTGCCCTCTTCCTTCCCCAATAGTTAGGATCCTGCCACCCTCTTTCCTCAAATGCTTATAAATATTCACCCGTTTTTTTCACTGTCCAACACTATTACTTATTTTTCTTGTTGCTATGACCAGATTCTTGACAAGAAGCAATATAAGGGAGGAAGGGTTTGTGTTGGCTTTAAGAAGGGATACAGTCCATAATGGTAGTGAAGGTGGCAGACCCACAAGGCAGCTGCTCATATTGTATTAGCATTTAAGAAGCAGAGGAAATGGGACTGGGCTAAGAAACCCCATGGCCCACTGTCCTAGTGACTCACTTCCTTCAGTTATGCCTCAACTCAAGTGTTGGAACACATGAGCCTATAGGGGACCATTTCCCATTCAAACCACACCACCAACAAAAGCACTATTTCTTATTGATGTTTAACTTTCGTTTTCCCTAGTCTTGATCTTCTGCCAACTTAAGTAGATGTAGTAATAGATGTAGTAATAAAGGCAAACCATTGATGCTGTTTGAATAGTATTTTCTAGTTACAAAGCTTTTGCACATTATTTTTCTTCTTACACTTGTGAGGTATGTTATTCAAAGTAGCAAATATGAAATGAAAGAGCAGGAGCCATAGAGATGGCTCAGTGGTTTAGAGCACTGGCCACTCTTACAGAGGACCCAGGTCTGGTTACTAGCACCCACATGGCAGCTAACAACTGTCTGTAACTCCAGTTCCAGGGGCTCTGATACGCTCTTCTGGCCTCTATAGGGATTACATGCACAGACATACTTCCATGCATGCAGGTAAAACACTCCTGTACACAAAATAAAAATAAATACAACAACAACAAAAAATAAAAATAAGAACTGACAGAGCTAGGAAATACTACAAATCTTGGACTTTCCATCATCCAAGGAAGAATCAATTATATATTTCCCCAGCTTTAATCAATGTGTTCATCAGTTCAGCCTAAAAATAATAGGTAGTTTTCATACCTGTATGAGACCTTCTTATAGGTCTTTTGAAAGTTTCTTTCTCCAATAAACTAGCCCAATGATGAGGACTCAGCCCTAGCTTCATTTTATCTTGCTGTCATCTATTTCTTTCTTCTTGCCTTAAATACAATAAAAGTGACAGTAAGCAAATAACCCCAGTGGGTTCTATTTGCCTACATGCCCTCAGCACAAAAGCTTTCAGGGAGTTCTGTCTGTGTTGTGTTTATGGGGAATAATCCCCAATATACCAAGGCCCTTGGCAAATATTCTAGAAATCTGGATGAAAGCCAGGTAGCAGGCATGGGCTCTGCCACAGCAGGCATACCACGTGTTACAGAGGGTGGTGTGGCTTTGGAGAGGGGCTTCTTCAAAGTGTTTCCCACATGTGTGTTCCACTTGGCTGAGTGTAGGTCACAAGTGAGACTGTAATGGCAGCCTGTGTCATGTGCCTCTGTCTTTCCAGACTGGTCACATGAGGAGGCTTGGTTTGTGTGCTTGCAGCTGTTTCTCTGTCTTTGCCAAGTCCAGGCCAGGACCATAGACAGTGAAGAGAGACTCCCCTCTCCCCCCAACCCCCAATACTATCTGAGTATTCTTTGCTAGAATGATATGACCCACAACTCTCATGGAATAGCATGGAGAGCCCAAATCTTTAAAAAATATTTCATTTATTATTTTTATTTTATGTGTATGAGTGTATTGTCTGGTTGTATGTAAGTGCACCTGTGTCATGGACATTAGAAGAGGGTGTCGGATTCCCCTGCAACTAGAGTTATGAACAGTTGATAGCCACCATGTGGGTGCTGGGAATCGAACCCGGGTCCTCTGCAAGAACAGTCAGTGATCTTAACTACTGAGCCATCTCTCCAGCCCCAAGCACCCAAGTCTTTAATGAAATGAGGCAGAGATAAATGAATAAACATTCCATGAGTCCAGGGCCATTACCTGCCCCATGGGTAAAGTCACACTACCTCTGTCACTCAAACAAAGAAAGTGGCCTCTCACATTGAAGGGTGGAGGAGAATTATCAATAGGTCTATGGATCTTTTGAAGGCAAGAGGAACGTTTGCCTCTAATGTGCTGTCTGATTTCTGTCTGGGATATGCTTGGAATAGACAGTACCCTTTACTTGGAATAGACAGTACCTCAGGGTACACCTGTCCTTAACTGCTCACTCTCGTGCTTTGGATCTCTGCAGTCAGTCTTTCTCTTCCAGGCGAAGACACTGTCTCCAGAAGGGACCAGTTCACTGCTACATCTTTTCAGTGCCAGTGACTTGTATTTAAATAAGGATTAAGGATGTCTCCATGGCCTCCACCAATGGGTGTTTTAGTGCATAAAAGGGTCATCTGGGGAGCTTTTTTAGATTTTTTTTTATTTTTTATTTATTTATGTGTGTGAATGTATTGTCTGCATGGAGGTTTGTGCACCCGTGTCGTGCAATGCTGCAGAGGTCAGAAGAGGGTGTCAGATTCTGCTGGAACTGGAGTTCCAGACTGTTCTCAGCCGCCATGTGGGTGCTGGGGATCGAACCCCGGTCTTCTGCAAGAGCAGTCGGCGCTCTTAACCACTAGGCTATCTCTCCAGCCCTGGGGAGCTTTAAGGGTCCTAACATCCAGACCATACATTCCAACCCAACAGGAGACCATGGGGGAGGGGCGGGGAAAGGTGGTGGAATGAAGGCATCAGCATTTTTTAAGCCCTTTCCTCCCAAATGTTCACAAACTACACATAAGTTTGAGAGCTAATTTCTTACAACATTCTCCGAAGTAATTGTATAGTTCTGAGAGGAGGCTAGCAGGGGGCTTGAGCAAGGGTGTTGGGTCCTCTAGGCGCCACACGCAGGATTTGGAAACGCCCATGAACTCGTGTGAACTGTGGTAGGCTCCGGGCCCCAAAGGCCTCTCTGAGGCTATTTTAAGGAAGTGAAAGAGAACGGAAGGGTGTCCTGCTGTAATACAACTCTTGTGGCCGTGGCTTTGCCTCTGGTCTGCTGCTGGCCAGGTCCCTACAGTGTCCACACACCTGTTTGCTAGAGCGGCTTATGTTCTGTTCACATGTACAAGTCTCTGGCTATACTGGTCATTTCAGACAGCCAGGACAGTTTCTGTTTGCAAAAATATGTGCATCCCGTGGAATCTGTCCACACGCCAGCTGTAAGGGACTGGAGGCCAGCTCTCTAGTGACTTCTGCCAGACTGGGGCCTATGCCAGAATCCCGGGTGTCAATGCCATCTGAGGCCCAGGGGATTTTAAGCGGCTGAACTGAGCAGCGGGCCCTTGGAGGCCACATACACTGAAGGTAGGTGCTGGACTCAATCTCCAAGGCCCAGTCCTTCCAGCAAGTGTGGGTAGATATCACCAAAGTTTTTCTTGGGCCTACTGGACCTGACCTTGGTGCTGGGCACAGGAAGTCCTTTTCTGCTTTCAGGTATTCACAGCACAGGACACCTTGCTTTTTGTCGACAGCCACTAGGGGGCCCTCCACCCGAAGTTGCCGGGGTTTGGGCTCTGCCGGACCTAGGATACATGGAGCCCGCGAAACTGGGGCTGAGCTGCGCAGAGAGAACTCTTTCTCGTTGGGATCGCTCGTGGGTGGAGGAGGGCGGCCGCTGCAAGTGTTGCTGGGCCCGGAGTGTCTAATCCCGGCTTTCCGTGCTCCGCTGCAATTCTCCGCCCAAGTGTCCTGCTTTCTCCTTGACAGTCCCTGCAGAGGGGACTCGAGAGCAGAGCTGAGAGGAGACCGGGAGACCCGGGATAGCAAGGAATTGCTTGAGGGCGCTTCCTGCGGCCAGGAGGGTGCTGGATGGGTGGCCCAGGCAGGGGGCTGGTCCCGGGAGGGGCGTGGTCTGCCGAGGGACTGTGGTCTTCCGGAAGGGTGCTGGAGTTGGCGGTGCAGCTGGTCCCCGGGAGGGGCGTGGTCTGCAGGGGGCGTGGCCTTCCGGGAGGGGCCTGAGGCCAGCACGCGGGACGGCCGGGCGTGGTTAAGCGCGCTTGTCTCTGGGGAACTGGAACCCTGGCTCCGGGGTCCCAGCGGGCGGCCACGGTGCACGAGAGGGGCGGAGTGACCGAGGGCGGTCCCGGGGTAAGGCCAGGGTGGCAGAGCCCCTCTCCGGGACCAGCCTCCCGCGGGGTCCCCGCCCCCATCACGTGGGCGCAGGACCCAGCCGCTGCGGGTCGGTCCCCTGGTAGGTCGGCCGGCAGTTGGCTGGGGGCCGGTGGCTTGTCGCAAGGTCCCTGCTCTCACGTTGGGGACCCCTGAGCGGCCCGCACACCTGAGCCTCGGCGCGAGGAGCCGCGGTCAGCCATCCAGGTCAGTGGGCTCCCCGCCCCCGGCTGGCCGCTATCTGGGCGTTGAGCGCCTGGGTCCAAGGACCACATGGGTCGTGGGGTCGGTGGTCTGTGGGACCCTCTGATGTGTTCAGGACTCTGCCCACTTCTCTGGCCTGGAGACTTGGAGAAGGGTGTGACTCTGTGCTTTTGCTCCGGCTCTCCACCTAACTCTGCCCGGGACCCGCCGCCGCGCGCGTTCCCGCAGGTGCCAGGGTGGCCCTGGGGATGGCGGGGTGCTCAGTTACCTTAGATTTCCGGGCGATTATGTCCCAGCTCCGCTCAGCCCGGGAGCAGCAGAAGGTGAGGAAGTTGAGGACTGCTGCACCTGGATAATCTCTGTTCCTTAGAGCTGGTGTCTAGATACAGCGCCCGGCTAGGAGCTGTCTTGTGCTCCAGTTTGCAAAACGCAACACGCTTCTCAAAGGCTCCAG
Source organism: Rhizomys pruinosus (assembly GCA_009823505.1). NCBI lineage: Eukaryota > Metazoa > Chordata > Mammalia > Rodentia > Spalacidae > Rhizomys > Rhizomys pruinosus. Next base: position 1,335,566 of record VZQC01007452.1, read on the forward strand.
CCACGGAGTTGCGGTAGACTGTTGGGATGAGGGAATGGTTCTGTTTAAAAACTGGATCCCCCCTCCCCCCAGCCATTTCCAACTCCAGACCCGCAGTTTTCCCTCAGATGAAAATAAGATGTTTTAAAGACCAGTACTTCCAAGGTTCGGGTAGGATTCAAACAGGTACTCTAGGAGTGTAAATCAATTATTTCTTTTAGAGCTTCTGGGTATTTAATATAGATCCGACTCCCTTTTCATATTTTGGCATAATTCCTTAATTAAATTATACTTGCAAAAAATAGACCTAATTCTTCTCCTTCCTTAATTGATTGATACTATGAATAGTGTTTGTAAGATTATGGTATATTTTGTGAATTTGAATGTTCAACTACAGGAAGGAAGTCGACCATAGACCTAGTGTTCTGCCTTTAATTATTATTGGTATGACAAAAACATTAAATGCTATCTGATTAGAAATTGTTTTTCTGGGGCTGGAGAGATGGCCTAGCGGTTAAGAGCGCCGACCGCTCTTACAGAGGACCCGGGTTCGATCCCCAGCACCCACATGGCGGCTGAGAGCCGTCTGAAACTCCCAATTCCAGAAAAACAACAGCTCCAGGGGAATCCGAGACCCTCTTCTGACCTCCGCGGCGTTGCACGACACGGGTGCACAGACCTGCATGCAGACAGTACATTGATACACATACAGAAATAAATTAAAAAAAAAAAAAAAAGAAATTGTTTTTCTCAGCCGGGTATGGTGGTGCATGCCTTTAATCCTAGGACTTGGGAGGCAGAGACTTGGGAGGTGGATCTTTGTGAGTTCAAGGCCAGCCTGGTCTACAGAGTTCCAGGACAGCTGGGGCTATAGGGAGACCCTGTCTCGAAAAGACAAAAAAAAAAGAAAAAAGAAAAAGAAATTGTTTTTCTCTTGACCTTGGGAGAGGCAACCTATTAGTATTCTGTTTTTACATTCATATTTAAATGACTTTAAAGTGGGAGATAAGGGAGTTGGGCCAGTGTTTTGCTGACCTTCATCTGCGGATTTTATTTAATGGTGGTGGTATTGGGGATTGGAGATCTAACTTGGGACCCTGAATATGCCTAAGCTAGGAGCAACACTCCTAGCCCATATATGACATTTAAATGAGTGGTATTAGTTTGAGATTATTTATTACTGGGATTCAGGCTCACTGCCATGGGCTGTACTGTGGTAACAGGCAGATGTGCTATGATTTTAAGACAAAGTGGACCGAGATGCTTGACAGGAAGAAAGTTGGAGCAAACCTGTGGAAATTCCAGTTTTTAAAGAAGGGTTGATGTGAGGGACCTTGAAGGTATCTCCAAGCAGAAGAGGTTTAGGGGTGACCTGGGCTGTGAGAACTGTGTAGGGCATGGTCAGGCTAGTTCCAAGAGGTGGCTGGTGGTCCTCCTCTGTTCCTATGCTGAGTGGTGGACAAAAAAGTACAATCCCAGCTGGCCACAGGGCTGGAACAAGGCTGGGGGAGCCCATGTGTAGGCTAACAAGCAGGGGGAGACTGACTTGTGGTTGCATCAGCTTCTCAAAGTCAGAGACCTTGACCCTTCACCTTCCCAAACTCCCAGCCTGACAAAAAATCCAGAAAATAAATATTTGTGGAGTGAGAGGTCAGGTGACCCTGTAGAACTGGGCTTCCCAGACTCACCCAAACTGCTTCTGGAGCTGTGGGTCGGGGTAGAACTTGACATTCTGCATTTCTAAGCTATCACTTCCCTGTCAATATCAAGAACTTAAAGTAGTAATCTGCAAACTGGTAGGCCTCAGAACTGCCTGGGGAGTTTTTCAAACTATTCAGGTTAAGTAGGCCTGAGACATTTTTACTGAGTGCCCCAGGTAATTCTGGTAACAGTCCAGTGGGTTAGGCTAGTGGACTTGGCAGGGCTGGGTGGGCCAAGGGTAAAAGTCTGGGAGGCCACTTAGGACACCGGATGGCCAATTCAGAGTAGATATGGTGCGTGAATGTTTTTTAAGCTGGAGGTAGAGAGGTGTGAGTAGGAAAAAGGGACCCTAGAAATACAGACTCTCTAGGACAGGGGCCAGGGAGTGGGCAGAAGCTGGGTGTGGTGGCACACCTTTAATCCCAAGACTGGGGAGGCAGAGGCAGGCAGATCTCTGTGAGTTCAGACCCTGTCTCAAAAAGACAAACAAAACAAAACAAAAACCAGGAGGAGAAAGGAATGACTCTTGGAGAACGCAATGTGAGGAATGGTGTGCTTCTTAGACTATAATGTTTAGGAGCTGACTTTTTACTTGTCCATAAGATTTTCTTTTCTAAAATACAAATTTGTTCCTGATTCTTCCCTGCTTAAAATCCCCTGGTGGATCTCCTAGTACAAAGTATGAGAAGGAAGAATGAATACAAACACAGCAGATGAGTTCTTTAAACACTGTTTAAGCCCCACAGATTGTATGCCCCATGTAAGATGTGACAGTCAGCCCTCCGTGTGCACAGCTGCGTTAAAACACTAAAACTCCTGCCTTGGTTTTTTCTGAGTCTCTGTTTTTCCTGCTTCCTCATGCTTCCTCCTTTCTCTGGGGAGTTCCACTTCCTTGGCCCTTTGTGTATCCTAGCTCGCTTTTGTTTTGTGCTTGAGGGCACCTGGTGTTCTTGTTTTCAGAGTCTAGGGAAGGTGAGCCCTATCTATCCCTTATAGAATCTTTAGGGCAGAATCTAGTGGGTCTCCCTAGGTTCCATTCTTTTCAAACATTTATTTATTCTCATTTCATGTGTGTGAGAGTTATACCTGCATGTGTGTAATTACACCCTTGTTGTGCAATGCTGGTAGAGGTCAGAAGAGGGTGTTGGATCCCCTGGAACTGGAGTTACAGGTGGTCCTTAGCCACCTTGTGGGTGCTGGGAATCAACCCCCTGGGACTTGTACAAGAGCAGCCAGTGCTCTTAATGCTGAACCATCTCTCCAGCTCCCGAGGTTCCATTCTTATCTCTGATGTATGATAAAGCCTTCTAGGAGAAGCCCTAGCAGGTGAGCTTTCAGCCCAGATCTCCTGAATGTCTCTTAGCCGTCCAGGGTCATGCAGACCCTGAGCTTTGTCTTCAACGAATCCCTGATTTCTGTGGGCTTCCTTGGTTTGGTGCTCCTTGGTAATTTTTGCTTTCATTTCTTCTCTGTGACTCTATGCACATTTATGCACGCTGAGAGTTAAGCACTTATTATGCACAATGCTATTACAAACCCCCATGTTGTATATAGTAATCTCGTGCACATCTATACATGTCTGTAATAGATCTGTAGATACAAGTAGAATAGGATGCCATTTCTGATAAGCTATAGTATCATATTCTTGTGGTGGCGCACGCCTTTAATCCTAGCACTCAGGAGGTAGAGGCAGGCGGATCTTTGTGAGTTCAAGGCCAGCCTGGTCTACAGAGTGAGTTCCTGGACAGCTGGGGCTACAGGGAGACCCTGTTTCAAAAAGATCAAAAAATATTTATTATTTTTCTTCCTTTTTTTGTCTTTTCGAGACAGGGTCTCCCTGTAGTCCCAGCTGTCCTGGAACTCACTCTGTAGACCAGGCTGGCCTTGAACTCACAAAGATCCGCCTGCCTCTGCCTCCCGAGTGCTAGGATTAAAGGCGTGTGCCACCACGCCTGGCTATTATTTTTCTTTTATGTGTGTGTATTGCCTGCATGTATGTAAGTGCACCCAGGTCCTTTAATGCAGAGGAGGTCAGAAAAGGGCATCAGATACCCTGGAACTGGAATTACAAATGGTTGTTGGCCCCCATGTTGGTGCTGGGAATCAAACCTGGGTCTTCGCAAGAGCAGCTAGTGCTCTTAACCACTGAGCCATCTCTTCAGCCCCAAAGTGTAATATTCTATGTGATATTTAAGCTAATTTAGTTTTACAGCTGCATCTCTACTATTCCTCAAACTGAGGAATTCACCATCTTTATTCTTTTGTGCCTCTCTTTGCTGATGAATGTTTGGATATTGGATTTTTACGTGACCATACATTTCTTTCCCTCCTTAAAACTCAAATCTGTTCATGATTCTTTTTTGCTTAAAATCTCCTAGTAGATTCCCTCAATGCAAAACATGAGAAGGAAGAGTAATACAAACACATTAGATGAGACATTTAAATATTGATTAAGCTCTACAGATTGTATATCCCTATGCGAGATGTGAAGTAACCACAGTTTTCTCTTCCTGGAGATACCTGTTGTTTTTACATTACAACCTGGGTGAACGCTTGAAACCCCCTCACTCTCAAGTCATTTTCATTCTTTCTACTGAAATATGAATCACAATAGACATGGGCCTGTGCTGTGCTCCCCATCAATACTCCGAACAGCTGTAAGGCCATGTAGTTCTTGTGTGTAGCCTCACACTTAGCTGGTGTCAGCAAGAGTTTGTAATACATGTAGGTCTTGTGCAGTTTTTGTTCCTGCAAGGAGGAAAAAGAACCTGTTATTTTATGGGAGAGAGAGGGGATGGAACAGAAACAGAAGCTAAAAGACAGGAAGGACAGGCCTAAGAAAGAGTGGTTCAATGGCTAGATTCAATGGTGTGTTGTCGGGTCTTGCATGAGATTCCTGGGTGGATGTGAACAAACATCTGTTCACCCCAGATAAGACACTATGACACCAAATGAAAGATTCCACCAGTCTAGTGTGGTGAACCAGTGAACTTATTAGGGACATGGGTGACTTTGGGGTAGCTGCATCACTGTTTCAGCATGGTGAGGGCCCAGGAAAACTGCATCCCTGCTAACTTGCAAGCAGCTCCAACAGATAATGCCCTGCCCTCTCCACCACTGTTTGCTGCATTTATTTATTTATTTGTTTTAATTTTTAAAATTTTATTTATTTCTGTATGTGTATGAATGTACTGTCTGCATGCAAGTTTGTGCACCCGTGGTGTGTGCAATGCCGCAGAGGTCAGAAGAGGGTGTCGGACTCCCCTGGAATTGGAGTTTCAGACGGTTCTCGGCCGCCATGTGGGTGCTGGGGATCGAACCCAGGTCCTCTGTAAGTGCGGTTGGCGTTCTTAACCGCTAGGCTATCTCTCCAGCCCATGTTTGCTGCATTTATAACCTTGGGGAGGGCCCTGGTAACTTTCTGAGCTTTCTGAGACTCCTAAGGACCTCCTAGGTAAGTTCCATTAGCTTCTTGAATTGTTTCAATTCTGAGGAAATAATTATTCCTCATAGGGACACCAAGAGAGGAAAGACTGGAGTTTGGGGATGGGGAAAGATGGTGGAACTAAATTCAAATTTGGACACGTGTGGAGATACGTAGCTACAATCTCAGCTGCTCAAGCAACAATGTGACCTCCCTCCACCCCCCCCCCCAAAAAAAAAGCATGGGTCAGAGAGGTGACTCAGAGGTTACAAGCACTTGCTGTTCTTCCATAGGACCCTGGTTCAGTTTCTATCACCACATGGCAGCTCTGTTGTTGTCGTCTCACCTTCTGGGTACTTCATACAGATCAGCAATCAAAGCACTCGTATAAGCAAAAATAAGTCATTTGAAAAGGAAAGCAACATTTATTCTGATGACACTAAAACTTTCCAGTTTTGAGTAGTATGGGAAAAGATTCTGGGCTGAGACTGGAGGACCTTCTTATTAGGACATGCTATTGAGATCACCTATAGAAGACGCTCAGGTTCTAAATCACATCAGTGGGCAGTGGGTGTGGAGAGGAGGGAACCATAGCAAGTGAGCTTGCCAAGAATCTCACAGGATTCGGCCATGATTGGATTTGAGAAAGAAAGAAAGAAGAAGGGAGGGAGGGAAGAAGGGAGAGAGGGAGAGAGGGAGAGAGGGAGGGAGGGGGAGAGAGAGAGAGAGAGAGAGAGAGAGAGAGAGAGAGAGAGAGAGAGAAACACATTCAGAGATAGAGAAGTCAAACTGGATACTGACATTTTGTGCTATTTGCTGGGAAAAGAATGAGGTGACTGAATAGTGTGGGAACATGGAGGAATTTCTTAGAAGAGGGAAGAGAAAGAGAGTGGTGACCCATTTTGGAATTGGAAGATCACAAGAGCCTTGGGTAGCTCCTTGCTTGCTTGCTTGCTAGATACAAATATAAAGTTATGTGTATTGGTCTTTTTGAGACAGAGTTTCCCTGTAACCCCAGCTGTCCTGGAACTCACTATGGATACCAGGCAGGCCTAGATCTCACAGAGATCCCAAGTCTGGGGATTAAAGGCATGCTCCACATTGCCTAGCACCCTTTATATGTTTGCCCATGAGATCGACAAAACTCAGAGCAATGTACCCTGAAGTCAAGGTACTAAATTCTTCGTTGGAGACTCAGGGCTCCTGGTCCTCTGGACTCAGGTACCACTTGGGTAGCCCTGGGAGTTTGGTCAGAGGAAGGCTGCCAGAAGGTCCGGATGGAGATTCCATCAGAGCATGAAAACAGGCATGGGACCAGGACCAGATGGGGGGGTTCAGTCTGCACAACACTAAGGCTGGAACCATATAGGTTAGATGCTCATGGATGACTTGTTGGCTGGCATGAGGAGGCCTCTTTTTGGGCTGTGGCCTTTCTGTAGTAGGACTGATGTGGTAAGGAAGTGCTTTTTTTTTCTGTTTTTGGCTTTTTGAGACAAGGTCTCCCTGTAGTCCCAGCTGTCCTGGAACTCACTATGTAGATCAGGCTGGCCTTGAACTCAGAGATCCACCTGTGTCTGCCTCCCTGAGTACTGGGATTAAAGGCCTGCACCACCACGCCCGGCAGGAAGTGCTTTTAGGTTATTATAACCCCTGTACTTGGTAGGCTAGTACATCTATGTATTTAGTTTTTTCTGGGAATACAACCATCCATCAATTTACCAATTCCCTAGAAATATATATTCCAAGAACCCAACATTTCCCCATCCCCAGACAAACTTTGGGGACACATTCCTTGTTTCATATGTTGCTTTATTCTTCCATGAATAGATGAGAGAAAGGAGGGGAGAGTGCTGGGAGTGATGGCTCGGTGGGCACAGCAAATCAGTCATAAGAATTTCTTGTCCTCATAGACCGGGCAGGGATCCAGATGATTGAGTGATGGACGATTGACAGATGAGAAGAGGGCCTTATCTGTATCTGTAATGCTGTCTAGAAACTCAGTGCTCTGAGGCCAGTTTCCTTCTCCTCACTCATCCCTTCTGTATTTCTCTGCCCAGCCAGGCTTTCCAAGCTTCTGGCCTCCTCAGCACAGTCTTGCCTTTGCCAGGAACCTAATACAGTGGTCAGTTCTATTAAGGCAGAGCAGGGTTAATGCATAGGAAACAATAAGGATTATCCTTTGGCATGTGGCAATCGCCAAACCAAAACAGTGATACAGGGATGGTAGGTTTTGACTTTGAGAGTGAACTTGTGTGGCTTTCATGACTTTTTCTTGCCAGTTTCTTCCTCAGCTTGCTCTGAGGTTGCTGTTACTGTCTGTGTTCTGTCCTAAAGAGACTAAAATATGTGCTTGAGCCTGCTCACCCCTGGTAGAGTAGCAGAGACAGTCAGAGATAGCAGACTCCAGACTTGGTTTGCCCAAGGCTTAGGAATGATTTATGCAGATATAGGCAGGAGGAGACCTTATTGACAAATCTGCTGGAAAGGATGAATTAGTCCTGGTGAGATTTAGGAATGCTGGGCCTCTCCCCTGGCCTGAGGCTGTGGAATTCCCCAGGGGCTCTGCTTTGAATATTTTGGTCTCCTCCTGGGGTAAAGACTTTACCAGGAAGGAGGTTATCTAAGTCCTAGGATTTCCTGGCCTGCTTCTGCTTAGCTTGAGCTGTGTTGATTGCTGGAGGTGTTTAGTGGAGTATTTCAGAACTCCTGCCTTGACTCTCCGGGTTGTAAAGATGTAATTTCACAGTAATTGTTTGTGTGATGGAGTATACTAGTCCAGTCAGCTGGCCATCTCAACTGGATAAGGACTACTCTGAGCTTGAGGGCCACTCCTTCACTAGGTGTCCCAAGAAGTCTTCTTCTTTTTAATGTTTATTTTATTTTATTTTATTTATTTTTGTATGTGTATGAGTGTACTGTCTGCATGTAGGTTTGTGCACCCGTGTCGTGCAATGCCGCGGAGGTCAGAAGAGGGTGTCGGATTCCCCTGGAACTGGAGTTCTCCTGGAATTGGAGTTTCAGACGGTTCTCAGCCGCCATGTGGGTGCTGGGGATTGAACCCGGGTCCTCTGTAAGAGCGGTCAGCGCTCTCAACCGCTAGGCCATCTCTCCAGCCCCCATCTTCTTTTTATTTTTATTTTTTTGAGATGGGATCTCCCTGTAGCTCTGGCTGTCCTGGAACTCACCACGTAGACCTGGCTGGCCTTGAACTCACAGAGAAATCCGCCTGCCTCTGCCTCCCAAGTGCTAGGATTAAAGGTGTGCGCCACCACGTCCTGCCCAACAAGTCTTAACAACTTTCTCCAACCCAGAAAGGCCTGCTAAAAGGAACTCGTTGGTTGAAGCCTGTGTGTGTGTGTGTGTGTGTGTGTGTGTGTGTGTGTGTGTGTGACAGAGAGACAGAGAGACACACAGAGAGGAGAGCCAAGAAGGAAGGAAAGGACGGGAAAGAGGCACAGGTCAAACTTAAACTTAGAAGACCTCTGTCTGTTGCCTGTGCAGAAGACAACTCCTCTCAGGGGCTGCTTCCATTCTCCAGCATACAACCTTGTCTCCCTTAAACCAAAGAGGTTTTTACATGAGGATCTAGATCAATGCTGGATTGTTTCATGGAAGCAACAGTTATAGACAGGCCCCATAGAAAGATTCCTTCCGAGGGGAAGCTGGAGTGTGTTTGACAGCTTTGGTGTGTTTGACAAATGGCTTATCTCATGAAATAGAGGGAATGTTATTCCAATTTTATGGGGAACATGCCCCTTCCCCACACAGGGGATGCATCAGGGCTTTGTGTACACTGTCACTGAGCTACAGCCCCATCCCTGGGAAGCAGAGTTTTGAAGATTCCAGAGAACTATATTTAATTTTATTTATTGCCATGTGGGTACTATATATCTGTATATGGGTGCATGTGTGTTCATGTGTATGCAGGTGCATGTGCATGCATGTGGAGGCCACAGGTCAATCTTGGGTTTCTTTCCTTAGGAGCTATCCACTCTGTTTTTTGGAGAGAGGGTCTTTCCCTAGGACCTGGAGATCACTGATTATGCTTGGCTGGTTAGCCAGCCAGCCCCGGGGCTCCTCACAGAACTGGGATTACATGTGTACCACTATGTCCAGTGTGATAGGGTGACCCAGGTGTCCTGGAGTGTGTGGCATCAAAGCTCATCCCAAATCCCCCATTCTGTGAGCAGTAGGAGCTGTCAGAGATGGGGAGAGTGAGTTGGCATGCAGAGGGGAGAGGTCGAAGTGTGATTCTGGGAAGAAGTGGCAGGTTCTTCTCATTCAGCATTTTACCAGCGCAGATGACTAGCTCTTGGCTCTGACACCTGACCTTGACTGGATGTCGTGGAAAAAGTTTGATTACATAAGCTGTTCTGCAGTCAGCCAAGCCGTCTGGTTCTTCAGTGTAGTACTGCTCACCTGGTAACAGCAACAACATCCTGTGTGTCTGTCTCGGTTTTCGTGGTGCCGGCTCGCAGTGCTGCACAATGGCCTGCGCAGAGATGACTGTCTTGCTTCTGGAAAGGAGGAAACACCACCCCCTCCCTCTTTGTCCCTTCATGGCAGGAATCTGGTTTTCTCCATGGTGAGGGCTTAGATTCCCTGATCCTTGGGGAATCCTTGGCAGTTATGAAATGAAGCTTTGAGTCGACAGTCCTCCATCCAAGTCTCTGTTCGACACAGGTTCACAGTGTGACTTTGAGTCTCCTTACCTCTCTGAGCTTCTAAGTTTCTCGTCACAACAATAGAGCCCCACTGCATTTGGTTCTTGTGCAGATTAAATGAGGTGACACAGTCATTGTTGGCTAGCGCTCGTGGCAGAGCGTGGGCAGTCAATAAATGGTATCATCATCATTGTTTAACATTTAACATTTTGTCAGAAAGAGCCGTCCACATCATGGGGCAATTTTTCTTGTTATCCTGAAGTTTCGGGGCTGGGGGCAGTATTCTCTGGGCCTCTAGCTGTGACACCATAAGGGTGGCCCTGGTGCAGGTGAGCAGCAAGTTCAGGCAGCAAAGTGCACAGCAGGGTCTGTAGCGGCCCACTTTCAGGTGGTTGGTCTTTAGCATACTGGGCAGGGGAAGCACAGGCATGGAGCTCAGCTCAGTGAGATGTGGCAGGGTCAGTGCCAAGTCCTGCTCTTGGCTATGGAAATCGTTTGTGTGTGTCTTTGCTGTCCATGTGGAAACGCCCCTGGAAGCTAGCTTAGCCACATCAGAAATAGAGGAGATATTTCCTTGCATTAGCCAGTGCAAGCATGTGAAAGAGGGTCCCCCGAATATTACAAAACTAGTGTTCTGGTCCTGCAAGCATTGGAAAGACCCAAGAAGAGTCCCAGAGACAGGGGTGAGATGCAGGTGGGTGAGGCAGCTGCGATGTTCTGTTTCAAGGGCTCTGAGTAGCGATGATAAAGGGAACTAAAGAGGCGGCAGGTTTTTAGATTTTTAAAAAATTTATGTGTAGGAGTGCTTGGCTTGTATGTAGGTTAGTGAACCTGCGTCCTGAAATGCCCACAGAGCCCAGAGGAGAATGTCATGCCATGTTCCCTGGAACTGGAGTTACAGGAAGTTGTTAGCTGCCGTGTGGGTGCTGGGAACCAAACCTGGGTCCTCTGGAAGAGAAAGCAGTGCTCTTAACCAGTGAGTCTGGTCTCCAGCCCCACCAGAAGGAGGCAGATCATAGTGTGAAATGATGTAAGAAATTTCGGGTAAGTGCTGGTGAGCTAGCACAGTGAGTCAGCCTCAACTAAAATGGAATGATGGCAGAACACAGGCCTGCCATCCTAGCCACTCTGAGGGGGAGGCTGGAGGATGAGCACTTGAAGTTCATCCTCAGCCTTAGCCAGCTCAGGCCTACCTGCTACAGTGGACCTTATCTCACAAGAACAAAATTCCAGGTAAGACAAGCTTATCACTAGGCCCAGCAGCTATCTGAGAACACATATTACAATCTCCCTGGAAGGATATTGTCAGTGATATGATATGCTGGAAGGTTATATATAGGTCTAACAACAACCACCACCACCACAAAGGAACTCAGGATTTTGACAGAGTGGGGCTGATGGATCAGCCACTGGGAGTGGGCTCCTGAGGACTTCCCACCTGCTGGACAGGTGGAGGCTTGGTGTGAGGGAAGAGAGTACAGGGAGCCTTGGTCAATCAGATGTCACAAGTTAAGAGAATAGAAGGTGTAAATGAAAGACTGAGATTGAGAATTACGGAGGAAACAGCTGTCCATTGCTAAAAGTTGAACAAGGAAGCCTAGTATGGTGGCACTCAGGAGGCTGAGGCTGAGGCAGGAGGATCACTGTGAGTTCAGCACAACTTGGGCTACATAATGAATTTCTAAGCCATACTGGGCTACAGGAGACCCTGTCTGAATAAAACAAAGAACCTGGGACTGTGAGGGAGGGATGGGAGGTGGGGGATGGACTTGAATTCCAAACTGAGGAGCTGGACTTGCCCCTGGGTGGTGTGGAATCCTGAGCAGAGACTACTTGTAAGCAATGTAGGGTGGAGTGAGGGCGGGAGGCTAGGGAAGGGCAGCTTTAAGGTGTCTGTGTCCCAAGTCACCAGCTGAACATCCTACTTAGTGGTAGGTCAGGAGAGGAGAAAGCCTTTTAGGAAATGCCTTTGTGGGCTGAACTCCGAGTTCAAGACGCTCAAGTAAGTACCACATGTGTGCTTTGCTGACACCTCCCCTGGCCTCGTGACCTCACTAGGTCATGAATGCTCTTTTAGACACATAGGGTACCTGTGAATGTGGTGAGAAGGCAGCGTTCTGGGACATGGAGAACAGTGACACATGGTCTGAGGTGTTAGTCTCCCAGCATCCAAGAGGGAACTGCAGTTGTAGAAGGGAAAGGGGACAGTGTGATCTGAAGCCCTGGCTCCCAGCACCAATAGGTAATGGTGGATGTAACAGGGAGAGACTCAGAAGGGCACTAGTCATAATGTTGAGAAGTCGGACTGATTGCAGCCCAGGGCACAGAGGGAGGTTTCAGCCCCGAGAGCAAGCCAGGAAGAGTTGTGGGCACAGGGCCCTATTCAAGTAGGCTGAGGTTTTGGGTGGGGTGTGGTGGGTGGCAGCATGGAGTCTGCTGTGGTTAAGCAACGTGGATGCTGGAGGGGCATAATATCCTGGTCTGGATGACAGCAGGGAGCCTAGCTCAGTAGGAACTAGTTTACCAAGTCTGCTAAAGCTCCCACTTTTAGGAACTGGGTGAGGTGCAGTATAATTTCTGAATCCTCTAGTGCCAGTCAGGAGGCTTATTATTTCACTGACTAAATAATTTTCAAGCCACTGTCTGTTGGGATGGATCATGGGCCAAGCAGGCGCTCTGCATGATTGGATTTTTAGGAATATATCCCCTCCCTACAAACAGGCCAGTGTGTGGCAAACAGCCATCGGTCAGGCTGGCCAGAACGGAGGGGTCAATGAGGCTAAGTGAGGCACCAGAGATGGACCATTATCATTAAATAGGCTCCCAAAATGCCTAAAGGCTTGAGCTCTGTGCTTAACTTAAATCTTTTCAGTAGCCTTTCAGGCTTGAATTGCAGGAAACTGGCTCTAACAGGACATGACTTTCCCAAGGTTCCCTGGCTGGTGACTGATGTTACATTTATTCTCTGTTTACCTGACCCCAAACCCACGTTCTTTCCACCTTGTCTTGTCACCTCATTTACAGTCCAGTTTAAGTAGACTCTGTTACAGTGAAGACTTATTTTCCTTAATGATGATGTGGCACTCAGCTTGTCTCTGACCATATTAACCTTCCAGAGGCACTTGGTAGATGTGACCAGATTGTCACAGAGCACGTTCCATTCAGGCATGTGGACAAATACACATGTTCAGGAGACGACTCTAAAACAGTAGGATATTGCTGGTTTTTATGCGTATCGGAGAAATGATTACCCCCTCGCTTCTGTAGGTACCATCTGACCTCTTAGCTGAATTCTTCTGGAAAGTGTGTTAGGATAGCACAGGAGAGCTGTAATCATTTCCAGTGTACGCAGAAGCTCCTGACTTCAGCCATATCCTCATTAGTCATGAGTCACATGGTTTTAGCTTCACCTGGGACCCCAGGGTGTTAGCAAGAATGGTACCCTCTGGACTGGGTTGGAAGAATGTGCTGAGGGATGAGAGTCAGAGCAACCTAGGCAGTAACCTAAGTGAAGCTGTGGGGGTGGAGAAGAGTGGCCCGTACACTGTAGTAAGCATTTGCCCAGAACCTTCCCTTGCAGGGGTGTGGATCCCTTCCTGAAAGGACAGCATTGTGCGATGGACCACATGTTCAAGCTCTGAGCAAGTGGGTGCATGTGGGAACTGCCTGTTCAAGTTGGGAAGCTTTCTTCTTCTGCATGGTGCAGAGCCAGCCAGTCCTTAGCACTGAGCAGGTCTGCTCTGGTCCCAGTCCTCTGTCCAGCTTGGTGAGCCTCCTGGAGCTCAGAGCCCAGCTCTAATCCTGGAGGCTGTTCCTTGACCTGTCCTCTGTGTGGGCCTGGGTTCTTTAGGTGTCCTAAAGGAAAGTTTTCCTTGAACTCAGAAAGGGGAGGCAGTAATAACCACAGGGAAAACAGTGACCGATGCTGTGATATCCAGGCTACATGACGTTTCTTGGGGAGGGAGAGTCTCTACTGCCCTAGAGTGTCTACTGAAAAGGAGAACTTTCAAGAATGCCCCACTTTTACAATCCAGTATGCGAATGTCATGACTTTATATTTGAAAGAATGATTTTAGATGAAGTAAGGAATGAGGAGTGTTGCTCCTGAGTGGAGTCCTATAAGGCATGTCGTTGCATCCTGTGTATCTTCCTAAATCCTGCTCTGATGGCTTCTCTGGTATCAAAGTCCTGCTCAGAATGTGGTATCCATTAAGAGCAGTGGAACTCTTGTGGGGCTTTTTTAAGATTCTGGTTCTACTCAGCTGTCTTCTCAAGGCTATCATCTCTGGACACTCTTGACACCAGTGTACAGGACAGAGGGCCTGCTGGCCCAGGACTAAAGCCAGCCATGACTGTGACCAGGACCTGGCCCTTTCCCTCTCCTCCAACTCTACGGAGCCCAGCTTCTGCCTTAGCCTCCATGATGGGCCCATCTCAAATCCACTTTCCTAGTTTTGACTTCTCGGTCAGGAGTCTGTCCCCAAATGGCCCCTGAGCATCATAAACTGGGCCTGTTCATGGCCCATAAGCAGGAGTAGCCAGCCACCAAGTCTCTAGGGGAATGACTGAGCCAGGAGCCCAGGAGTGCTAAGAATGGACAAGTTGACCTGTAGGAGCGCTTCAGCTTTGGAAGGCATATAGCCTTGATGTGTTTCTATCAGGTAATGGCTAGAGAGACCCAGAAAAACTCAGAACATGTGTAGTATGTTTGAATTCTTGTTTGCTTATGTTGGGGCTGGGTCCAAGAGATTTGGTCATTTCTCAAAGGGAGTCAGCATTATATTCTTTCCTTAATCCTAACATTAGGCCCTGATGAGTCTTGACCAAATCCATATTCTGGACTACAGCACTTAAAGTCTCCCTGAATGGGGAGACACAGGATGTTGGAGATTTATAGGGACAACAGTGAGCCCGGGTAGTTGGTTCTGTTGTCTTTATTGATACACTGACCAGTCCTGTGTGCAGCAGGTATAATAATAATCCCATTATACAATAACCCGAGACATTGACATATATTACCCAAGGTAAAACAAAGCAGAGCAAAATTAGGTAGAGCCAGAATTTAAATACATGTCCACTCAACTTTTCTATGGTCTGAATGGTTACATTCTCTCCACCAAGTTCATCTCTGGAAATCCTAACTCCCAGGGTAATGGCATTATGAAGCAGAGCTTTGAGAGGTGATTAGATTGTGAGAGCTGAGCTCTCGTGAATAGGATTAGTCCCTTTTATAAAGGAGGCCCCAGAAAGCAAGCTAGTCCTTCGCACCATGTAAGTACATAGCTAGAACCAAAAAATAGGCCTTCACCAGACATTGAACCTTCCTTGATCTTGGATCCAGATTATTAGAAATAAATTTGTATTGTTTATAAGCTGTCAGTTTATGGTGACTTTGTCATCGCGACTTGAACTCCAACAGACAAAAGCAGAGCTTGGACTCTGACTGCTGCATCCTGTTCCTCTTACTCTACGTGGAAGAATTCTTTACTTACTTGATAAGAAAGGCTTGGGGTTGGGGTGCAGTTGGATAGAGAACCTGGCATTTGTACTCTTGATGCTGCTGTGGTCCTGTTGAATCACAGGCTTCTAGACCTTTCACTTCCTTTAGTCTGAGGAGCTGTGGGTGTATCTTCTGTGGGAGAAGAGGTGAAGGAGAATGGAACTAGGGCCCCAGGAGATTGATTGTAAGACATTGCCATCCTCCTGGGAGGAGCAAGAGTATGTGGGCCCCCAAGGGAGGGGACACCTCGCGGAGAGTAGTGTTCCTGCAGGCTTCGCCTTGCTCTGCAGCAGCACATGCACAAGTGGGAGATTCCTGGGTCCCTATTCTTGAGAAAGTCCCTAAATTACCCTCTGGCCTTGGAGCTCTAGGGCAGGGAAGTGATCTGAATGACAGGTGTCCTGTGACTGGCTGAGGGGATAGGCTCTGCTCTATCCTTCTCAGTCTACATCATATGCAGGAACTGTTGCATTGCGTTGAAGAAGAGGGCTGGGCCCAGGGACCTTGCTTGAATGCAGCTGGGTAGTTGCTCCTTCTGTGTGAGGGTCTAATGGTTTCCTCCTTGTAGCAACCTGAAGTCTGGCCTCATGGTCTTAGACCCCACATAGTCTTCATACCTAAACATGATTTACCTGATTCCAGATGTACAAAGAATATAGATAAAATAATGCTAAGAACAGCCTGCACTTGGGTAATTGAGGTCTGAGTGTGACTCAGAAGTCTCCCTTGGACGCCATTGGATCAGAATAGAATCATCAGCTCCAGAGGGGATGTGGGCTTCCCTGACTGTGTCTAGGACCTGATGAGTCTGGATGCATTTGCCTGGGCAGCCACAAGTTCTGCAGAGTCTGAGCAGCTCAAGTGATAGGAGTTTGCTTTCTCACAGTTATAAAGTTGTTGCGGGGTTGGTTTCTTGTGGGCCCTCTCTCCGTGGTTTATAGGTAGCTGTCTTCTACCTGTGCTTTCACATGGTTGTGGTTGTTCCTATGTTCCTTGTGTTCTAACCTTCTAAGAACACCATTTATGTCTGTTTTTGATCAACCTGAATGTATGTAATTATCTGATTAAACATCTTATTTCCAAATATAGTCATATTCCAAGTATGGTCACATGGAGATTAAACTTTTTAAAAATTTATTTATTTATTTATTTTTGGTCTTTTTGAGACAGGGTCTCCTTGTAGGCCCAGCTGTCTTGGAACTCACTATGTAGACCAGGCTGGCCTTGAACTCACAGAGATCTGCCTGCATTTGCCGCCTGAGTGCTGGGATTAAAGGTATGAACCAGCATGCCTGGCCAAGATTATTATTATTATTATTATTATTATTATTATTACTTCTTCTTCTTCTTCTTCTTCTTCTTCTTCTTCTTCTTCTTCTTCCTCTTCCTCTTCCTCTTCCTCTTCTTCTGTCTTTTTGAGACAGGGTCTTCCTGCAGCCCCAACTGTCCTGGAACTCACTTTGTAGACCAGGCTGGCCTTGAACTCACAGAGATCTGCCTGCTTTTGCTGCCTGAGTGCTGGGATTAAAGGTGTGCACCACCATGACCTGCAAAATTTATTATTTTTATTTAGTGTGTATGAGTGTATTGCCTGTATGTGTGCAAGAGCACCTATTTTGTGTCAGAAAAAGGGCTTTGAATCCCTTGGAACTGGTCGCTAGCTGCCATGTGCGTGGGCCCTCTGCAAGAGCAGCAACCGCTCTTAATCACTGAGCCATCTCTCTAGCCCCCACCATGTGGAGGTTAGGACTTTAACACGTGAATTTTGGAGGGACATAATTCAGCTTCTAAAGAGGATGTTTCCAGAGTCTTCAGCAAACAAGCCTCAGTGTCATGGCGAAGGACAGAGGCAGTCATTGCTGCTTCTGAGACACTAAGAGGGAGGTTGACTTAGGCTCATCAGCAGAGGAAGCTGGACTGGCCTTGATAAAGGCTCACGTGGGAAAGCTGGAGGCCAGCCTTTCCCCGACAGTCCGGATGCTCTGGCGGCATGAGTTCTGCACAGGGGCTTTGGCTCCCATTCAGCTCTCTCCCCTCCAGTGAAGCCCAGGCTTGTGATGACGAAGGCCCCTTCTGATAGAAGAGGAAGCCCAAATGGTGATCTACAAGGATGTTCTTTGATCTCATTCTGATGTTTATTTTTTAATACTTTTTATTAGCATATATTAGTTATACATAGTAATGAGTTTTATTATGACATTGTAAAATATGTGGATATACTGTATTCCTGCTGACTTCCCCTTTCTCTTTCCCACTAATTCCGTTTCATCACGTCTTTTTCTTTTTTAGTGACTTAATGACTTTTATTAGGGTTTTTACAGAAAGCATGAAAAGCTTTCTAGTGGCTATGCCATTGAAGAAAATGTCTCTCTCTCTCCCTTTTCCTTTTGTCCACAGACTCTGTACAGATCCTTGGGGAGAGCTGAGGGTAGAGGGGAGCAGGGTGAGCCCTTCCACTTTAGCAGCCATTAACGTCTGGTAAATAAATCTTTAGGGAGAGGGGGGGCCTCCTGAATCCCTTCCTGATCTTGTGCAGGTCTCTTGTAGGTGGTAATCACAGCTGCTGTGAGTTCAAGAGTACAAAGGCCATGTTATGCGTGGAAGACAGTGATCCAAAACACCCTATTCCTTCCCTGGCTCCTGCATTCTTTCCAAAACTCTACTTGGATAGTGTTCTCTGAGCCTTGGAGGAGGTGATATAGATGTTCCATTTATCCTGTGGCCCCACTTGGCCTTGAACCCACAGTGTAGACCACCCTGGCCTCAGTGTCACAGAGACCTACCTGTCTCTGTCTCCTAAGTGCTAGAATTAAAAGTGTGCTCCACTCCCAGCTACCAGACTATATAGCTTTTAAAAAATTGGAAAGGGGGGTGTCTCGTTATGTGTCTAGTCTGGCCACAACTCCTTGTCTCAAGTGATCCTTTTGTCTATAGTATTTAGAGTTCTAAGTGCGTGGTTTTTTAAGCACATTTTTTTTTTATTCCAAAAAAGCCATTTCACAGAGTCAAAATTAAACTGTTCAACACATGTTAAAATGAAGGCTCAAATAAAAAATACATTTTGGTTAATTCAGTTAGTATTAGTATTTACCTTGTGCCTGCCAAATTGTGGGGCCTGAACCCTGGTGAGCAGCTAGAAAAGCTTGTAGGAGGTGGCTGCCTGGAGCCTGGAGTTATGCACAAGGCCCTGAATACCTTAGATAATAAAGAAAACATGCCAGTTCAGACCTTTTTTTTTTTTTTTTCTTGTTGCTTAGCATTTTAAATTAATGGAAGAAGAGAAAAGCCTGGTTTTATCATCTGTCAGGATAAGCTGCATCCTCTGCTGTTGTTGGGCCTTAGGGAATATGACGCCATCTATTGTTCGTGCCAGGCTCAAAGCGCAGCCAAGTTCCTGTAATGGTGTAGTAGTCTTCACCTTTGAATGTTGGGCTGCAAGAGCAAAAGTTAGATGGGAGAGGCTGACATGGACAGCCCCTGACCCTTATGCCAGAATGATGACAGGCTTCTTCTTGTTCCATCTCCAAGATACATAAAATGGACTGAGCGACCTCCTGTGTTCTGCTCTTCACTGGGCTCCCAGGAGAGGAAGATAAAGAAAGAATAATCCTCACTCTTAAACCACTCAGTTTAGAAATTGGGACAGACACATAAAAAATAATAATATAAATTACTCTCATTCTTTTTTTTTAATTTTTTTTTATTGATTTTATTTATTTCTGTATGTGTATGAATGTACTGCCTGCATGCAGGTTTGTGCACCCGTGTCGTGCAATGCCGCGGAGGTCAGAAGAGGGTGTCGGATTCCCCTGGAACTGGAGTTCTCCCGGAATTGGAGTTTCAGACGGTTCTCGACCGCCATGTGGGTGCTGGGGATGTAACCCAGGTCCTCTGTAAGAGCCGTCGGCGCTCTTAACCGCTAGGCCATCTCTCCAGGCCCTCATTCTTTAAAGAAATACAAACAGCTCTCATGATTAATCTGGCTCCCATGTAGTGTGGGAAAAAATCTGGAGGTGTCCAACACCTGTGGGGAGTGGGATTAGGGGTGGAAGTGTTAAGAAGGCCCCCCTGGTACATTTGATAAGGCCTTAGGATGGGTGGGATTTTGACATGTAGATGGAGAAAAGCATTCCAAGTAGAATAGAGCTAGGACAGGCTTTCTAGGCAATTCTTTTTTTTTTTTTTTTGGTCTTTTTGAGACAGGGTCACAGGGTATTCCTGCATCCCCAGCTGTCCTGGAACTCCCTATGTAGACCAGGCTGGCCTTGAACTCACAGATACCCTCCTGGCTCTTCCTCTCAAGTGCTGGCATTAAAGGCGTGCACCACCACGCTTGGGTTTTTTTGTTTGTTTGTTTGTTTTGAGATAGGATCTCATTTTATCCTACACTGGCCTCAAACTTGTTGTATGGCAATGGGTGACCTTGAACTTCTGATCCTCCTAGCTCCACTTCCTGGGTGTGGAATGACAGGTCCACACTACCATGCCTGCTTTATGTGGTGCTGAGGCTCAAACCCAGGGTCTCATGCATGGTAGGCAAGTGTTCTATCAACTAAGCTACATCTCCACCCCTAAGAAAGCCTGTCAGGGGTAGAAAATAGCCTGGTGTTATTGGGACTCGACAGCCTTGTGATGTTACCTGGGAGGTAAGCCACGTCAGCCTCGTGATGTTACCTGGGAGGTGAGCCACGTCAGCCTCGTGATGTTACCTGGGAGGTGAGCCACGTCAGCCTCGTGATGTTACCTGGGAGGTGAGCCACGTCAGCCTCGTGATGTTACCTGGGAGGTGAGCCACGTCAGCCTTGTGATGTTACCTGGGAGGTGAGCCACGTCAGCCTCGTGGTGTTACCTGGGAGGTGAGCCATGTCAGAAGATGCTGCCAGTGCTGCAAGTTGAAGCTTTCTCCTGCAGGATTGGGGACCACTTCCCCTGCTACTCTGGGAGGATGGATTGAAGTGGGGTTGGATAGAGGACAGAAGTCTGGAGGGGGACAGACAGCTTTAACAACCTGGCTGAGATGATAAGGGGAGGGAGAGGAGAGTTGGGTCAGATGGTAGAACTTATTCAGGGAGTCTGAATGGCTCCATTATGAGTCATCAGGAATTTAGGCTCAGACCTCAGTTCTGCTAAAGCGAGGGGGGAAGCCCATATGCCCCACTCCCAGCAAGCCCAGAGTCCTAGGTGATGGGTTTTTCTTTTTAAGAGTTTATTATTTTAAGTAAAATTCTAGCATCCATAGAAACAGAAGGAACAGTATAAGGAATCTGTTCACCCATCACCTCCCTTCAACAGTAACCTCTTGCTGGTATTGTTTCTGGGATAGTTTATAAGATAAGGCTTTTGGGAAGTATTCAATCTGAAGTTGTATTTGAAGCATTTCCTCTGAATCCGTCTCTTGATCTGGTTGAGGCCATATAATGATATCATGTCCATTGGCTCCTCCCTGGAGGTGAGTTGAATGTGTGGAGTTGGCATGTCTGCAAGTGTAAATTTGCTACTGCAAGAAGGAAAGCAAAGGGTGCTTCTGCTGAACGGTGTCGTCAAGACTTGAGAAACACAGCCTGCAGAGGTCTATCAGTGGAGCAAGGGTTTATCTACCAGGATGGCAAGTGTGGAGACACGAGAGGATAGGAATAAGGAATTCTGTGAGGGCAGTTTGTGAGGTAAGACACCCCATTGTCCATTGGAATGTGCATGTTGGTGAGGGCCTGATTCCTACTGACTGACCTGACAAAGCTCATCTATATGCCAGACACTGAGGGAGTAATTCACTTTGGCAGGCATTGTCCAGTAGCTACAACACAAATGCCTTTCCTTCCAGACTACCTTCTTGGCATTGCTGTATGTGGAAAAGTGAATTATAATGTCAGCTGTAGGTTTCTGAGGAGCCAAGCTTCCAGACATGTCTAAGTGGAAAGTAGGTATACCACCCTTTCCTGTGATGGTGCCCGACAGCTATGATAGTGCTTCTATCACATGGACCCCTTCTTCTCTGGGCACTGTTGCTCTGTCCTTCACTGAGCAGTCTGTTTTGTTGTAGAGTATACTAATTGTTCATAGTACTTAACTTTGCAACAATTGAAAAACAGGACCAGGAATCAGAGGGCAACCAAGCCATCAGCTTTATAGCTAATGAAGTGGTTTCTAGAGAATGTGACCTGTGTGGCTCCCATGCATCTCTTTGCTGAATTAACAAGCCTACCTCTCTAGTGGTAGTGGGAACTTACGTGAATGCAGTGTCCTCCTGGGACAGGCCACCTACTTCATTACGGTAGCTCTAGGGAGAGAGGGAAGGATGGGGCTGAGCTGCGCATGCTTTGTTCCTTTTCTCGTGCCCATTAGACAGACACTTAACCACGCAGGAGAAGATGCCAGTCTTCTCCCATTGGGTATCTGCATGGTGAAACATTAAATGAAGATGTGTGTGCGTGTTGTTGGTCTCAGATGAGATTATTTCAGTCGGGTGCGGATGCTGTCATGGAGAGCATAGAATGGTCTGGACACCGAAAGATAATTTTCCATGTTTGATAGAGACTGGAGAAAGGGGTCTCGAGGTTGAAGAAACAGCATGAAAGATACAGGGACATGGGAGGATGCTCTCCTGTGGCAGCCAGGTAGAGAGTGTCCAAGGCGGGGTCCTCATCCAGGCGGTCCAGCTCCACCTCAGGCTTTTACTTCTACCTTACACTCACCTCCCCGAGCAGGAGCCTTCCCTGGGCTCCTTGGATCTTTCCACAGTATTGTTTGTTGGGAGAGTAGGTGACTTCCAAATGCTGCCATGTGCTGCCATTGCATGCTGGACACTGGCCAAGTTCAAAGGTGAGAGGAGGTGAGACTGGGCTTCCCCTGCTGTCACTCTTTCCCTGATGTCTGGCCACAGAGCTAGGACTTTGTAAAACAGAGTTGATAATTGTAATGTATCCCTCACTAATGAGATAATGGGGACAAAGTCTTTTTTGCTCCTGGGAGGCAGAAAACCTGCTGTGAACTTCCAGAAGGCTGTGCTTATAGGCAGGTGGAAATTGCCCAAGCAGGAAGTAATTTGCCATCTTTGTGATGGATTCGGAAGAGCACCAGGCTAGGGAAGGTTACTGGTCCTTTTCATCACGTTACACGTACATTGACTTCTTAGATCCAGGGTCTCAGAAGGAAGTACAGAACCCTCCACCCCAAGCTTTCCACTTGGCTACAGTGCATCCCACTTCTATGAGGACAGATCAGTTCATTTAATAGTATGAGGGGCAGACTGATGGGGGACTGTGATGCTCTGCTGCCTGGGTGTTGCTTTTCCCAGGCATACATCCCTCCCTTTGCTGGAGTGCCTGCGTTGTCTTTCCTGAGATCTGCCTAGACAACCACAGGAAGGCACAGGGCTAAGGGCCATGATGCTGGCCGCTGGTATCCTTGTGGCCTCTTTACCACAATGAGCCTTTGATGTTGAGAGGAGCAGTTTGGGGAGTGAGGAGAATGTCAAGAGCAGAAATTGTACATAAGGACAATCAGAGAAAGGTGGAGAAGGCTCTGAAAATATTAAGCAACCAAACCGAGGGAAATACTGTTGGCTTCTTATTGCTCCTCCAGCCTGAGGTCAGACCTGCTGTCTGTGTGTAAGCCGCTCCAGTCGTTGGTTTCCTGGCCACCCTGCACGCCTCCCTGTGGATCGGGCTCAGCTCCGCACAGTGCTTGTGTCTCATGCCCGTGCTTTGGGGCGGTGTGTCTCCTAAGCAGCTTGCATTTCGAGGAGGAGGGAGATGTCATTCCTGTTTCTGAGACTGTGGGACAATGAGTCTAGAAGTCTGGCCTCCTGGCACTAGGAGGTAAAGCCTCAGCATCTAGGGACTCTTATTGTACCCTGTGGAGGAAGATACTGTGCTGTGTGACCACTCTGCTGTGACACCACTCTACCTGCCTGCCACAGGAGAGGGTCCTCTCATGTCCCTGTATCTTTCATGCTGTTTCTTCAGCCTCGAGACCCCTTTCTCCAATCTCTATCAAACATGGAGCTGTGGTTTGGTGAGAAGAACTTGAGAGTTTGGCTAAGTGCTTAAGTGGAAGCATCTGGGTTGGGTTGTGCCAAAGAAGGCTGGTTGGGGGCAGGGGGTGGGGCTCAGGGTGTGCATTGGGAGCTGGGTTGGGTTTGAAATGGAAGTTCCAGAAAGCCGAAAGGATCCTTCCATAGCGCAGGACTGTTGGCAGGGCAAATGTCTGTAGGGCTCCTTTGGAGCTCGCCCAGCAGGGAGTGGCTGGGAATGCCCAGTGCATACCACTTACTAACCTGGCACAACGGGAAAAAGATGCTAAACAAGAAAAGTTGCATGAGACTCTGCCGCCACCCAGCACTACCAGCCCGTGCCTGGCTTGGGCTCTTGTGGCAATTCTGACAGACCCCTGGCTTCAGTCAAGTGACTTACTAGTCAGATCAGCCTGATGTGGGTTATTGAGGTGGGAACTCCGAGCCACATAGGAGAAAAATGTTTGTTGTTAGAAGTCACCGATGCTGTGATTAGGTGGGGACAAACGAAGCGATCTTGTTCATCTCCTGTGGCATTCTTTTCTTTTCTTTTCTTTTCTCCTGCTCAGCTTTCCTTGTACTATGTGAGCTGCTGTGGTCCCTGACAAAAGAAATCAGAACCCCACCTTTTCACTCTTACTGGATCCAGATACCCACTGTAGGGCTTCAACTTTCCAGCTTCCTGCTCCCTCTGTCCTGCTTTGACTCCTCTATCACAACAGGATGCCTTGCTGCCTGGCTCTTGTCCTGAAGGGAACATGATGCCTATGGCCTTGTCCTTGGGTCACACACAGTCAGCATGGCTCTTGGGCATGGTTTTCTCAGGCCAGGTGAACCATGTTTCTCTTCAGGCTTTTACCCTGTGGGATATGACTTCCAGGCTTTGTAGGACCTGGCTTGAACCTCAGGGCTCCAGACTAAGGCCCCTGACAGAAAGCAGTTATGACTCGGATCGCCACCCTTAGGGGAGCTCTCCAGTGCAACAGTCCTGACTTCTTCCTTCCTTTCATTTCTCCCTTTAAGTATGGGAATGTCAGGGCTGGAGAGACGGCTCAGTGGTTAAGAGCACTGGATGCCATGGCAGAGAATCCTGGCTTGAGACCCAGCACCTACAAGGCAGCTATGAACTGTCCGTAATTCCGGCTCCAGGGGATCTGACGCCCTCCCTGATGGCACTGCACAGCATGGGTGCACCTACGCTCATGCAGGCAGTACACTGATACACATAACATAAAAATAAGTAAATATAAAAATGAGAAAGAGGGGCTGGAGAGATGGCTTCGCGGTTAAGAGCACCGACTGTTCTTGCAAAGGACCTGGGTTCGATCCCCAGAACCCACATGGCGGCTGAGAACTGTCTTTAGCTCCAGTTCCAGGGGAATCCGACGCCCTCTTCTGACCTCCTCAACATTGCACGACACGGGTGCACCAACCTACATGCAGACAGTACATTCATACACATAAAAATAAATAAAAAATTTAAAAAAAAAAACGAGAAAGAATGGGAATGTCTACACCATTACCATTTCACCACGGTGGTTTGGAAGGAGGTGACTTCTTTCACAGGTTCATAGATGGAAAGACTTTTGCCTGGTCAGTCAGTCTCAAGCTGTCTCTCTCTCAGGCAACTGTTTGGTTCTGTTCCTTCCCTCAGCCACATGAGATAAGATCCAGGGTCAAAAACATGGCTCTGCCCTTGAGCGGATTACCACTGAGATGAAAAGGTTTGCATATAGGGCTGGAGAGATGGCTCAGCAGTTAAGAGCACTGGCTGCTCTTGCAGAAGACCTGGGTTCTTTTTCCAGCACCCACATGGTGGCTTGCATCCATCTGTAATTCTACTTCTAGGGGATCCAGTGCTCTCTTCTGGCCTCCATGGGTACTTCGCACGTAGGTGCAGTTACATACATGCAGACACTTCACATATAGGTGCAGTTACATACATGCAGACACTTCACATATAGGTGCAGTTACTTACATGCAGACACTTCACATGTAGGTGCAGTTACATACATGCAGGCACTTCACATATAGGTGCAGTTACATACATGCAGGCAAAACCCCATATACGTTAAAAAAATGTACATATAATGTGGCCAGTGCCCTAAGGAGGTCTGCAATGGAGTGAACGTGGATGTAAGAGAGGGGCTCTGGAGAGGAAGATTCTAGAATTGGGCTTTGGAAGAGGAGAGGGAGTCGAGCAGGAGGAATGAAGGTCCTGAACTTCATGACCAGGAGCAGGCTGGTGGCCAGCGTGGCTGTTGCTCGTGGCTGGTGGCCGGGAACTTCCAAGCACAGGTTGAATCCCTTTGACCCCCATAATGGGGTGCCTTCCTTGTGCCTTCTAAGTAGGAAAAACAAGGTTCAGTGATGTCAGCAGACTTGTCAAGGGACACAGCTGGTAAACGAGATATGGGTACAACGTAGTTGACCACCCTGCATGCTCCATGGCTGTCTGCCTTCTTGTGGATGCCTGGACATCCCTTCCTGTCCTGGGTGACAGGAAGCTGTGACACGTTACGAAAGCTCTAGGGAACCTTGTTTAGATTCGTGAGGACACACACCTAGGGGAAGGGGAGAAGGAAGGAAGCTTTACCCGAACTGGTGACCTTCCAGATGAGGGTGAAAGAAGGGAAGACCCAGGATGGTCAGTAGCCTGAGGAGAGTCCCCTCACGCCTCTTAGAGACCCCCTCTCAGGTAAAGGCACATCTTTGAGTATGGCACAGAAAAGAATTTCAGGACAAGACCAAGTGAGGTAAAGTTAGCGAGTTTATAAAATGGAGATAGTACATGCTTTAGGTTTAAGCATAGGCATTTAGAGAGAGGGTCAGAGGGCTAAGAAAAGAACGGTACACCTCTTTAAGTCTGGGTTTCTTAGGAGAGAGAGAGAGGCCAGCTTATGTGTCTTTATAACAGCTATGTATAAAACCACGTGGTTATCTAAGCTATGTCATTTAAAGGATGTAATGTGTAGTAAGGCTTAAGGAGTAAACAAATGTAAAAATGAAGTAAAACGTACATGAGCTAGTTTACTCATTTTTCTTAACATTTACCTTTTGTAAATGAAATTGTAAGGTGGTTTTATGAGGTGTTTTAGTTAGCGTTAGGAGAGAGGAGCAATAGTACAGTTAAACTCAAGGCTCTGAGTAAGCACAGTTGCTGTTTTAAACATCTTTGTTTGAGATGTCTTTAGGGAGCCAAGTGTTGGCTTTTATCAGTTGTGTGAAGTTCTGGCTCCCAGACAGATTTCAGTGTGAGGAGTTCTTTCTTCTCCCATGTTCCCTTCAATTTCCCATCTTTATCCTTCCTCAATGTCTCCCTCTAAGACTTTGTTCTCTTAATCTTGAAAATTTTATTTTTATTTTTATTTTATGTGTATGAATGTTTTGTGTGTGCATTAAGTGTACCATGTGCATGCAATGCCTGCAGAGGCCAGAAGAGGGCATCAGATCCCCTGGAATGAGAGTTAAGGATGGTTGTGAACTGCCCTGTGGGTGCTAGAAAGTGAACCCTGGCCCCTAGCAAGTATAGTCAGTGCTTTTAACTGCTGAGCCACATCTCCTTCCCCTGCCCTTGTAATCTTAAGGTTTGATGATGGTTGAAGATTTATTTACTGAAGTTTCTTTTTTCTAATCTGTTTGGGACAACAGAATCTTCCATTCCCCTTGAATACACTGGCCATTTTTGTAGTCTCACCCAGCAGCTTTTCAGTAGCCGCTGTGACTTGTAAACATCTTGTCCGTCCACATGCTCTAGAGTCAGTAGCTGCGGAATGGGAATATCCGCTAACTTTTAGGTGATGACTCCCAATGCTATCTCTTGTCTTTCTGTCACATACAGAGCAAAAAGTATTTTAAAATAGGGTAAAGGCCCAAAGGATAATTAATTATGAAGTCTGTAGCCATTCTGAAGGTAATGATGTGACCATGGGAAAGCTTGTAGGGGAAGATGTGGTCAGGGAAGGAGACTGGACCAGACCCGGTGGTATATCCCACAGGATATAGAGAGAGGGACAACTTGGAAGACTCCCAAGTTTCTGGCTTGGTGACAGTGCTGGTATCTATAAGACGGGAAGAGAAGCATTTGAGGAAATGACCTGTTGGGCCACTGGGTAGGGGTGTTGGGGTAGGACACCGGACTACGTTATCTATCTCCCAGGCTTAGTCTCCACTGACAATGAGTTGGTTTATTTTACTCAGTGAACCCATAAACACTTCTCTAGGGATTACAGAATTGACACTGCAGAATCCTAGACATGGTAGGAATGGAGGGGTCAAGGGCCAGGCACACAGTTTCTATGATGCTTTCCCTGCAGGATAAAAGAGACAGGGAGATCACATTTGAATGGCTAGGGGGCCAGGCACACAGTTTCTATGATGCTTTCCCTGCAGGATAAAAGAGACAGGGAGATCACATTTGAATGGCTAGGGTAGAGTTTGCTCTCTTGGAACTATTCTAAATAGGAAGAAAGGAATGTAACAGTTGAAAGGTTCTGGCATGGGCATAAAAGCAGGAAAGAGATGGGGCAGCCAGGTTCCAGACAATTAGGCCCAGGCCACCAGTGATAAGGCTTTTGGTTAGGATGGGACAGAGGGTTGCCATTGGATAGCAGTTATAATGGAAATTAAAGTTACAGCCCATTCGGTTGAGTACATGTGACGAAAGGCCATGGATTCTACCCTGTGTCTGTGGTGAATTCCTGAGGTGGTCTAAGCAGGTGAATCTAGGCCCTCATCTTTGCCAGCAAAACTGGCTCTCAGCTCAATTACCTCTCTGGGTGATTCTAATGAACACCAAAGTTTGAGGGTTGCTGAGATGGGTGAGTCTTCAGTGCAGGGTGAGTAGAGAGGGGTGTGGGAGGGAGGTCACCAGTTGGGCAGCTGTTGTAATCCTTTGGGTGAGGTAATACAGGGCCAGGGCCAAGTGAGGCTGTGGAAGCAGATGAGATCACCGCTGGCCAGAGGTTGGCAAGAAGAGGCTGCCTGGCCTTGCACAGTTATCATGGAGCACACCTGGGTGTTCTACCCCATCTCTTCATCTGGCCCCTAGCACACACAGGGAGCTGTCTCTTCTCTCTGACATTGTGTTGTTGGAGTGTTCCAGAGCATCTCAGGCACTCCTCTCTTTATAAACTCTCTGCCACTTCTTAATTTAAGCGTTTCCATTCAATACGGTTTGTGTGCAGAAGGAATTGTTGTCAACAGTATTGCTGTGAACAGGAGACTCATAGTCTCCGGTGGCTCCTTTGTGCCTTCCTAGGAGTCCATAGGAATCTTCAACTGGATGTTGCAAAGCCAGGTGTGCTGATATCACCCCCACAGGCTTCACTCTGCTGTTCGTATTCTCCCAGGGACTTGGGGGTGGAAATCTTGTTGTCAAGTGCAGCATATCTCTCTCAGGCCCCTGTGCACTCTGTCAGTCAGTTTCTCTGGCTTTGTCCTTGCTCAGGCTGTTTTCTTCTCTTGTTTGGCTTTCCTGTGTTCATAGCTGCTTTCCAAGCAGCAGCCAGAGTAATCCTTTAAATAAGTTGTATCTTGTCACCATGTGCTCAAAACCCCTCAGTGGCTTCCTGTCTCAGGAAAGGAGAAGGATCTTTATTCTTAGTTGGGTTACCTAGATTGTTTTCTCATCTGTAGTAGAGGGAGAATAATTCCCAACTGGTGTGTGGGGATTAAATGAGATAAAGTTGGATAAATCCTGATCCCAGCTGCTAACAGATACCTGCCAGTGAAAGAGGTGTCCAGAAGGAAGTGGAGCGCACAGCTGGTCCCGTGCCAGCGTGCCATGCATGCTTTCCCTCGATGTTTTTATTATTTTTTTTTTCTGGTTTGTTTTGAGACAGGGTCTCACTGTTTAGCCTTGGCTAGCTTAGGACTCACTATGAAGACCAGCCTGGCCTCCAACTCACAGACATCCATGTGCTTCTCTGCCTTTTTAGTGCTGAGATTAGAGGAATATCCCACCCAGGGTCTTGAACATGCTAGCCAAATGTTCTAACCTTAAGTGATAGTCTAGTCCCTATTGTTTTATTTTTTAAATTTATTTATTTTTAATTTAATTTATTTATTTTTAATTAAATTAATTAATTAATTAATTAATTTTTTATGTGTATGAATGTACTGTCTGCATGGAGGTTTGTGCACCCGTGTTGTGCAATGCCGCGGGGGTCAGAAGAGGGTGTCGGATTCCCCTGGAACTGGAGTTCTCCTGGAATTGGAGTTACAGGCAGTTCTCAGCTGCCATGTGGGTGCTGGGGATTGAACCCAGGTCCTCTACAAGAGCGGTCGGTATTCTTAACCACTAGGCCGTGTCTCCAGCCCCCCTATGTTTTAAATCCATGTGTCTGTATGTGCATGCGCATAGTGTCCATGTGACCAGGAGGCCAGAGGGCAGTCTTGGGTGTCATTCCTCAGATGTCACCTGCCTTATTTTGACATAGGGCCCCATTGGCCTGGAGCTTACTGATTCAACTAAGCTGGCTGGCCAGGGAGTCCAGGGGTCCTCCTGCCTCCACCTCCCAGTGCTGGGATTGCAAGCATACACCATTGCTCTAGGCTTTTTTTCTTTATGTGGGTTCTAGGGATGACAATTAGGTCTCTATGCTTGCATAACAAGTGCTTCTCTGACTGAACCATCTCCCCAGCCCCCTGATTATTTTCATTTTATTACTACAACATAGCCACACAATTTAAAAAAAATCAAATAATTATACATGACTTGTTAGAACCAACACTCACGGGGACTGGGGAGATGGTTCAGCAGTTAAGAACACCGACTGTTCTTGCAGAGGATCTGGTCTTGGTTCCCAGCATCCACACAGCATCTAACAACTGTCTATAACTACAGTTCCAGGGGATTTGATGTTTTCTTCTGGCCTCTGTAGACACTGGTGTACTTACATACATACAGGCAAAACACAGATGCACATAAAAAAATGCGACTCCCCCCCAGACCTATGCAACCCCAATGTTTTTCCTCAGATGCAGCCACTGAAATCCTTTCAGCGTTTTAAATTTGTATCTCTATGCTCTGGTACCTCACTTACTTTTGTTTCTCATAGTCTAATGACTTCTGAGCTTTGCGGGAACCTCAAAGATGAGGATTCAGCTCTGTTTCCGGTCCTGCCCTGGGACCCGCCAGCGCTTTTCCATCCTCCCCTCCTCACCAGTGCAGTCTTAATGGGATCAGTTTGTGGCATTTCATTGTAGCTGTGATTTTTCTGAGTGTTGGTTGTTTTTCTGTTTCCGTGGCATTGAATTACACAAGATTCTCATCAGTTACAGAAAGTTGTTCAGATGCCTCTGGTCTCCCGTCGGGTTCATATGACTGTGGAAACCTTCACGCGCGGTGCCTAGCGGGTCATCTCCCCTTCCCTTCTGGCATCTCCAGCGTTGATGCCAGCGTCTTCCTCATGACTCCTATCACTGTCTCTGTGTCCTTGTGGTTTGTTTTCCAAAGTAAATCCTTCTGCTGTTTTAGGGTAGCTAAATGAGATGTTTGGGCTCAGTCAGCTGTATTTACTTGAGGTCTCTCTTGTTTACTTCTGTCCATAACAATAAGATTCATTTTATATTGATTTTAAGATGACACAGTGAAGCCTCAGAAGTTAAATAAGTTATGTAAAGACCCACAGCCATGATACAGCTAAGCCCAGTTTTAATGTGTATGTGTGTGCGCGCGTGTGTGTGTGTGCCCGCGAGCGCTGAATGCACATGTGTATATGTGTGTTGTGTGTGTGGTGAATGCACATGTGTGTGAGCTGAATGTATGTGTGCATGGTGAACATACATGTGTGTATGGTGAATGCACGTGTGTATTTGTGTTTGTGTACAGTGAATGCACGTGTGTGTGTGTCTGTGTGTGTGTCTGTCTGGTTGCTCACACCTGTAAGTGTGCCTGTGTCTTCCTCAGCTACCACTCCACTTTATTTTTTTTTTGATACGGGGTCTCTCTGGAGACCTCTCTGGCTGGACTGGCTGTGCAGTGAGGCCTTGGATCCTCCTGTCTCCACCTCTCTAGCACTGGGATTTGAGGCCCAGCTTTTCTTTCCTCATGGGTGCTGAGGATCAGAACTCAGGTCCTCCTGCTTGCACAGCAAGTACTTTACCCAGTGAGCCCTCTCCACGGCCCCAGAACTGAAGTATGCCTATCTGCACAACCTATTATTATGACTTATTATTTTTGTTTTGAAACAGGGTCTCTTTGTAGCCTCAGCTGGCCTAGAACTTGCTATATAGACCAGGCTGACTTTGATCTTAACAGAGATCTGCCTGTATCTGGCTCCTGCCTGCTGGGATTATAGAAGTGTGCTACCACTCCAGGGCATTTTATTTTATTTTATTATTTTATTTTATTTTATTTTATTTTGTTTTGTTTTGTTTTTTGTCAATTGAGATTTAGGCACTGTCAGGAATTTCTTTCCTTTCTTCCTTTTTTAAAAAACATTTTTATTTTATGTGTATGAGAGTATTGCCTGTATGTGTGTAAAGTGCACCCGTGTTGTGCAATGCATGCGGACTCAGAAGAAGCATCAGAGTCCCCTGGAACGGGAGTTATAGATGTTTTCTGCCACCATTTGCATGCTGAAAATTGAACCTGGATCCTCTGCAAGAGCAGACAGTGTTCTTAACCACTGAGCCATCTCTCCAGCCCATTTCCCTTTCTTCCTTTTTGAAACTTGAATATCTTCTTCCTTCTCAAAGAGGTTATGTCTTTTCTATCCTTTTTAGACCCTGTCTCCAAGCTTAGGGATAGCTAGAGGTATTTGTTAAAATAACTATCAAGAGCAGGCATGTGGTTTATGGGGACCATGTAATGTTATAGGAAAAGGATCGCAATTTCTTGTGATATGGTGGTCTTTATCATTTCATGCCTATTTTGGTTGAGGTAGGGCATGAGATGAATGCAGGTGCTATGGAAATGGTGTGCACAGGCCTGTGGTGAGGACTTGCTGGGCTGCTGGGTACAGCTGCTGAGGAGATAGTCCCAGCTCTTTCCCAGACGCAGGGATCTGGACGAAAGCCATGCCAGCGACTCCTAGCTCTGTTCCCAGTTTCTTCCTCCTCCCTGCACCCTGGCCATCTTCAATGCATCTGATCTTCCTTATGTGGTATAGTTCATGTGATTATGGCTTTGTTATCACACATTGCTTTTCTACAACATGCAGTTCTTTCCTCATTGGCCTGTTTTACAGCTACAAGAGTAATTTTCTTCCTGTTTGGTAGCAAAGAGGAAGATAAGGTCTTGTGTTAGCCGTCTCACAGAGAGGAAAACGTCAGCATCCAGGGAAGCTTGTGAGTGAAGGGAAGGGACAATGCATGGACCACACCTTTTCTTAGACAGCTTACCCTGCCTTTTCTTTGTGACCAAGGATGAGCCCATTTCTCAGTGTCAGAAGTATGGCTGCTCCTCAGGGCCAAATGAAGAGCAGTGTTAAGTGTTGATGATAGCCTGTGGCCATTATAGCTACTGTCATTGTGCTAGGCATGTTGGAAGCCATTTGTCTGTACTGGCTCACCTTCCTGGCCTGCTTAGTGCCTCTCTTTAGTGTCTCCATTCCACATTGTTGATTCCTCTATTGTTTTCCTTATATTTGTGAGGTGGCTAGTAAGAAGGGCTAAGCCATTGCAGCACATTATAAAAGCAGACATTTTTTGGTAGGGACGACGACTTCTTCCATTTTCTGCTTTCTGTTTATAGGTCGCCCTGACTTCCTCTTGGCCCTGGAACTTTCATCTGGCTCCCTCTCTTTCCAGCCTCTGAGCTATGAGTGGCTCATTTGGTTCTGCTCTCTGGCTTCTTCACCTTCCCTTGGCCCATCCTTGCTGCCCAGGGAGAGACTACTGCCCTGTGGGGAGCAACAGGCAAGGCAAAGAGCACACACTGCCTTTTGTCAAAGGACAATCTTACCTCCCTGAGTTTTAATACTGTTTAGAGATTTTTCCTGTTTCTTATTGTAGGATTTCTCAAACCCTTGCCTAAGGGTATAGAGTAACTTTTGTTATTTGTAATAAGCCCTTTTCAATCATCTCTTAGTTGATACTGATGAGGTGACTTCTAGTGAGTGAGGGCTGGTAACCTGAGGAAGCGAACACGAGATTAGTGGGTTAGAACTTTCAGCCCCACACTTAACCCGTTGCAAAACACGAATCCAAGTTTTGTGAGCCATTCTAGAAAATGTCTGAGGAAGGAGTTGTGGGAACCCTGATGTATATAGTCATCAGTCTGAAGCCTGGACATCTGATCAGCAGCTGGAGTCAGAGCACCCTATGGGACTGAGACCTTGACTTGTGGGCTCTAAGACTAACTTCTGGTATGTAGTGCCCAAATTGAATTGAATTATAGAATACCCTGTTGGTGCTTACAGAGAACTGAAGAAATGCTTAGTGTAGAAAAACTCTATATAGTCAACGCTAGAAGTGTTGTAACAACCTGCGGAAGAGGGGGCGTGGTAGAATGTAAGGGCTGCGATTGGGGTGAATGGTGAAACTACAGCAATGTAGTCTGGACACTCATTTGATCAACTTGATTGAACAAACAACCTGTCACCCCCCACTGGATGGTGGGGCGGTAGGTGTTTGGGCACAACAGCCTGCAGATAGGTTTTGCATGAAGGATGCTTGTACTCATGGATTATCACTTATAGCTAAAAATGAAAAAAAAAAAAACTGAGAGAAAGATGCAGGACAGTTATGGCAGAATGCATGATCTGGGATGGGGTGGGGGTGGGGGGGAGGGAAAGGGAAATAAGCCTGAACTGAATTGGAAAAATGTATGAAATGCACAAAGCATCAATAAAAACTAATTAAAAAAAAAAAAAGAAAATAAGGTGTTTTTTTCCTTTTTTTTTTTGGTAATCCAAGTGTCTTAAAGGACAGGTTGCCCTGTTGTGCTTTTTGCTGAGGGGAAGTCTAACCTAGACAGTTATGAGGGAAAAGAGGCTGTTAGGGGTCAGAGAGGAATGGGCGGGGCTTCCCTGATTTAGTAAGAAGGCCTGTGTTCACACAGTGAGGAGGTGGCCTTCCTTACACCTGTGACACATTGTCCTTGTACATCCAACACCATGATGCCTCACAGTAGTCCTGTGACAGCTGGCAGGAACTCATTATTACCCAAGTGTCCTGCTGTTACCTCAGAGGCAGCCAGCCTAGAACCAAGCTCATCAGGTCTGCCCAGAGGAGGTTCCCCAGTCTGACTGGCCCAGCTCCTGGGCTGTGTGAAGATACACCTTTGACTCATGCTCCTCTTCATCTAGGTTCCCACGAGTCCACCTAACTGGCTGTTTGCCAAACATAAACTCATCACTGGGCAGATGGCCCAAGTTCTTCTTTTTAAGGGCTTTCCAATGCATTGGGAAATGTCATGAGCCCTTGGGGGTTGCCCTTTTGCCAGCTGACCCCATCCGTTTTCACCCTGGTCCAAGGCCCCAGATGGGGCCAGCCACGTGTGCTCATTAGTGGCCCCTGCCTGTGGAACTAGGAACTTCCTTTTAAAAGTCTGCCTAGTGTTTCCATCTGAAACCACTTGATATGCTAATATGCTGATATTCAGAACCTTGAACTAGTGATTCCTGGGCTCTTACTAACTTGCTCACGTCCTGCTTATAGGAGGCTGGGAAGGTTTTGGCTCATCTTGAGCCTCTGGTTGCTTCTGTCTAATCACATCAACCATTTTGACCTTAGCCAACTACCTCCTGCCCTTACATGTCTTGATGCCTTATGCACTGTACGCCCCCTCTGCCTGTATATAGACTGTATACCCCATGGGAATGTGCAGGTGTTGAATTATCACTACCTCCCCAGTCCCCAGCACTGAAGGACTTCAGGGGATGCTGTTTGCATCTATTTGTTCACAAGTACTTACTGACAGACTACGTGGTGCCATGACCCTATTAGGCACTGAGACCACAGGAGTGAAAGGGTAGATAGGCTCCCCTGCTCCATTGGGAAGGCGGGGAGATAGGAAGAAAACACAGAGCTGGATAAGAAAGTTAGGAGTTGCTGGGCTTTAGATGAGGGATGGTCAGGGAAGGCCTCTCTGAGAAGATGCTGTGAAGCTGAAGACCTGAGGATGAGAGGAAGTCAGAGGGCAGCAGTGGCAGCTCTCAGGGAAGGAAGTGGTCTTGGAGTGTCTGGGAGCAGGTGGGAGACCAGCACTGGCAGGAAGAGTGGCCTGGCAGCGCCTGTTTTCATGAGTCACAGGAAAGATTTGGGATTTTCCTCTCCCAGGAGCAGTGAGACTTTTTTTTTTTTTTATTTTTTTTTTGGTCTTTTCGAGACCAGGTCTCCCTGTAGCCCCAGCTGTTCTGAAACTCAATATGTAGACCAGGCTGGCCTTGAACTCACAGAGATCTGCCTGCCTCTGCCTCCTGAGTGCTGGGATTAAAGGCGTGCACCACTATGTCTGGTTGAGACTTTTTTTGCAGGGAAGAATTCCTAAATTTTAATGTTCCTATGGCTGAGCAAAGAGGAGTAGGCTGACTTAGCCCTGTCTCTGCTGCCTCCCCTTTCCCTCCCACCTTATATACCCAGAGCCAAGCTTACTTCCCTTTCAGGTCCCAAGACCGCCACCTGGGGCAGTCTGGGGTCCTTTTCTCCCTCAGAGGAGCTCTGGCCCTTTTCCACCCTCTTCGCTCCTGCTGGGACCTTGAAGTAGTGGTGAGACCCAGGTTCCCTCTGAGAGTTGCCATCTTCATTCCCCGAAGCTAACTGTGCAGCAGTTCTAGACTGGCATCCCCCCCCCCCCCACCGCTGAGTGTCCAGGCCTTCCTTGACCTTTGTCCCTGGGCAGCACTGTCCTCCACATGCAGAGTGTCTTTCTTCCTTTGCCATGAGCAAGTACAGCGCAGCCCTGCTAAGGGAAGGGGGAGCACAGTACCCGCCTGAGGCTGCTGTAGGGAACCGAGAGGTGCCTCCAACTCAGGTCCTTAGCTTGGGACAAAGGAACATTTCCCACTCTTGTCTGTGATTTT
This sequence comes from Rhizomys pruinosus, assembly GCA_009823505.1. Lineage (NCBI taxonomy): Eukaryota > Metazoa > Chordata > Mammalia > Rodentia > Spalacidae > Rhizomys > Rhizomys pruinosus. The sequence goes on from VZQC01007452.1 coordinate 1,371,816, forward strand.
CCACTGCCCAGAGACTGCTGGCCTCTGGATAGGAATTTCAGGGTGATGGCCTATCTTCAGCCTATGTCCACTCACAAGTCCACCACACCAGCTATTCAGATTGGTGGTCCAAGGACCCCTGTCCAACACACTGATCACCCAAACGAAATGCAGTCCTGCTTCGGCCTATATGCGTGCAAAAAATGACGACCGGGAATTCTGTAATGATGGTAATGGAGAATTCAACTTATTGCCCACTACAGCCTGCATTTATAAGCAGTTCCCAGAGCCAATCACAGGCCCCCAATTCCGCTCCACTGCACAGTGCTGCCCCACCCTGCACCTGGGTCACTTTGTCTGCTTCTTCTTGGGGCGGGAGTCAGAGGAATCCCCTGACTCCCATTCACGTGGTGCCCTGAGGGGTGCTAGCTGAGAGCTAGCCCCCAATTCAAACTGGATCTTCCTGCACACCTCATGTAGGGCAGCCAGCTTCTTGAGTTTTCTGGTTCTCCCTCCCTAGGCCACTGCATTTTAGGCTCAGATTTTATCCTGTGGCTGGCCTGACAAGCATGTGTACTGTGGTATTTCCTCACTTAAGAGCAAAAGACCAAAAGCAGTTCTTCCTATGTGTAAGGAGTGCTCTGTATGACTCTTTAATGATCCACTGATCATGACATCAATCTTGTGATTTGAATGCTGTTGTCCTCGTTTTACAGACAAGGAAACTGAGATCACAAAGTAAATGGTAGAGCCAGGCCTGGACTCACTCTAGTTCTTTGTGGTTCTAAAATCCTTATCTTCAGTGTCTCCAAAGCTATGTGGTACCCAGTTTCCTCCAGAAGTTCCACTTCACAGGGAAAATGAGCTGAGCCTTCTGAGTCATCTCTTGCATCCCTTGGTGTGGGAGCCATGCCTGGGTCATTCAAAATACCAGTGCCCATTAGGCACACGTGCAGGTTTTGCTGAATGAGCAAACAAACGTTGACTCCTGATCCCAGTTTACAGACATGAGCTAAGTATCATTTTAGGATGACAAATGTTGTTGTAAGACCTTTCCTGGGAGGAGGCGGGAAGCCAGAAGCATGAGAGGAGGCAGCAAGAAGTCATTTTCGTTCTAGTTGTGCAGAGACGGGAGCAGTTGCTCTGGGTAGGTGGGACGGGCGGAAGGAGGAAGCTCCTCGGCCCTGGTCACGGGCCCTTAGAACAGAGATTGCGCATTAGAAAGTGGCTGGACTGTGTGTCCTTGGAGATGTTCCTCAGCTGGAGAGGCTGGGGTTCTGTCTTGAATGGTACTAGCTAGAGTACAGCTCGGATGGTCAGAGGCAGTGCCCCACACCAGCATTCTCTCTCTCCTTGTGCCTTTGACCCTAGATGGGGAACACTGGCCACTGGAGACATGAGGTTGGTGTTTGAGACCTTTCAGCCAGGATCACACCCATCCAAAGGAAGTAGTATGAGCATGAGACACATGTGGCCCTAAGACAGTAGAGCTGTTCCTAGGGGTGGTTGGAGCTTCTTGACTTGCAGCATGGGAGAGGTGTAATAACGATCTTGCTGCTACCGGGGACTTGTTATCTTGGTAGTCTTTCATTACAAAAAAGATAAATGCTGAGGATTCATGGAGAAAGAACACTTGTAGCAGGAGGAAGAAGCTATGGAGATGCCAGAAACAAAGTACCTTCTACTAGGATTCTTGATGATGATGACGGTGATGGTGATTATGTATGTGTGTGAGGGGGACATGTGCACCACAGCGTGCATGTGGAGATGAGAGTTAGTTCTCTATGTTTACCTGGGTTCTAAGGATTGAATTCAGGTCGTGGTACCTGAGCAGCAAGTGATTTAACTTGCTGAGCCTTCAAGCTGGCGTCTGGCCTGGATTCTCGATGAAAGTGCATCTGGGTGTGGCTAGTCCAATGCTCTGTGCTTGGACACTTGTAGTTTCAGGCCAGCTGGAGCTACAGGGAGACCCTGTCTCGAAAAGACCAAAAAAAAAAAAAAAAGAGGGTGGCTTTCTCGTTCACGGCACTGTTCTTGCCACCAAAACACCTTTTGAAGTTGTTGGCTACGCTTACTACTCTGATTTTGGCATGGTATCATGGGGGTTTTATATATCTCCACACTCAACAGATTGAATGCATTAAGTATCTTCAGTTCTTTGCCAATTACTTCAGTAAAGCTGTTTTCAAAAAAATTGAAAATATAAAAGAAAATACATCCTATGATGATGGATCAAAGCATTTTATGGTCTTATATGGATAATGGATACTTCTGTAATTTTTCCTTTGTTCTGTATTTGAATTTTCAGTAACAAGAAGAAGAGACTCCTCAGACAGAAGGAATCATGGCTTCTGATGCAAGTCATGCACTGGAAGCCGCTCTGGAGCAGATGGACGGGATCCTTGCAGGTAGCTCAGGGCCTGCAACTCATGGCCCATCCTCCGTGTCTCAGACTCTGTTTCCTTTCATTAGACATTTCTATTGGCGTACAGAAAAGCCCTTTATTAGACTTACTTTTAAGTAGTTTTATGGTACATTTGCCCCCCCCTTCTTTATACATCCTTATCATGCTTTTACCTCTGCGTGATAGTTTAGGAGTCTCTGTTGAGACAGGGTAGGTGCACCCATACATATCTAGAGCTCTCTCACAGTTTGGATCCTGGCTGTAAGGCAGTTTGGGTGCTATGAGATTATTCTATTGTAAAACTTTCAGCATGCATCACAGCTTATTACAGCAGAGCTGAACAGGAAGTTGAGCTGATTTGTCACCTAATCAATCGCTGCTCACTTGTCCAGCTGACATCCAGTATTTAGGAGAAAGGAGGCAATTTTGTATTGATTCACATCATGATGTGAATGTTCTTTAGTCTGTATATTTTTCTTTTTTATTTATTATTTTTTATGTGTACAAATGTACTGTCTGCATGTAGGTCGGTGCACCTGTGCCGTGCAATGCCATGGAGGTCAGAAGAGGGTATTGATTCCCCTGGAACGAGTTAAAGACAGTTCTTAGCCTCCATGTGGGTTCTGGGAATCGAACCTGGGTCCTCTGCAAGAATAGTCGGTGCTCTTAACCGCTGAGCCATCTCTCCAGCCCCAGCCTGTATATTTTTCTTTAGTCTACCTTAAGTGTTTGGTTTATTTTATTTTATTTTATTTTTTTAAATCATCTTTATTTATTTATTTTTTTTCACATTAAATTTATTTATTTATTTATTTTTAACAAATCTAGACCCATGTTCCCGCTCATTCCCCCACCCCGCCAGAGCTCATGCATTCTGCCAGACATGCTTTCTATCTCTTAGTCATTCTAAATATTTTCCATGGGGAAGTTGACTCTTTTGAGCAGAAGTTCACTGTTTCAGTCAGTTCTTTGATGCAGTCTTTTCTGTTGTTGTTGTTGTTTCCAAAATGCGTTATGCCCAACTGCTTTGGACAAAAGCTCAGGGGGCCCTATACAAGAAATACTTACAATTGGGTAATTGGCACTAGCATCCACAGATGAGGGATACCATT